>JASCZW010000371.1:0-213904 GCA_034211315.2 Aedes japonicus | reverse complement strand
CAATAGCAATACGGCATACAATATGTGTTAATGTAGAGGTTATATGGTGAAAACGAGATAAAACTATTTGATAACAATTGTAATTGTTGTAATTGTAATTGTTCAGTGTATAGTCCGTGCTTTCCTGCTAAGATTGCGTATCCGGGGACTCACCCCCAGGTCTATACACCTATAAGCCCTTCCCGTTGCACTTGTCAGCTCGTGCGATACTCTAGACTCACATGGGTGGTCGTATCCGGGTCCTCCACTGGGTAAGCGCAATCGTCCGTCCAGTTTCTGGTACATTAATTCATCTTTGCCTAACTAAAGTACTTATTACATAAAAAGTTTTGAGAAACCCGTGTGTAAAACGGCTAGCCGGTAGTAATTTGTATAGCACTCAATTGGCCATAATAATTTGAAAACTCCGAACCGAATTCTTCAAAATATTATAAACATTAGAAACTTTTCATAATGGGACCGATTAACTTGTCCAGGTTTATACCGTTTGAATTTTGAGTTTGAGTGAATATTTATTCAAACCAAATAAAAACGTAGAAGGTGCCCTGCATTGGCCAACAATAAATTCTTTCTCAAGCATTCCCCTTAACCATCCAAACCCAAACGTTTCTGCTGGGAAAAAATAAAAATTGTTATTGTTATTGATTAGCTCCACCCTGCACCTAGATAGTTAAGGATAGGTGGAGATTGATTTGGAAAATTTAGTGAAAAGGAGTTACCTTGAACTGTGACTGCAAAGAGACAAGCATAACAAAAAACCAAACAAAACAAAATAGACAAAATAAAACAGGATATAAGATAATGTCTTCAAAATTTGGTAAAAATAAATTATTTGTTGCCTAACAAGAAACAGAATTGAGAACAAAGATATAAGAAGAATCCTTTCATTTCATCGGATGGTTAAAAAGCTAAGACATTGCTCTGCAAAGATACTAAGAGTTATTGTTGCGGGCTGTCGATGATTGATTATAACTATGTGCTGGGCACTATTGGCTGAAATGAGCATCGAACAAGAATAGTGAAAAAGAAGTCATTGAACCAATGACTACAATACCCAGTTGTTTATTAAGCTGAAGCCCATTCGAGCTCTATCAGAATAACTCAGACGGATGTTCTTCTTAATAGCCCCTTAATCTTGAAGTTTTACTGGTCTATACTATCACTATCACCCTTCCTTGTTACTGATTACATATAATGTTTGAGGGTTAATTATATGTTTGATCCATAAACAAATCATCTGAAAGTTCATTTCTATTTATCTCCTCGGCTCAGATGCTCTTTATAACCTAACTGTAAATCTACCGATCCAATATCACGAAAGAAATTCCCACCGCCTAACATAGAAGTAGGCGGAATGTTACAACTTGGAAAAATTGTAAAAGAAATTGATGAATCCTCTCAAATTTAACACTAATATGCTATTATAAATTTACAAGCTCACAACTGCATGCTAGTTTGTGGTTTGAAAAGTGTCCAGATTCATTAACAAAAACTCCGGGCACCGATGCAACAAGGCATCCGAACTTTGGATTTGAAAACTTGTGTCGCTTAAAAAATCCTCAAACAAATGTGCAAAAGCACGTTGGCCAATATTTAGTGTCAACCAGTGGGTACGTGTGCTCTACTCCAAGTTCCCCTTCTTTCAAATTCACCTTCAGTTCAATTTACCCATTGAGTTGGACACATCACAATAAAAAATACTGTGATGGAGCACGGACGTAAGGATGTATGAAAAATATTCTGTAACCTATTTAGGATTATATCTGAAAAATCCAAATTTGGCCAATACCCACCATTAAACTATTTGATAACAATAACATAAAATGTGATAATATATCTTACATTCTAAATAAAGTTTTGACTAAATAGCAAATTGTTTTTCATTATGTGGGTATTTCTAATGGCAGTTTGACCGTTTTCCCAAATGTTTTCTGTCAAGTTTACGTCAACGGAACGCAAGCGTATCTATTGTGGGAAAGCCATTAAATACTTGGGTATTACAACAAGAAACACTGACATTAATTCCATGGTTACACCCCGACAATTAAAATGAGTATCCGCACAAGCAAGCATAGGTATTACTTAGCGCGTCGATTCTGGACGTAACTGAATTGCGTGCTGGAAAGAGTTATGAGATGTTCCATGTTGTTACCAATAACTTCACCCTTCACCCGGATAAAAATCGAATAGCAACAATCCAAAAAAACAAAAAAAGGAACCAGCCTCAAAAGTAATGCGACAAAAGAGTCTCGCTGAATGCTTTAGGTCAAATTTTGTGAGCGTTTGAAAGCATTCACCAATGATTCTTTTGGAAAACATTCTTAGAAAACTTAGTACTTAAGAGAAATGAATCATAAACAAAACACAAATAATTGATGTCATTTTTCGTGAATTCTGCGAACTTCAAACATTACGAATAAATACTAGCACAAAATGTCTTCGATGTAGACATCGGTGATTTTTTCCACCATTGGCCATGTGATTTGTTTACTACAAGCATTCCACAGGATGAATGATGATCTTTCCATTTCCAAGTAAATGTAATTTGTTCTGTACAAAATCAAATAATTCTTGGTATTACTTTGTTGTCACAATTCTTCGAAGTCTTCAGTTGCTTTTTTCAGTACAAATTCATGGTAAACATTGTTTTCAAGCCTCTAGAATGCTTCGTTTAAAGATACATAGTAGAAATTATGAAACCATTGATCTGAGATTGTCTAGCCTATCGAGCAATTAAGTCACATTAAATGCAACATAAATGCCGCTTTTTGCCCAATATACGGGTGCTGTACTGCAATGCTATGATAATACTTCATCAGTGCTATTTTGCATTCGAAATGCGTTTGGTGGCGAAAACATTGGGAACTAATGTTTTGTTCGGCCAAGCCCCAGCGTATAAAACTCAGAGGCAACAGGGACTGATGCCAAATCAATCAAACAAATTGTCGAACGCTGAACCCAACAAGAAAAATCAATAATCATTTCTTTTCACGATTGATTAGAAGGAATTGTGTTTAATTGAAACGTGTTCTATATTCATTTGAATCCATTACCTTGTACAAAATGTGGTTGTCAGTTTCATTATAATTAATTCACTCAAAAACTATGCTGCTGATGTAACTGTAATTTTCGTTGCGTGTCTCTGTAATTGCAATTGATTCAATCAAGCAACAGCAAGTTATAACTCATGAGGAACATTTTTACTGCTTTGCATCAGAGTCCCAAATCTTCGATGCGTCCGTCCATCCCCATCTACATCTCTATCCCCGACTGCATCTCCTTCTTCAAGTCCTTCATGTTGGAATTAATTGATAAACTCGATATCACCAGCGACACTTTGTCTCTCTCCTATATTCGGGACATAAACCACGGCGACCAGTAATTTGATCTCTTGTAGTATATCCCTTACCCTTTGTTTAGTGCATGTCCAGTAATTTCATCACTATTGAGAGATTGTGAAGTATTCAGTGTTGTTACAGTAGTCATTGTTTGTTTTGTTGGCAATGATTCGTGATTTATTGAATGATTCCACTATTTGAACCCTTTCAGGAGTGTGAGCACTCTGCAAAGGATCGCCCTTTATCGTTCATAACCGGATTCATTGCAAAGAAACCGAACGATGACTCCGATACTGACTATGCTTTAGAACCCTAGCCCTAACCACTTCATACTGAAGAACAATAAATTTAGAAAATGAGAATTCACAAAATACATAAAATGCAATAAGGACTGAGATATGTTCCTTTGACTACAAAAACAAATATGTTCCTTAGTTCGAATTAATTCGTACTAGAGTTCAGTGGAAGATCTGGAAAAAAGGTGAACCTATCAGCGTTACGGGTTACCAGTGACGTTTGGGAAGCGTAAGAATCTGTCAACGACCAATATTAGGTATATTGAAGGAGCAATCATTTCCCGGTAACCAATAAGCAGTTTCAAAGCGTCTTTACGGCAGCCTATCAATCAATTTAGTCACCTCAAATGCAACATAAATGCCGCTTTTGGCCTTATATACGGGAACTTTAGTACAATGCTATGATGATGCTACATCAATGCTATTTTGCATTTGAAATGCTTATTACAGGCATTTAAATATCATTTGAAATCCAACGTTACAACAGATAGCATTCAAGATTCTGATATAATGCTAATAAATGCTTGTAGCGTCTGAAATGCAGATTTAGGGTTGATTTGCTACATATGCTAATGCTCATTCAACGTGCCCACACATCATTTTTTCATCGATTTCAAATCAGCGTATGATACAATCGATTGAGACTAGCTATGGCAAATCATGCACGAATATGCATGTGTGTCGTCCGAGTATCAGGGGCGCTCTCGAGTCCCTTCGAATCTCAGAGAGGGTTATGGCAAGGTGATGGATTATCGTGTTTGTCAATTAACATTGCACTGGAGGGTGTGATTCGAAGAGCTGGGATAGACACGAGTGGCACGATCTTCAGGAAGTCTGTCCAACCATTTGGCTTCGCTGACGACGTTGATATCGTAGCACGTAACTTTGAGACGATGGTGGAAACGTACATCAGACTTAAGGCTGAAGCTGGTAGGATTGGGCTTGTGATTAATGAGTTGAAAACAAAATACATGAAGGTAAGAGGCTCACGAGAAGACAATGTTAGCCTCCTAGCACGAGTTCAGATCGACGGTGATGAAATCGAGGTAGTAGACGAATTCTGTGTATCTGGGCTCATTGGTAATCGCCGTTAACGACACCAGCAGATAAATATAAAGGCGCATTATGGCTGGCAATCGTTCCTACTTTGGACTCCGAAGAACGCTAAGATCGAACAAAGTTCGCCGAACCACAAAGTTGACCATCTACAAGACATTAATTAGACCGGCCACGAAACATGGACATTGCTAGTGGAGGACCAACGCGCCCTTGGAGTCTTTGAACGAAAGGTGTTGCGTACCATCTACGGTGGAGTGCAGATGGAAGACGGAACGTGGAGGAGGCGAATGAACCACGAATTGCACCTCCCATCGTACACATCGCAAAAATCGGTCGATTACGATGGGCTGGGCATGTCGTAAGAATGTCGCACGACAGCCCTGTGAAAATGGTTCTCGAAAACGAACCGACAGGTACAAGAAGAAAAGGCGGGCAACGAGCAAGGTGGATCGATCAAGTAGAAGGCGACCTGTAGACCCTCCGCAGACAGCGAGGCTGGCGAGGTATAGTCATGGACCGATTACAATGGAAACAACTTCTGTGTACAGCAGAGGCCACGCCGGCTTTTTTCTGATTGGTAAGGTAAGTAAGCTAATGCTCATTGGTTGCCTGGGTTGGAATATGGTTTAATCTATTATTTTTGAATTTGCTATTATTATGGAAACTTTATGGGAGAATATTTTTGGATCATAGTGGTCCTCTATTAGGTGGACTAAAAATCCCTGTCCAAACAGTGAAACATATTCCAAGTGGATTTCAATACTCCCCAGAGCACACATTCATATTTTTCTATTGAAGGTTGATATAAATTCACCCCATGAATGGCAAAATGCGTACTCCAATACAGTGAAACTGGTTTGATTATTATTTACGTTTTTTAGGGGAGAATCAGCAAATGACGTTCAAAGGGAGGGGAGAATAGTTCAAAATATTATGAGAAAACCTACGAATAAACCTTGTATATTGTATTTTGTTCTTCAGAAAAATATACTGTTTGAAATCGATGAAATTGCTGGTACGTCATTTTTGTATCGCCATTACTGCTGTTGGAATTCAACTCTCATCTCCCATCTCCGGGCTTCCTAAGCTCTGTATTTTGTTTTGCTTCCTTGTTGGAATAATACGGTACATGTGTGTCACCACCGGTACCTGGCGGCACACTTTTTCATCATTCATTTTTATCATCATTCCATATCATATGACGCCATCGTAAGCTATATTACAGTCTTCAACCGGATCGTTCGAATTGAGGACAAATTAGAAAGTCTCTCTAAAATATCAAGAATTGAATTCTGAAATCCATATTGGAATCTGGTGTTGCATATTGGAATCTCAAAAAAACATGCTCAAATAAAAATAGAATGCATCGTCATCCATAACACAGACGCTAAGCAATCGACAACAGCCACGGAAACCATGGAAACTGCTGAATCGGTGTATTTGAGCACACCTTCCGTAAATGGATGAACATGTTCGTTTTTAGAATGAACGATTTGTGTGCGTGTTGGTTGCTTCTTTTATAGCGTACTTACCTGGATACACAAAGAGTTCTTGCCGGTTAGTTGAATCTTCAGGGTAAAGCTTATTTGTGTGCGTGGTAAATCTAGAGCAAGGTGGTGAGTATAAGGTCATGTTCTCATGCAAAATGATGGAAAAATCGTTTTTTTATTACATATTTTTTATAGGTATAAAATGTTGGGGCAAAAAGGTTTTTCAATCCGGGAAGTACAATAAATTCTACAGCGCATTGTTAGAAGCAGTGTCACGGCCGGCGTGCGACGCTTTCAGCGAGAGGCGTTCGGCGCAGTACAAACCGCTCGCGTCGGGGCGCACTTTCGTGAAATTTATTTCTATTGTAGTACATATACATGAGTACGGACCCTAAAAGATCTTAATTTGCAGATGGCAGTACTTCCGCCTCTATTGAAATGCGTTTGCCGGTAAAGTATTCTTAAATGTATCGCACAAAGCAAGCATTACGAAAAAAGATGAAATCGTTGCAAGCATAGGTTGTGGATCGAGTAGTCCGTGATCAGTAGTCTTGGATAAATTAGATTTGAATAAACTCGTTACGTTGTCAACCTTTCTACAATCAAGACTTGTTTTATTACAAATGGCTATGGGCCCAGAACTTTGGCCGTAACTTTGTAAAGTTCTGAAGAGAAAGTTAATTGAAGCGAAGATGACCTATTCAAGCCGAATGTTTTGGATCGGTCGGGGACACCGGAAGCGCAGCAGCAAACGCAAATCCACGACAGGAAGTGGATCGGCGAGTTGAGCGTGCTGAAGCTGGACCGTGTGGTGTTTCCTTGACGATGGAAAAATTAAAGCTTTCCTGAGCTTTTGCGATTAAAATGACCCTCATCCCTGAAGGAAGTTTGAAGTGCGGTTTTGCTTCAAGAAGGGCAGATCGTGGACGAAGAAACAAAACTACGGGCGTTGTCCACGATATGTCTCGGCCTGGAGAAAATTAATTACAGCTTGGTAATGGACGCCAAAGATGCCAAGGACGATTGGCTAAGTATTAAGTAAAAAAAAAAAAATTGGGACAAACTGAAGGTCGCGTTCCAAGACGATGGGATATATCGGAGGATTGGATTGTTGCAGCAACTGACGTTCCAGCTGGACAATTTCGACTCTACGGAAGCTTATGTTGATGCGGTAATGTCGACGAGCCACAAATTAGCTGAAATCAATTTTGCGGTCAGCGACGAATGGCTAGTGTCGATTCTCCTAATGGGACTACCGAAATTCTACGCTCCCATGGTGATGGGATTGGAGGCATCTGGACAGGCGCTCCATGCGGATGTTATTAAATCAAAGATCCTGCAGGACGTGAAGGTCAAGATGGGATCGAAGAGTTGCAGCGAAGAAGGTGTACGTCTACTGTGATCAACATCAACGCAACCGGAAGAATGGCTGCCATAAGTAGGGCGATGGTTCTTATTATAACTCTAAGAAGTAGGGCCATTATGCAGCCAACTGTCCCGAAAAGCAGCAAAACGGATCGAAGAAAAAAGACGGAGAAATGTGTGCGGTATTTGCAATGGGCGACAACGTTGACGACGAGGAATGGTAATTCGATACTGGTGCCACTATACATATGGCCAGAAGTGGAGGGAAATTCACATCGAAGCAGGAAGTATTGTATCATATTGAGATAGCGAATGAAAGGAACATGACGGAGATTTTCAGAAGTTCGGTGAATCTGGAGTGCGTCGAGGGGCCTGTCGTAGTTTATAAAGTTCTGGAGGTTCCTGGTATAGCGGCGAATTCACTATCCGCCAGCAAGATTTGTTTTAATTTGTTCGAAGGGGTTCAACATGACGTTTACCGCAACGGACTACAAGGTGCTAATGAAGACTGGAGAAATATTTGCCAGCGGAGTCGCAGAAGGAGGTTAAACCGGAAGGAGGCGAAGGCGTTCGTGTGCAACGAGACTGAGAAGTGATTTGGCCATATCAGCATGCAGAGTATGAATAAACTGATGCAGATGACGAACGGTTTCCAGTTGAAGAAGGTGGATGAAGTACAATACGTGGCATGCATTCAACGGAAGCATGCACGAGATTCACTTCCTACCAGCAATACAAGATCGATGAAGTTACTGGAGCTCGTGTACTCTGATTTGTGTGGACCGTTCGAAGTGGCATCGTTCGGAGGGAGCCGATATTTTATCACCTTTATTGATGACGCTTCAAGGAAGGTTTTTATATACACGTTGAAGTCCAAGGATCAAGTGAAGGAAGCTTACGAAGAGTTCAAGAGCATGGTTGAGCGACAGACCAACAAAAAGTTGAAGATACTTCGGAGCGATAATGGACGAGAATACGAGAATGGAATTTTGAAGGCGAGCATCCGGCGGGATGGAGTGCGATATGAAAAAACGTAGCCGTGTAGTCCGGAACAGAACGAAACTGCCGAACGCATGAATCGTACGATAATGGAAAGGTATGCTGTATGAATTATGCTGAACCATGCCAAGCTACCGGAAGAATTTTGGCCCGAGGCAGTGAATACCGCTGTCTACGCCATCAACCGTAGTCCAACAAGTCCGTTGGACGGGACGACACCTGAAGACGCGTGGACGGGCAGGAAGCCATTCTTTGGATATCTGAAAGTATTTGGTTCTGCAGCAATGGTGCACGTACCTAAGTAACAACGTAAAAATTTGGATTCAAAATCGCATATTCCTTGGTAATGCCGAAGACATCAAGGTATTCAGATTGTATGATCCAGATACCAGTGACATCATCAACAGCCGTGACATAATCATCATCGACGAACGCTGCAGCGTAGGACTGGAGGCCATACCGAGCGAACCGGTCGAGTTTTTGGAGAGAGTTGGGTTACTTAGACAAGAAGAAGGGAATCATGATGTTGAAGCAGAAGCAATGGAGCCAGAGGAACCAGATCAAGACATAAATGTTGATAGTGCGGACTGCGATGATGCCGTTGACGGTACTGTGCTCCCACCGCAACTAGATAGACGAATTGCTGAAGAGCAAGAGTTCAGGCGTTGCGTTCGGAAGCACAGCCCTCCAGACAAGTATTCAGAATACACTTCTTATAGTTCTGTTGCTGCCCGAAACACTTTCCCAGATTCTGACGAGCACGATGACGACAGTCCACTGGGTGATCCGACCTAATACAACGAGGTTCTTGCTAGGCAAGACCGGGATCAACGGAAGGAGGCGATGCGCGAGGAGATAGAGGCTCTCGAGTGGAATGAAACTTGGGTGATGGACGATTTGCCGGAGGGGCATAAGGCGATTCGCAACAAGTGGGTTTATAAGACGAAGCGTGGATCAGACGGACGTGTTGAGTGATACAAAGCCCGCCTCGTTGTGAAAGGGTGCTCGCGGCGGCCGGGCATCGATCTTGATGAAGTTAATTCCCCAATTGTGTGATATTCGACGATTCGATTTTTGATGGCGCTTGCAGTCAAGCACGATTTGCAGATCAATCAAATGGATGCGGTCACGGCGTTCCTCCAGAGCGAGCTTAGTGATGAAACGATTTTTATGCAGCTGCTAAAAGGATTCACAAGTGACCAAGTCAAGGTTTGCAGACTACGCATGGCGCTGTACGGTCTGAAGCAGTCTAGCAGGGTCTGAAGCAAACAGCTGAATGGGGCCCAACGAGAATTTGGTCTGGAGTAGTCGAAAACAGATACGTGCCTGTATTTCAAGCTATTCGAAGGAAAGATGTTGTTCGTTACAATTTATGTTGACGACTTCTTCATATTCACCAACTGTCGGAAGATGAAGGACATCAGGGAAGCAAATTTCTGTCTTGGCCTTCGAATCTCGAGTAACATGGAACGTGGAGGACTAATGTTGTACCCGGAGAAATATGCATAGCGAATGTCGAGTTATTAGTACACGACACTGAAGAAGTCTGCACATTGTAGACGAAATACGCGTATCTGTCAAGATAAGCAATAAAAATAGTTGGAATGAAATAGAAAAAACTAATCTTTGTTCACATTTTTATTTAAAATAACCTGGTTTCATCGACTTTAAAATCAGGGCGAATCGGAAGGCATTAGGCGCTCAAATTTAGAAACGCAATAGAGGCGCGAGATAGGGCTGCTATTCGACTGCCAATTGGTTTGTTGTTTATTTTTGTTTACGCAATCAGGATTAGTGGCAAATTTTGAATTTGTTTTAAAGACAATTATTTCTTCATCAACTTTAAGTCAATTTGGTTTTATAATAAGAATTTTATCAATAGGATCTTGCGATGGCTTTTACATTATTTCTCCTGGATAGATTTTTGGTTGGCATGAAAGAGAACCAGAGTTCTTCGGTAGATATGAAAAGAATAATTTACCAAAATGGCCCCTCCGAAAACCTCTGGGGTGATTTGGCGAAACTTATAGGAAAGGACATTTATATTTTTGTACCAAACCCCAGTGGTTCCCAGAGAGACCACTGTAACCAATGGTTCTTTTTATGCCAACCGAACGTCTCTCCAAGAGAACTCACGAAGAAAGAGCCATCGCAATTGACTATGTTTATGACGATCACCGAATCTGTCAAACTGATGATGGAGCACTAGTTTAGCAGCGACCGGTACAGAACACGGTAAATAAAATATAGTAGCGACCGGTGTGAGATTAAGTGACTAAACTAAAATGACAGCTTGATGCGCTAGTATTTTAGTCGCCCAGATAGTTTCGCCCGATACGGATGCTCTTAGTATACTATAGTGATACAACCTATCCGAAACTTGTTGATGTTGTGTATACATTTCTCCAGTGAAAACTTCAAATCTTTTCCAAGGCAGCAGTTTTGAACTGTTCGAAACAAAGTTATTGAATCCTCAGAGGGTTTGAGCTGTTTAGTGGAATGTCTGTAACTAGAAATTAGAAGAATAATTAGTATCTTCCATTTAATTCCAACTACCTTTGCTTATCTGCAACAGATACGCGTATTTCGTCTACAATGTGCAGACTTCTTCAGTGTCTCGTACTAGTCGTACCAGTCGAGTTATTAGTACGAGACACTGAAGAAGTCTGCACATTGTAGACGAAATACGCGTATCTGTTGAAGATAAGCAAAGGTAGTTGGAATTAAATGGAAGATACTAACAAAGTTATTACTAAACCAACAAGAGTGAAGTAATGAAATAAATAAACATTTTGACTTTTCACACGCTTAACACACCTAAACCAAGTCGCACCAAGGCTTCAATTAAATGTCGCTCATCTTAAACCCGATCATTTTTAAACTATGTTTAGCGGTCAAGCGATGGGAAGAAATCTAAAAAACTTTAAGCCAAGTTTAAAATTTACTTTAATCTTAAAATTAAAATTTAAGTGTAAGTAAAGAAACTGGCCCTGAGTCAAAATCGATTAAACGAATTGTGAAATCGGTGGTTGAACATAGGACCAGTTCGATCAAATTAATAAGGGTGTAGTCACGGTTGGTCTAATATGTTTGAGTGGAATGGGGAACAAGTGGTACCCTGATAATCAGGCATGTGAAGTTGATTCAAACAAAAGAATTTAGGTTTGGAAATAAATACTTGTATTTACATGGCATTAGAAGACACTTGCAATCATTTAAACTTATACACTCTGGATCTCACATGGAAGATATGCGCGAATGCGTTTTAAAAAATAAGTTAAGCCTTGTACGTTGATGTAGCTTCTATTGATTCCCGCTCGGTAAAATTGTGATGTATCGATTTTCGGTGCTTGTACTTTAATAATGCTGTAAGGCCAATCACATAAAGCGTTGTATAGTTCAGATCCTTATTGTTAAATTACACACATATTTTTGCACATTTAGCCAATGCACCTGTAGAGCAAACGCTAGACGGTGACGATTAAAAGTAAATCCAGATCATTTCACGAGATTCGACAATTCCCGTTGGCACATTAGCGTATTACTGCTTCAACATACGCTTCGCTGCTCCGTCGGCCACTCTAGTTGATTTTATCCTTGACGGCGTCTTTTATAGAATCACCGGTTTTGTGGATGTAGTCGGACAGTCCCGGAGCTTGCTCGTCCACGTGGATCAATCCGAAGTAGATGCCGACAGCGATGGCCGCCGCTAGCAGGATCCCCACAAACAACAGTGAGATGAAAACGCTCATCGCACACTGGCAGCAGCTGAAAGTGACAGAAAAAAAGAAAGTGTTTTAGTTTTCGGAAAACACGTGAATATATTGTATTGAAACATATGTTGTAGAAATTTTGAACCTTTCAACTGTGGCTTGAAAGTTGAAGGTGACTAATGCTTTTGGAGGCCGGCCTTTGCTGTGTTTTGTAACCTTGACACAAAACTGTTTTATACGTTTCTTTTGGGCTAGAACCTTGATTTCCCCCGAGGCACATGTAAATTACGAGCATTAATGACGATTGCGTGCCTAGTGACATTCTAGTTGCCCCTACTATTGAGTTACAACCAGGGTTATTCTGCGTAGCGTGATAGGTGAGACGACTCGCTCTAACAAACGCGATGACAATTGTGGCCTCGGGTGAAGTGACTCTCCTTGCAAAAGAAATGGAGAGTCACCTTACTCGAGGCGACAACTGTCATCTTGTATCTTGCGAACCATCTGATCTAACACGCGACGCATAATAACCCTGAACGTCAACATTACAACAATTTCAGCGGCAACGGGTGGCTGTTACTAACTGTATGGATAGTATGTTCAATTGTACACATTAAATACTAGCAAGTGGCGCTAATATGAGAGGCGTGAATTCCGAGTAGGACGAAATGTGTTTTTATTGGCCGTACTTTGGCCATTTTAAATTCCATTCTAGTGAATGATTTTGATAAACAAGATTTAAGATCGGTTGTGTTCTATTTGTGCAACTTTTATGCAGTGTTTTCTTAGTTTTTGAATCCTATAAAACTAGTAATCCTCAGAGTACAGAGATTTGCGGAAATTCAATCCGATGGTTCGGCAACAGTGTTGGTTTTGTCCACAGAGTAAAATGTTATAGCTTTGTGCGTGACTTCGTCGTTGTCAGCTTCCATTGTTGTTTACATTTACAACGAACAAGAGATTAATTATGAGTATTTATGAAATTATCAACTATGAAGTGTATTACAAAGTTTTGCACTAACCACGGAGGTGTTAAATCACCGAATCATCGCATACCTCTGTACTCTGAGGATAACTTGGTAATTCCTAATGTAGACTTCAGACTTGGCGATGAACGGCTATGAGGGGATCTGCGAACCAAACAAACAGGCAGAATAAGACACTAGAGCAGAATTCTCTTTAAAATACTGGCGTTGGACACTGTCAGAGCAGAAACATAGCTATAATCTTCGGCATCTTCCAAACACGGCACCAGTGAAGTAGATTGACTAAAGTGAATCTTGGCCTTCTGGTTCCACCAAATTTTAATCTCAGCATCACAAGAATCATTATCGAACACAGATATAGATATAAACCATATTTTTTGTTCGAAACATTTCATCAAACAGTAAACATGGTCGTTTGGCTCGGATTTTGGCAGTTCTCTCTGCTCGATTGGCTCAAGATGGCCGCTTCCGCATATCTCTGTACTCTGAGGATTACTATATAAAACATATTTTATTTATTGCACTAAAATGTGAGCCTACGCAGAAAAAGCTAAACATTGATTAAAATTTAAACACTCAGTTTTGATTTTCCAGTGCTGTCAAAATAGTGGAGATTTTCATTTTTCAAATAATCTGGCAAAGAGTTCGCGAATCCGAATGATTTCTACATGGAGTTTTCATAAGGGCCAATGTCGCAAACGTAAACAATGGCTTCTTCCGCAAATTTCTTGAACATGCAAACTCGCTCAAATAAACTACCACTTCTATTGTAGAGGGGAACGCTTCTTTTGTACAATCATCGTGGTAATTCACTATGATTAAGTAGCATTCCCGAGAAATTTGCGGAGAAGCCATTGTTTACGTTTGCAACATTGTCCCTTATGAAAACTCCATGTCGATTTCGAAAAGTGATCAGTGCATTTTTTAGTATTGATTAAACTTTCATAAACTACCATTTTTACATGAGATGCAATTCTTCTATGACAGAAATTGGAGAACGTAAACAAATATTGTTAAATTATGGCCTCCTAAACCGAAATATACGCAACTTGACAAATGGTACATCGGATCGGTTTGATTTCATAGTCTAGTTTAATTAACTCTTACGTCCAAGAAGACGCTTGCCTGTTTCAGTTTCAGGGCATCTGAAGAGGAATTTACACTCAGTAGCAAAAAAAAAAGCCGAGCAAAATTTTGTTAGCAAAAAACCCATGTTCAACCTCCTGTAACTTTGTCAATTATACATATTCTTAGCTGAAAATCTCACAACATTATACAACGGCTACTGAGTGTATACGGTTTTTTCGTAGTGTGTAGCTATTACTAACAAAAGCTGCCAGCAACGAGTGCGACTCTATCAAAGATGCAGCAATATTTTCGTTTTGCTTTTGTGTGATGTGTGCACGTTTTGTAAATGGAAAGAAGATTGATAAAGATTTGAAAAATATACTGGAAAAAGATTTTGGGCATAAACATTCGAGGAACATGGATGTGATGTCGGTCTAGAGGCTCCATGTTGGGTTTATTCCTGGATTCAATTTCGTCTCAATCTCTAAATTATGCTTTAAAAACAATTTTCATAAGGTTTCCTTGTGTTGTTTTTTAGACATTTCATTGTTCCGTTTTTTGAACACAAGACCTTGATATTAAAGGAACACAAAACTCAAGAAATCTAAAAAAAAACAACTTTTGAAACTTTGTTTGCAAAGAATATCATTTACATATTTTATTCGCCAAATATACAGCCGCATACTTATAAACCCTGATTGCATATTCTCCATTTCCAACATTAAGCTATCTAATGAATATAATAGGACATAACTAGAAACGTAGAAAATAACTAGTTCCTAAAATTGGCAGGACAGTTTTCTTGCAATACACAACTCGGAACTTGTGACTAATTTCTCCAGATCTAGATAATATTTGCGCAGTTGAAAACCGGAATATAAGAATGTGCCAATCGATTTTACTCCCGTTCATGAATTCAAACAGTGCCGCATCTGGTGCGCTGTATAGCGCATCAGATGCGCTATACAGCGCACTATATGCGCCATTGTTTGGACTTATGGAACGAGAGTAAAATCGATTGGCGCGACTGCTATATTCCGGTTTTCAACTGCACCAGGAATACAATCGATGTCGATCAAAGTTAAGCCAGTTTTGAACAACCTTCGGAGATCATGAAGAAAATCTGTCAGCTTGAATAGTGAAATCATGGCGGCTATAAGGCGGTAAATTCTTAAATGTCGATCAGTTACATCACAATAACGTGGCCAAAAAGACCTCATTCTCTATGCAGAATGAAGTTACAGAAATACAATTTTTGTTGTGTATCCAGATAGTAATGAACCATAAATCACTTCAAACAGATGAGAATGACATTGTGACTGTGGCACGTTTGTTTCAAGACAGCAGTATTGTCAATAAAATATAACTGATAAGGGTTTATAATTGGATATACCACTGTGTATGGTAGAGCTCCATTTTTCAAAACTGATTCACTGGAGATGCCTTGTTTTTTTTTTCTTTATTAACGTGACTTTTCAGTTTCCTGGACTTGTTCGTCACCAACTAACGATTAATGTAAATTTTAACGTAAGATTACGCTTCTCTTTTCTATACCGGGTGTCATTTCAAAATTTTTAAAATAGAGAGCGTTACGCAAATGTGAAAGGTTTTTGAACGCTTAGACCTCTCGTTCCACTAAACAGAATGACTACATTCATACACCATTTGATTGATATATGAAAGAAGTCCCATTAGTAGAAGTAGTTCAATTTTCCAATTCAAAATGACCTACCTCTGCTGCCATACAAATTTGCAATGAACAGGTCGAAAAATTTGTTTTCCCTAACACGGTTGTAGGAATCGGGTAGCGAATGTCTTCCCCTTCTTCTAAATAACTTTGTTGCCGGTGTGTGATTTTATCAATTGTGGCCCGTCCCCTATTATTAAATTTGCTTCGTTCTGCATTTTCGTGACTCCATTCTTTCTCGGCTATGCTACCAACGCTAGTATATGGCCGGGGGCGAACCAAATTGGTTCAGTGAGCTCTACCGCCAACTACGTTCCTGTCGCTCCAAGGAGGAATAGCTCAAAGCCACCACGTCCGTGACGATGAAATTTATTTTCAAACATGGACCATAAACGCACCATCAGCATCCTCAACTGAAATGCTTGTTCCATCCGGAACAAAACTTTTGAGCTCAGTAGCTTCCTTAACAGGAAGGCCATCGACATCGCCATCGTCACCGAGACACATCTCAAGCCGGAACTCAACATTTTCATCCCTGGATTGTGCGATTTGATCGTAGCGGCTCTAGTGGAGGAGGAGTTGCGATCGCCCTGCGCTACAACATCAACTGCCATCTACTTTCGAGCTTTCACCGGCACTATCATTGGTGCACGATAGACGGATGATTTTCTTCAACAGAAACATGCGTAATTTGCTTGCCACTGACAGCAACTAATCCGGTATGCACCAAGGAACTATGACGAACTCAACCTTTTAGAATTTCGTTCGTTACTTGTTCAACGTTCTTTGTGACATACTCCGGGACGCGGCGTTTAATGAATGCTATGCTCAGCCGTGACGCGGTAACTGATTTACAAACAGCACAAGAGAAAATTTCAACCAAACTCTTGTAGGAGTTGTTCATAAACCACGTAGACTTTTCTAGGGGAGGGGAGTGGTTTGGCGAGTCCACGCTCCATACAGATATTCAAAATGTGATGGAGAAAAGTCCTACGAGGGGGGGGAGGCTCTGAGATTTTCAAAAATAAGTCTACGTGGTTTATGAACAGGCCCTTAGTTAGTCAACTGATTTGGTCGTCCTTAAAGGACGGAGTTTAGTGGGTCCTCTTTCTTCATTCGGCTCTCATCGGTGTGACAGTCATCTGCAGGAGACGTGGGATGATTCGAAGCCGTCGGAGTCGAGGTCGAGACTACCGTCAGCCCTATCACCAACAATCAATATGCAACTAGCTATTTGAAATTGTTTCACGTTGTAGAGACCACATGGTCCGAAGTAAATCCTTGATTAGCAGCACCTTGCTATACATATTTGCGCCTTTGTTTCGCTTTGCTGTGTTATTTTGACAGAATATTGTGAGATGTGTTCGATGTGAGTTCATTACTGGGGGCAGACATTAAGCCGAACATCGGACCGATGTGCTAGTGCTGGCTGATCAAGGAAAAATCGTGTTTGTATGGGACCTACTGGTCTTAGAGTTAGTCTATGCTATCACCGTCATCGCGGCCTATAGCCAGAAGCACGCCAATACCAACGAATAACAACGGCCCTACGATACAATATCCGTAAGCTAACTCCGGAGGCAGGGACGGTTTATCATCGCCGGCGACCTAAATACGAAACACGAAACCTGGGGGAACACCCTGCGAAACCGGAACGGAATAATTCTGCAGGAAGACCTGGAAGAGGGCCATTACAACGTCATGGGCCCAGGATACTCCCACCCGGTTGAGCAGATCCGGGGTCCATTCAACAATCGACATCTTCCTCACCAACTTGGGGAACAACATCGCCCAGCCGGTCGTACACCAGGAGCTTAGCTCGGACCACTATCCGGTGGTGGCCGAAGTTGGCTCATCGGTCAACCGGCATCGTATCACCAAACGGAACTACCATCGCGCCAGTTAGGAGAGGTTCCGACAACCCGTTGATGACAGCATCGATATGCACCTTGAGTCGGTTGATGACATCGAACTGCAGCTGCAGAGAATCGAGCAAGCGATCTCTCAGGCCCGGGAGCAACATGTCCCAGTTATTTATCAGGTGAGCAACTCTGTACCCATTGATAGACCCACTAAGGAACGGTACTGCTCTGCCTACTTTAAAAAGTTATTGCAATCGGATGGCCAAAATTATTAAGGCCAGAATGGTGGACCTCAGAAATAACAATTTTTCCGACAAGATCCACTCTCTCCCAGATTGTGCTAAGCCGTTCTGGAAGTTGACAATAAATTTTAAAATTACGCCAAGACCCATTCCACCGTTGATCCCACTTGACAGAAATTGCTCCAAGGATCGCTTAATAACTCCTGCAGAGAAGGCTGTTGAGATAGGCGACACTTCGTCAGTTCCCACAATCTTGGACAAAACATCGTCAGTCCACACGAAGCTGCCGTTAGCGAGCTTGTAAACAACATCCATCTAAGTCCCAATGACTTCTCGGAAGAGTTGGAAATCTCAGCTGAAGAAT
This sequence comes from Aedes japonicus, assembly GCA_034211315.2. NCBI lineage: Eukaryota > Metazoa > Arthropoda > Insecta > Diptera > Culicidae > Aedes > Aedes japonicus. Next base: position 195,435 of record JASCZW010000371.1, on the reverse strand, counting down.
TGTTGATCTATATCAAAGCGTCTAAGAACATGAATGCCCCAGGTTTCTATAACATCATGAACTTGGAGTTCAAGCAATTGAGCCCCCAGTTCTAAAACCATCTGGCGATGGTTTTCAACCATCTACTTCCCCTCGTGTTGGAAGTCAGCTAAAGTCATACTCACCGGAAACCTGGGAAAGATCCTTCGTGTTTCAAAAGCTATTGACCAATCAGCCTTCTCTCAGGAGTATTTGACTATTTGAGAAGGCGATCTACCGTCGGATTCTTTCATCTGCCGACGAGCTGAACATCTTGCTCGATGAACAATTCCGGCTTCCGACGTGGTCGGTCGACAATTCATCAACTTTTTTTTTGTTTATTTATTTTTCGTCGGCCTATTTCCTCACATGGTGACAACCACCGACTCCACCACCTGGACCCTACCCAACAACTCATGACTATGAGCCGGGATCAACGGGTTTACCTCCCTTCCGAAGGAAGACGTGACAAGATTTTTTCGCCTCAGAAAAACCAACGACGTTGACTCGGATTGAACCCAGACCCACTGGGATTCCAAGTAGCAGTCACGCTTACCACTACACCTCCGGCGTCAACTGGGCTTCAATAACTTAGCCGAGTCGTTAACATCCTCAGACCGAATAAGTCTGTTTCTAAATCATCTGCTATGGCAATTCTCGACATCTAGAAGGCCTTCGATAACGTTTGGCACGATGGCCTGGTGTACAAGCTAAAACGATACAATCTTCCCTGTGAAGATAATTAGAAATTATTTGTCGGACAGGACATTCCGTGTTTCGCTGCAAGGTGCACTTTCCGATGCACAGGAGATATCCGCCGGTGTTCCACAGGGAAGTATAGTAGGTTCAGCAACCTATTCACTCGGCATACCGCTCCGAAAATGGATCTCTGTCGTTGTTCGGCGATGATACCTCAGTCGTCCACAATGGTAGGGTAATAAGAGCGCTTACTGCGAAACTGCAGCGAAGCCTGAATGTCCTGTCTGAATATTTCACCGAATGGACGATCTGTATCAACGTGGCGAAGACCCAGGTCATCCTCTTCCCACACTCAAACTCTCCCAGACTTGTTCCGTCTGAGGATTGTAAAATAATCCTAAACAGCATAACGGTGGAATGGGCCAAATCAGCTGTCTATCTTGGCGTTACCATAGACAACAAGCTTATTTTCAGGGAGCAGGTTGACAAAACTGTCACAAAGTGTATCGTTCTGTTGAAGCTACTGTACCTATTGATCAACAGAAGGTCTACATTATCCCTGAAAAACAAGCTTGCTGTCTACAAGTAAATCATACTTCCAATCATTGAGTACGGCATGCCAATCTGGGAGAGTTGCGCAAAAACACATCACCTGATACTCCAGCGTGTTCAAAATAGGTTCCTCAGGGTGATCCTGAACACCCCTCCGAGGACAAGAACATCTGAGGTCCACCGTCTGGCCGAGATAAAAATGCTCGATGATCGCTTTAGTGAGTCTATCAATCGGTACAGGGCACGCTGCCTGACATCGGATCACCAGGTCATCCGGAATCTGGTTGCCCACCCCTAGGTTTTTCAAATTTTAGTTGTAGTTGTAGTTGTAGAATTAGGTTATCAAATTTTAACAAACAATGCCCCAAGGGCTGATCTGAAAATTTAATGTAAAACATAAACACACTAAACACACCCAACACATAAAATACTCAAACGAAGCTGAAGAGCCCAATGGGCTAAAACACTTAAAATGTAAAATTTGTATAAAAGACAAAGGATGCAAATGAAAAACAATTTTGTTAGGAGTTGCTTCATTCGTTCAGCAGTAACGAAGTTGTGTGGGCGGGAATGTGCCAGTATTGCATTGGTTGCTGACGGTGACAAGCACCCTGGAGCAACCTCTGCTAGGCAGCCATTGGTTACGCAATCGTGTGATCGGCAGTGGTGAATTTGTAGTCAACCGGTTGGCGCAACCACGAGGTGCTTGTGTTGGATCTAGTAGGCAGCCGTCATTCGGAAAGGCGTTACGTTGAGCAGTGCTGTCCATATCCTCAGTGTGATAGAGAGAGATTTAAAATTTTCCACACACTCTTCCTACCTCAACGAGAGCTCTTCTCTGTTGTTTATATTCACCCTCGTGTTTGCATGCGGGTAGCGCATGTGAGTGGAGAAAATGGTTTTTATTCACACTACACTCGATCGCTCTAGAGTGAAAAGAAGAGCTCTCAAATTCACAGTAGCGAATGCAGTTAAATTCCCTGACTGGCGTGGGCTCTTCTGCTAATATACAGGAGTGATGGCAAATTCGCTTTGACGCTACATAACTAAGGAAGAAAGAACAATGTTTCCCGCTTCCTTTTTTCGAACATTTTCTGCAACTCCGACGATATTTTAACTTTCAATCGCACCAGCGAATCACAGAAAGAGCACTGGTGCGTCCTCACCCCAGCGTACGCGGCAGTGATTGCAGGCGAGAGCACTTGGGCGAAGACAGATGAGAGCACGTGAGCGCGATAGTTTAAAAGAGAGTATACTCCAGGTAATCCCATCACAGGCGCACACTTCCACTCTGTCTATTTTTCACCGAATAAAAGAGCACTTTGCTTTATCTGAGGTGAATTATGGTTGTATCCTCTGTGAAGGTACAAATCTCACGCACCGGCGCACCATTAGTGCGAAATGCCATCTCTGACGGTGAGTGGTATGAACGGTATAAGCAACAATCAATATGTAACTAGCGATTTGAAATTGGTTCACTGTTGTAGAACCCGTAGATCCGAAGTGTACCTAGTAGTCTGCACCTTGCAATCATTCTTGCGCTTTTCGGTACCTTTCGGTACTGGTATCTTTGTCTTTGTTTTGATTCGCTGAGTTGTTTGACAGAATATTTGAGGGTGTGTTGTTGTGCCTGAGCTTCTTGAGCCAAAAAATATATTTTTGTTTCTTCAGGACTATCCACCCGCTGGTATAAGCCAACCACCATCATCATCGCTAATGCGTGCAGAAAATGCATTAACTAGCAACATTAACATGACCAGTTACCAGTAATTACTAGATAATTGATTTCAATTATCTGCGAACAACTGTTGCAAAGAGGACATAGACGTAGCCAGGATTTCAAATAGTGTGGGGCAAGATATATTTTTAGAGAGAGAGAGAGAGAGAGAGAGAGAGATAATCTTCACCCAGCGGTTGCACACACTGAACACATACAACGGACAACACAACGCTCAGTGGACCAGTACCCGAGCAGGAGACAACAACATATGAATACCTAATTTTGATCTTGATAACTGGCCTTGGTATTAAAGAGCTCAGATTAAGACGTAAAATACCTTAGAATTGCAAGCAAACAAGCAACAAGATTGAACAATTCTAGGCTTATTCTGGAATTAAAAAAAATCAAAAAGGATTTTTAAAACCTTAGGTTTTTCAAATGTTTTAAAATCGAACCGCATTAAATAGCAACCATGGTAAAATCTAGCGGGTACTGTCGTGTGTCGAAATATTCACTTTACAGTCGTGTTGGATTTTTGTAAACGATAATCATCGAGTTTGTTCACAGTTTGAACTGAAAATGTACTTTTACTCCACGACCCTCTCATTAAGAATGTTTCATACAATTTACGAGACATTTGTTTTATGTACAAAATCCATGTTTACGAAACGATTAAGTATCACAAAACATAGCGATTGATTGAGCGGATTGGAGATCATGATATCATTGAGTATAGGAGCAAGTCTCCCCCGGTGCTAAACCAAATAGGCCGGGGCATCAATAGAAGCATAAAGTTGCCAGAAAGCACGAAATGTATCTACACACTCTTACTTTTACCAAGTCCCTTAATCACAATTTTAAATGGATTCGCATAGATTGTTCTTAAGAAGCTTCTATAGGATTGGTACAGTTGTAAAAATTGAAAGTTTACAAAAAAAAGTTTGCTTCGAGCTTCGGCTGTGAAAGGTTGTGTCGATGCTTTTTTACGTACTGTTTGTTACATTGCGCGTTTCGTATTGTATCGGTTATCTATAATTCGGCGATTTGAGTAACAGGAAAACAGGAAAATCAACAACCAAAATGCTTCCTGGTGAGATGTGGGGGTTCGCCGGACTAGTGGTCCGGTGGTGGGGATCACAATTAGTTCCTTGTAGTTTTATTTTTTGCTGTGTTTGTTTATAACGTTTAAAACAAGAGCTTTAAACTTTAAGCTTCAAACAAACCAATCTGTCCCATTTTTTTCTTTGTTTATCATGAATCGTAAACCAACCCTTTAACACCAAAACAATAAAACAACAAACAAAAAAAGTCGACAGCAAGCCGATATACTGTTACCAATTCATCACACTTTATATCTCAGACGTGCGAGCCATTTATTTTCGCATGTTGATGGCTTCATGAATATCATATTCCCAACAGTGAATTCGTTGTTCGTCATCATTCCAACATATTTTGTAGATGGTGGCTACCAGACTGCGACAAGCAAAAACATGACGCTTACTTTCTCGATAAAACAGAACTACTATCACAGAAGGGTGTGAGCCGTTTGACGCCAGACGGACTGCCGTCCACCTTCTTTTACGAGGATTCACAGACAGAAAAGTGTGCGGGATGTCATGTTGAATAGTCGGCCTTGATGTTGAACGCATTGAAGGTGGTGATTCTACACGCAAGTGAGAATCTCATTTTATAGGAATGCAGAAAATAAATCCTACTTCGCCGACCTGGGTTTATAATGAGGATGATGTTTAGGATTCTTTATTTTAGAAACTTTCAACATGCGGCTGGTCATGGGGAAGATATCAGAAGGCAATGATGTTGCTAAAAAGTTTCGGTCAATATACTATCCTATGTACATATGTGCTCAAGCACAAAGACCGGAATTGTTTTCAGCTTGTATAGTGCCGTAAAGAATGTTTACATGCATTCTATAACATCACATTGGAGTGTAATACTTTATAACACCATGCCACTTACTTCGTTCAATCGGTGGCAATTATGTTTCATTCACCGACTGTATGAATGCACATACGTATGCGGATAAACAATTTCAGTTCACATCACCCTTTATTTCGAGTGTTTGGATGGTGTTTAAAATACATTCATCCATGGTGAACCCTCTTTATGGCCTCTGTATCTCTCTTCCCTTATAGGAACAATATTTGCCTTACAATTTGTCAAATTGGTCGTGTCTGAATTTATACAATGCATTGAATTTATTGAACAGTGAATTGTTTGTTGTTTGAGTATCAACTTCATTTTAGAATTAGTCACAACATACTTACCAGCAGACGACACTTCCTGCGAGACACTTGCACATTGTAAAATTGGTTTGCTTGAGTGTAAACTTTCAGAAAAATACTTTTCTAGCAAAGGCTATCGCTGCGCTATCTATATTGAGACAAGTCCCAGTCGGTGTAGACAATTTGTTGTTTGCTCTAATCAATGGATGCTAATTACCCTATAATGAAGGAACAAGGACACTCGTTTGAGGTGTACTCGCGTGAATATCAAGGCGACGACTGACTGAACGATGAAACTCGAAACTTGGTTGAAGCTCTCTGTTTATGTGCTTGAGATATTCGATAGTGGCAGCGAAGTGGCACTTACACCACAGTAAGTGAATGAATTGTGCATGTCGGATGCGCACAACAAACTGAAAATGAATGAAATTCACGAATAATACTGCGAGAATGACAGTTTGAATGAGAATAAGAAAATCTGAGAAAACTTGGAGAATTTGGTGTATAATTTCTATGTACAGAATCTACGACATTTATTAATATGTTTATTATCGTGGTTGGAATCAATGCGAAATCGAACTGTGAATCACGGGACTGGCGCTCCAAAAATAGACGAGCAATACTTCGGCAGCCCCCGATTTTCGTTTTTCTCGGCCGTAATAAAACCAAGTGACATGATTTAATTTTTTAAATTATTTATTTATTTATTTAATTATTTATTTATCTATTTATTTATTTGTTTATTTACTTTTCTATTAATTTACTTATTTTTTTATTTGTCATCAGTCAAAGTAGACCAATTCTATCAGATGATGTACTTAATGTCTATTTATCTTGTAAAGAAAACTTTTTTAAATTTTCACTTCAATTATTCCACAATATTTGTTATAACACGACATCATTCTATTTAGTTAATTAGTAAAATTAGTTCTTTGATTGTTAATATAAAACTAATGTATATTTCTAAGAATACGAGTGGGAGTGTAACAATTTTGATTTTCTTATATTCCTGCACTATATTGCACTCTTTGTGCAATTATATAAAAGCTATCAATGCAAACTCTCATCGCTTTTCAAGCTCATCTAAATTTATCAACATACATCGTGACTCATAGGATGGTAGGCGTAAAGTCGTCCAACCTAACTTACGTAGAGCAAACAATAAAAATTGTTTTTGGGCTGATTCAATCCCGTTTGCATGAGTATCTTGATAGGAAGCCCAAACTGTACTAAAATATTCAAGAAGGGGTCTCACATATGCTATATACAACGTTTGATTTTGGAAGGATCTTAAAAGTGCAAGCTAAACTTTTTCATAAATCCTAGCATGTTGTTTGCCTTATGTATAATGTTATTAGTGTGATCAACAAACGTTAATTTTGTGTCAAGTACAATACCTAAGGCTCTAACTTCAATGCATCTCTGAACTGTTTATAGTTATTGCTTCTTGCTTTATATTGTGTTTTCTTGTAAATAATATAGAATTACATTTTTTCACAATGAGTTCCAGTAAATTTTTCGTACACCAGTTGTGAAAATTATTTATTTCATTCTTAAATACTGCAAGATCAGTTGCTTTACATATTCCCATATAAAGTTTCATATTCGGCATTTATTGAAACGCGTGAAGAGTAATGGACCAAGATGGGAACCCTGTGATACACTAGATATCACATTCAGTACTGATGACAAATTTCCTTCAAGTCATACTCTTTGTGTTCTACTGAGCAAGTATGACTAAACCCACTTTAATAGTCCGCCTTTGATTTATAGCTTAGATGATTTAAAAAAACAATAAGGGATGTCGACTCTAGAAAATGCTTTACTAGAGTCAGTGCTTTGATAAATACTGGAGGCCCGAAAACCTGAACTCAGTAAAAATTTCACTGTATTTCAAAATGCTGAGCGTTCGGCAAGCAGATCAGTAAAAGTATTTCTCCTGAACGATCGTCAAACTAGGCATGAACTCTCAACTGTCAAACATTACTGAAATAGTAAGTAAGCGACATAGAAATTCAGCCAAATTTACAGTAAAAAACTGTGGAATTGGAGGCACGATAGCTATCAATAATTACTGAATACATCATCAATCAATATCGAGTTTAAATTTACATTTTTTTTAAATAATCATTTTTCTCATAAAATAATTCTGTGAAAGCTGAGCTGTATTCTCAAGCGCTTGGAGTGATCTGGTCTCAGGATTCCGAAATATAAGCTGCAAGGTTTGGGTTATATCCCTACATGAAATGCTCATTGACGCGGACAGATGCATTCCCATGCATTTAGGAGTTGACTGAGGAACATACACAGCTAACGTTTTTAGAAACATCTGTTGTTGCCTATGTTTTAACATTTATAAATAAGTTTAATGCCTTTAACTTGTTCAGAAAATCAATGTAAAGAATCAAAGAAAATATTATTTTGATCAGCTGCCACCGCTTTGGCACGCAAAAAGGGCAGAGGTTTGACAGGTGTGATTTACACTCTTGTGTTCAGTAAAGATTACTGAATTCCAGTGATTTTCACATTTTGCGCCAGTATTTATTATGGTTTTACTGAAAATCGGTAAAGCACTTACCGAACAGCGGATTTTCAATGACAGTTCATTAGTTTATAAAGTACATCTGTAAAATGGAAACAAATGTTCAGTAATATTGTCATACGAATTGCTGAAAACTTGTAGTTTTTTCACGCATATCTATAAATTGAAGAAATTCAGCAAAAATTCTATTTTACTGATCAAAACCGTAAATATTTTTATTGAATATTTGGTGTGTAAACTTGAATTTCACGTTCTCTTGAACATCCTCAATCTTCTTCGGCGAAATAAACCTGTCTGTACGTGTGTTAGATACGGGACCGATGGTGAACATTTTTTCATCGGAGAATACGGTTTTTTTCATTAGGGCGAATCTACAATTGAGAGATTCTCTCCGGGCTCGCTCTCTTTCATTCATAAACCAATCACCTTTACGTTTTTCATTCTACTATTTGTAGAGTATGCTAGCCAGCACTGTTGTGTTTCGATCTGTACTAAAGAATGCCTCGTAAGTTTTATAATGGCGCTGTAATGAATGAAAGAGAGCGAGCCCGGAGAGAATCTCTCAGTTGAAGAAACGCCCTAATGAAAAAAAAAACCCTAGGTATGCTTCTTTTTTTATGCTGTCACCAAACGTTTCGAACGCTCCAGGCGTGGTTGTTTGATTCGATCCGTTACAAGGTGGCGCTTTACTCTTGCCCTGGATGAACATTAAAATTCATTACATTCACCTTTGACCTACCGTTGCATGGTAGTTTTTGAAATATCGGCTTCCTTAGCAAAATTCCAGATCGATCTTATAGGATTTCCCCTCGCTGATCTGCTGACCTTCGGTGTGCGAGCGGACCGTGGACGAAAAACTTCTGCATTTTTTATGGGACATACTGTGTATGCTGTATGTACATACCCGGCTGAAAATAATCGTCAGCTGCTCGTCGCCAAGACCGATAGAATTTTTTTGACGAACCTCAAAAGGAGAATCTACTCCAAACATTTCGTGGCCTTCACGGAATTGTATCAGATCGTCGAGGCCTACAAAGAGCTGAAGAACATGCCCGTCATTCATCTTTTTAACGCCCATGGGCCATGACTAAGGTTCCGGCCAACTGCCGTGCCCTAAAAGCACCGAGCAGGGCCTCGAAGCATGTTTTTAGAAGAATTAATGAACGTATGATTTAAGGAAAATTTGTTCGATTAAATAATTCTGTGTAGTTTTTTCATCATCACCATACACATTTTGTCATTTTTTTAAATGTATACGTTAGTCAACACTGCCGTAGCCAATATTTTGCGATTAATAATGCCGACATTACCAGCATTGACAGCAAGATGTTTGATATTCGAATCGTACATGTCGAATACATGTTTCTTCTTTGAATGTCATACAAACAGGATTTGAGGACACAAGTCTCCAACCTTTTTGGACGGCTCAGTACAAGTGAAGTTCTAAGCGTGTTCAATCACAAGCCAATATTAAAATCAACTATTTATCGTGTTTTGATGGATTGATGGTCATAGAAAAGAACCGCAAAAAGTGCCTCGCATAGCAAAATTGAGAACCAGACCAACCAAAACATTTTCCAACATCCTGTCAAAGGATAAGCTTTTTCTAGTGGAATTTGAAGAATATGCTCACAACACCAGACAATATTAAACATGCCAGCAAATTGAAGTTTGAGCCAAAGATGTTGGTGGTGCTATGAAGTCGAAGAGTGTCTAGACGCCTTTGATTCACCCAAACATGGCCAAAGCGATCGATTCTGATGTTTATATCAACCAATGTACAGTGGGCAAAAATGAACCCAAAATCCCATTAATTTAGACGGCGCAGGGTAGGAGTCGAAAACAATAGCTTATCTTATTGGAAAAAATGCGGGAAATCGAATGATGTTGGTCTCGTTTAGGGTTGACCACAGTAAATGTCTCATTTTGCCTATTTCTCCCCTCGTTTTGAATGCAAACAGAATTATTACCCAAAAATTCAGCTCTGTGCTATTATATTGAACTCAAGTGCCCTGGAAATTTGCAAAAAAGCTGGAGAAGTTAATTGGACAAAGTTTACTCTCATCGGATGCCAGCAAGTGGCCAATTTACCAGATTTCCCCTCATACTTGAAAAAAACTCATATACCATGGGATTCTAAAGATTGGCACCAGTAATATTACTCTCACTTGCACTTGCACTTATGTAAAAATGTCCTTAGAATTGGAAATTGATGGTTTTGTTTAGAGTTTGCTTCACATTTCATGTGGTTTAGAAGACTGTCATTATAAAACTAGATTCATTCGAAGATTTTTCATCTCATCAATAAGATACAGTATGAAAAAAAATGTTTTATTCAAATGAACATCGACTACAAAAGATTGCTCTTCAACGTATCATTGTCTTCGCTTCCATCAGAGTCTTTACAACTGTTTCGACGGTCGCTTTATTATTTACTCAGTAATATCCCAGCTGCTTACAAAAGTCTTCCTTGACCGATCTTCAAAACCGCATTTGGATTCAATACAGTAGCACCGATTGAATTTTTGGGTATTAATTCTACTTTGCATACAAAATGAGGGGAGAATCGGGTAAAATGGACCATTTTCTGAGGTTAACCCTAAACGATACCACGCCATTCGATTTTCAGGACATTTTTACAGAAGTACAGTGCAAGTGAGAGTAATATTACTAGCGCCAATCTCCAAAACCACATGGTTCATAAGTTTATTCTAGTATCAGAGGAAATCGGGTAAAATGGACCATTTCCTGAGGTCAACCCTAAATGAAACCATCACCATTTGATTCTACGGACATTTTTACATAAGTACAGTGCAAGTGAGAGTAATATTACTGGCGCCAATCATCAGAAAAGTTGTTTCAAGTATAAGGGGAAATCTGATAAATTGGACTACTTTTTGGCACCTGATCAAATTAAAATTTGTTCCATTCAAATTTCCAGTTTCTTTTGCATATTTGCAGTGCACTTGGGTTTTATTTAGTAGCACCGAGTTGAATTCTTGGGTAATAATTCTAGTTTGCATCCTAAATGAGGGATGAACCGGGAAAAATGGGACACTTACAGTGGTCAACCCTAAATGAGAACAACACCATTCGATTCCCCGTATTTTTTTCCAAAAAGATTGTTTAAGTTATTGTTTTGGACTCCTATTCTGCGCCGTCTAAATTAATGGGAATCCCAACAAACAATTTGAGTTGATTAAAAGCTAAATAAGCTACATAGAAGCATATAAGCTTAAGAAGCTTATTTTGGATTGAATAAGCTGTTATAGAACATGCAATGTTTGTTGGGATTTGGGTCCAGTTTTGCCCACTGTGTACAATGCTTGCCGAAATTGAACTAATTCATCAACAACAATCACGTTCGCGTTTTGGTCAGCTGCTGAAGTTGTCTGTGAGAGCTTGCAGCTGCTGAAGTTTGTCTGTGAGAGCTAAGGTCTCCACTGACATCAAATACTGATATCGCATTTATGGGGAAGAATTCCATCCCATTCCACCTTAATCCTACAATCCATCGGAAAAATTAACTTCGCATATTGCACAAAACTGTTCCATGAAACATTTCGAACAAGTTAAGGGGAAGCTTATCTTCCCCTTAATCGAATCAAATATTAACCACATAGAACTTGTGGTGGTGTGTGTATTCCTACTAGTACTTGGCGACATTGCCGGTTCACATTGAAGATTCGTTTATAGTCAGAACAACCGTGTTCAGATGAACTGTCTTTGTATGTGAAATATACGAGAGTATCACAGAGTATCAAAGACTCTCTCTGGCGAAGAAACTCTCATGCGAGTCGCCGCTGATAACGTTGACTATAGGTATGTAGGCTATCCGTCAGTCTCAACCGTGTATAAATTGGAGCTAGCTCCACAAATCCGTACTCAATCTACGTCAAGTTCTTCAAAGTAAAGGACTGAACACTTTTTTGAAGATTTTTTGATCTTTTCAATTTAGAAGCAATTACATTTCGAAGAACTTACTCTCAAAAATGGTTGCTACGGTAAGTTGTCAAGAGAAAACTTTAAATTTTACTAGAAGTTCCTTCATCCATACTTTTCGTATGATTACAGCACAATTCGAACGTTACGGAGAAGGTGGAGAAAATCGAGGCACAACCATTGCATCATGTCAACATTTCCTACGAGAAAGCAACTTTTGGAATGGGGTGCTTCTGGGGGTGTGACTCGTTATTCGGTGCTACCAAGGGTATCTTGCGGACTTGCGTTGGATATTCTGGTGGTACTACTCCAGCTCCAGTTTACAGAAATATGTAAGTGTGTTTTTTTCAAATGTAAACTGTACCCGATGTCTGACTTTTGTGTGATGTATAATTAACAGGGGTGATCACACCGAGGTGATTGAAATTCACTACGATCCTACGGTGATCAGCTTCTCGGACTTGTTGGACCTGTTCTGGAACAACCACGAGTACGGTCTGACCACTCGCATCAAGCGTCAGTACATGTCGCTGATTCTGTACCACAACGAAGAACAACGGCGCATTTCGATCGAAAGCCGTTCCGAGGAGCAAATGAAGCGAGCCCCAGAGCAGATCATCACCGAAATCGCTCCCGCTGGTATCTTCTATCCTGCCGAAGAGTGAGTATCCACATAACTAAAATTACGCTAATAGCGCCGTTGGCCTTGCATCGCCCAGAGTTCACGACCAGGGTTAAGCTGTGTTGAAGTTGCTACGGCAACGGCACAGCTCACTAATATTAAACAACCGGGGTGCTACTCACAGAACAGTTATATGCGCCACTCGTCAGCAGTGACGACATTAGATCGCAATTGAATTGAAGTGTTTGAGTGAATCATGTGCGAGCCGGTGCGGATTTATTTATTTTAGTCAATGAAATGTGATTAGCGGCGCTTCCTGATTTTGATTTTCTTTGTCTTTCCAGCTACCACCAAAAGTATCGGCTTCAAGGTCATCGTGACTTGGCAAAGAGTATTGGTTTGACGCCCGAACTGCTTCACAAGTCCCACGTGGCGGCGAGGTTGAACGGCTATCTGATCGGAGTTGGGGGTCTGGACCAGTTCGACAAGGATGCCGACCGACTCGGATTGAACGCCGATCAGATTCAGTACGTGCGAGATTACGTGCTGGAGAACGAAGGCGGCGGCATTTTCTGTTAGGCTAGAGAATGATGGCTTTTATTTGTCTGTTTAGTTGTTGGGGGTAATGTTTTTATAAAATGTTATCGAGATTATTAGGCTAGGTAGTTATCTGTAATAATAAGCTAGCGGCTATTTTAAGGTGTTATACATTGTGATAAGAAACTAATAGTAGAATGAAATACACATCTTTTATCTGTTATGAAAGGCTTTAATGTTTACAAATAAATCCGAACTATATGTTGTTTGAGACTATTGTGTTCACTTTTAATTCGTTTCAGACAACTCTCTCATTTGCCGTCTTGGTTGTTTCACTTATATTCGTTTCAAAATAGAACTCAATCTTGCTCAGACTCACAAAAATAAGTTTTTTTGTTTTTAATTACTCTCACTTTAATTATAATGTTAGTTTGCAGTTTCTTGGTTTGATTTAAATTCTAATTATGAAACGATTTTTATTCAAAGCAAATATTTATTTTTGCCTATTTATTTTTGTTTCAGAAAATTGTGTGAGCGTGGTGATGATGCAGTTGCCAGTCACTTTCGGTGCTGATGTTCCAAGATGTATTTTGTCTGATTCCCTTAGTATGCTTCATATAATTACAGATTCGTAGTTGATAGTTGAACGGTAACGGCAATCGAGTTTCGAACAACAACAAAGCGAACGACCATTAGAACATCGATCCATGGGCTCCTTCTTTGAGGTTAACAGTGAGCTCGGGACAATAGAACTTGATTAAAAGGTGCCAAATATAAGTAAGGTAAACCGATTTGAAACAATTATGCATCTACGGTAGAGACAAACCTACGAAGGGTGTTGGTGCAACTTTTATTTCTTGAGCTTGGTTAATAGTGGTACTGTCTCGCATCAGATTAGGTAACCTTGTGGAATTATCGTTCCAATATTATAGAAAACAACAGCGAATGGTGTTTCCTTCAGGTTAAAAGGCAAATGATTCTCTTCGGCTGATTTTATTATTGTTTCGATATCGTTGTTGATACTTTGGACAAGTGCATCGATATTAGCTCACTTAGATATGCTAATTCACCTGAAAAAACAATGGGAAGTTAAAACCTTATGTAAAAGCTGACAAGTACTGCGCAAAAATGAATTTCTCGTTGTTTACCATCCAAGACATCACGTTCGTTGGACACTGCATTGCCTAGGTAAACCGACTGTTTTTTTGCCTTTGACTAGGAATGATGATAAGCCAGCTTGAGAGAAGTGGAACGAAGTCTCAATGTTTTGTTTCCTGAATTCCACTATATATGAATTTAATTGAAAGCCAGCGAAAAGTCGGCAGGTACAATCATGGATTACTAACTAGAAATTAGAAGAAAAATTAGTATTTGTCATTTAATTCCAACTACCTTTGCTTACCTTGACAGACTGAACAGCTCAAACTCTCTAGGATTCATCATGGATTATTGCCAGAATCGTGTTCTTCTTTGATACAATCGACGGCATTCATTAGGGCTGAGGTCGTCTAATACTCTTTTCGATATCCAAATTTACATCGTGCTCGAAACAGGGCATTTGGATTGTCAAGGTTCATTAATTTAATGAGGTCTTTTCAAGAAGATCCGATAATACTGTCAGAACGCTTATAGGTTGAAAAAGAAGAAGACACCGAGTGGTGATAAATCTGACTGCTTTCATGTTGAACTCTAGGACGAACATTTTAAAATGATCCTAAAAATTCAAATGAAATTCTTATTAAAGCTGCAAAACAGGGGCATTATTTTTATCTGAATTTCATTTTGCTGAAAATGTCTATTGAATTTCATTTGAATTTTCAGAAGCATTTTAAAATGTTCGTCCTATACTTTAACATGGGAGCTGTCAGATTTATCAGCACCCGGTGCCTTTTTTTTTTGCCTGGATTCGTCCACTACAATCGACAAAATTATCAATAACTGTTTCAAAGTATTTATGAAAAGCGCCAAACCTCTCAAGTGAGTCCAGCAACTGTTAACAGCCTCTTTTTCATTCGGCTGTGGTTCTATTTAAATTGCATTTATTTGTTTAATTATTATATGCAACAAAAATAGCAGCATTTTCGAGTATATCTGGTTTATTTTAAGAAAAAAATAGCTTAACAAAATGGTTCACTATTTGAAAGGTATAATTCAATGTTTACACACTTTTTTTACACACAAGATTTTTACTGCAATTTTTAACCGAATATGAAGCGGCTGGATAGTCGAAAAGATAACGGATATAGTTTTTGGCTCAGAACGTACCAGCACATCGGTCCCAAGGTTAATGATTCGCCCCAAAAAATGTAACCCACATGAACACACCCTCAAATATTCTGTCTGATAACACAGCTAATCAGAACGAAAACCAAGATTCTAGAATTGATAAAACGCAAGAATGTATTGTGAGGTGCAGACTGCATGGCGTATTTTAGACCAAGGAGTTCTAAAACAGTGAGCCAATTTCAAATCGCTAGTTTCATGTTGTTTCACACGACGTTGTTGTTGTACGCCTTTAAGCTTTCCCGATTACAAGTGTTGATATATACTAGTGGTCAAGTCACTGGACCCATAACCTCAAGGTGGTGCAAAAATCAGATTAGATCTTCGTGGTATTGGGAAAGCAGATGCCACCACAATTGTTGCCTGGGAATAAGTCTTTCTTAATAATCAATATTTAATCATAAAAACTTGATCATCAGGTAACTTTTTAAACATCGTCAAATGTAATTTTTGTTCATGTATAAACACCATCTTTTATTTAAAAAAAACAATATCTAGGTAACTAGAAAATGAGAAGAAAGATTAGTAATTTCCATTTAATTCCAAAGACCTTAATTGCTTACCTTGACGTATTTCGCGTATGCGTATTTCGTCTACAATGTGCAGACTTCTTCAATGTCGTGAACTAATACTAGAATCCCTATGGCTGTAGTATACCTTGCACACTTGCGCTTTTCGGAACTAGTATCTTTGTTTTTGTTTCGATTCGCTGTTATTTTGACAGAATATTTGAGGATGTGTTGGTGTGAGTTACGTTATTAGGGACGAATCATCAAGCTTGGGATCGGTGTGTTAGAACTTCTTGAGCCAAAAAATAAATTCATTTTCATCATGACGATCCACTAGTATTAGTACACGACACTGAAAAAGTCTGCACATTGTAGAGGAAATATGCGTATCTGTCATGATAAGCAATAAAGACAATTGGAATTAAATGGAAATTACTAATCTTTCTTCTCATTTTCTAGTTACAGGTATTCCACTTAAAAAGCTAACACTCACCAGAATATCTAGTTAATAGTTTCACCATAGAGGTAGCTCTAAGAATGGATGGCCCATTAGCAATAATATATAAGACATGGTTCATCTTAAACGGGTTTACTGGGGTACCAAGCGAATAAATAAAATATAATCCATCTGCCCTTGCACTTTGTGACGTCCCATGTCGAAAGGTAATCCTGATGTATGTTAGCATTCGGAGATATGGAAACAAAATCGATTTTGCTCTCAACAATAATACCAGCCATGATAGATTCAACTTAACCTAGAGTTAAAAAAATGAAATGCTCAAAATTCAGTTTCCTAGTCGAATTGAGCGAGTCAAAACCAACCGTTGATTTTTCAGGCTCAAAAATTCATTGCTTCGACTTAGGGCATCAATCTTTACTTCACTGTAATTATGCTGGTTCAACGACCGATTAGAAAGCACATGCGTTGTATTTTTTTTGTCACGAAACGCCGTTCTGAGCTGCTTGTCTCCACTTTTTCACACTTCAATGGTATTATAGAAGAAATCTGTTTACAACAATCCCACATGTGACCATTGGAAGCAGTTATAATCCGAGAGCTAAAAAGTAGTAGCTCTACTGCTGATCCAGCAACCTATTTCAGAATGTCTGGAGATTCACGCTCATTCCGAGGTTACTTACACATACAGTGCCAGACATTCGTTTAGCCGCACCTACAAGATTCCAATAGTATTCGGTAAATTAAATATATCTAGATATTGATCGAGCTACATTTTCTTTGTATAGGTAGTAGAGCTAAAGCACTTTCTTTGGAAGGACGCTCATCCCACTCACACACATATATCTGCCATGTGATAGGAAGAAAACAAATGAACCTCCATCTCTACCTTCGACACTACGTTTAGCTGCAGTGCAGAATAAGTGTGTTGTTATTGTTATTACGGTGTTATTTCGATAAGATTTCTAAATATTATTGCGAGGTTTTCATTTTGAGAGGTACGGTGAAGATGTGTGTAGGTAAATTTTATTTTAACTTATTATTTGTGACCACTTTAAAGAAATGGCGAAAGGCACTGATTGACGGAGGAGGAACGACGAATCATAACGTTGTTCAAGGCTGAGGGCTACTCAAACCGGTCAATCGCTAAAAAATCAATCGATCCGAAAAAGTTATTCGGAATTTTCTCGGCAAAGGTGAACAGTATGGGGTGAAACGTCCCACAAAAGGACGAAGCAAAATTTCTTTGCGGCTGAAAGGGCAAATAAGAAACGAAGCCACTAAAAATCGATTGTCCTGTTCTGCAAATAAAAGATAAACTGAATGTTCCGGTAACGCCCAGGCAAATCGCACGGATTTTGAACGAATCCCCGAACATCAAATGGACGAAACTACAAAGTAAACCGAGACTCACATCTTCCCATAAAGAGAACCGACTTAAATTCGCAAGAAAATACATGGAATGGAATCGCGAATGGCGAAATGTGATTATTTCGGATGAAAAAAAGTTTAATCTGGATGGACCGGATTGTTATAGTTGCTATTGGCATGATTTGAGCCAAAAAAGTATCGTTAGATCCAAACGTAATTTTGGGGCGGAAGTTTAATGGTGTGGGAGCCTTTTCTTACAACGCTAAACTTCCAATTTGCTTCATTTCAACGAAAATGAATTCCGGAATGTATCTGGATCTACTGGAGGATGTTTTGATAGGATCACATGGAGAATGACGCAACAGATGACATAATTTTTCAGCAGGATAACGCATCGATCCATGTTTCTAAGCAATCCCTCGCGTGGTTTGGTGACAAAAACATTCCACTGCTTGAATGGCCGGCTTGCAGTCCCGACTGTAATCCTATCGAGAACCTCTGGGGTATCTTAGCTGGCATGGTGTATGCAAATGGACGACAATATAACAGTGTTTCCAGCCTAAAGACAGCGATTCAGGAGTGTTGGGCCAAAATAAACATGGCCACACTACAAAAGCTAACCGATTCGATGCCAAATCGGATTTATGAGGTTATTCGAAATGGAGGAAGCCATACTAAATATTAACTATGGATGAACTTCGAAATTTGTCACTCAACTTAACTATTTTTTATATTTTATCAGGTGCGGCTAAACGAATGTCTAGCCTTTATACTTCATTTTCTCGATTTTTTTATACCTACAAATGTTATTTGATTTCAATGAGCAATGTATTTGATAATAATAAATAAACTATTTCCAAAACCAAAATAAACTTTCATTGAATTACTTTATTTCATATTGAAACGAAAAGAAAATAGGGCGCGGCTAAACGAATGTCTAGCACTGTACAATAAGCCCCGCGTGTAAACATTACCGATATCATTTGGATAAGGGCACTGCAACATACTCCCAGATTTGGAAATTTTAAACTACCAAACCATGCACGTATTTAGCGTTATTTTAAAATCAGGTTATTTTTATATAGGGTAGGTAACGACTTAAGCACCCCGAGACCCTATTCCAAGCACGGGGTTAACGTTAACCTACAACGCTCATTTTTTGCAGTATGGTGCTTCACTAGATGGAGCACCATACTGCAAAAAATTAGCGTTGTAGGTTAACGTTAACCCCGTGCTTGGAATAGGGTCTCGGGGTGCTTAAGTCGTTACTTACCCTATGTATAATCAGTATGATCTCAAAATTCTGGACGTTGATTCGTTGGACGCCCGTTAGACATGCAACCTGTATAACAAAACTCTGTACACCACGTGGTGAATGCATCTGAAAATATGTGGGAACCTTTCACGCGCGCATGCGCGTTATCTTCGTTTGCTGCATTTGACAAGCAACCCAAGTAACACAAAAATGACATAATTGGTTGTAGTTATTTGATTGTGACTCAATTGAGTTGCATTTAAGTTTTTTCAACTGATTAGCAACAAGTGTGCTACTTGGGAAATGGCCGTTTCCTACATGCACTGATTTTACTCCAAACTCTGCCAATAATCAAATCCCCGTTATGAGGCGACTCTATATCGAATTTCATAACTGCTAATAATCATCGATTCACATGCGACAAAGCGGACAAACACTCAAACTTAATCA
This sequence comes from Aedes japonicus, assembly GCA_034211315.2. NCBI lineage: Eukaryota > Metazoa > Arthropoda > Insecta > Diptera > Culicidae > Aedes > Aedes japonicus. Next base: position 176,235 of record JASCZW010000371.1, on the reverse strand, counting down.
TTTATGTCCGGATGTCACAATACTATCACTATTAAACAAAACTAAGCTGATGTAACTCTTCTTCCGGGTGCGGGGTCGAAGCACACAAAAAAAAAACAAAAAATGTGTAGATACTACAGACACTCACACATTTCGGGAGTGAATCGGTTGTATTTACTACGTCTTTCCCAAAGCACGCGGATATTTTATGATTTCACTGTTAGTTAAAGTTAAATTACGAATTATTGTTTGATTTTTTTTTCGCGAAAACGACGCAGCAAAAACTAAACACGTCAGTTTCAAAGCACGACTTGCTGCGACTCTTGAACAGTAGAAAAATGAACAGGAACACGAAATTCATTAGCATGCAAAAACTTTTCGTTTTTGTGGTGGTCATGAGTTTTAAGACGAAATAAGTTTCCGTTGTGAGTGAGTAGTGAGTATGAGTGCCATAAACCCTGGAGGAAACTGAGTTCGAATCCCGGTCTGGTCTAGGAATTTTTCTTCAAGAAAAATATACCGACTCCCTGGGCATAGGATATGATTGTACTTATACTAATGCAAAAATCATCGAAAGTTCTCAGTTAGAACACAAAGTTGATAGCAAGCAATTAGCGAAATGTGAAAGCAATAAGCTTGAAATGCTAATGAGGAAATCTCAACGAATAAGATTTGAGCATGATCATAATAAATCCAATGATATACTTAATGTTTATGCCTGATCCGTTATGTTCACGTACTTTCGACGTTTTCGTAAATGCAACTGTAGCGGCGGTTTTCAAAATTTAAACATGAAAAATTAAACAAAAACATGAATCGAAAAGAGAGTTGAATACAAGGACCTTTCACACAAAAAAGTATAAAGATTGGACTCGGAAAAAATGCGACACTTTGCTTTGGGTGTAACTTTTTATCGCGTGGGTAAAAATAAATGAACTTTTGAGTAATACTAGTTTAGAGAGTTTTGTTTATGTTTGTTTATCGCGATCTGTCAAGTAGTTTTCAAGATGCATTCGAAACAAGAAGAGCTACGCCAGCAAATCTTGGGCGCTGTGATCCATAATCCTGGTCAGTTGCACAGATCGTTCGGCAAAAGGCTTGGAATCCACTATTCCACCATGTCCAACGTTGTGAAGATGTTCCATAAGACGAAGACCATCGAGCGGCATCGAGACTAAGACCATTCGGCTGGAAGTGGCCGAAAAGCGAAAACGGAATACCCAGAGAAGGCGCGGAAGATAAGGCAGTACTTTAAGAATAACCCGAACCTTTCCACCCGAGACGTGGCCAAAAAGGTCAATTCGTCGAAGTGGTTCGTCCAGCAGACCATGAAGTGGGCTGGACTACGTGTTTTTAAGGTCAGGAAGGCGCCAAACCGGACTGACAAGCAAAACACGGTGGCCAAATTGCGTGCGCGGAAGCGTCATGGACGACGAAGACATATATCAAGGCGGACACCAAACAAATCCCCGGCCTCGAGTTTTTTGTCGGTATGTCCCGCATGGAGGTTCCGGAAAAGTTCTGGAAGAGAAAGATGGACAAATTCGCGAAGAAGTACCTGTTGTGGCAGGCGATCTGCGAGTGCGGACGGTACAGCAGGCCGTTCGTTACAACCGGCACCATAAACGGGCAGATTTATCGAGAGGAATGCTTGCAGAAGCGCTTGCTGCCCTTCCACCGCTCTCACCGTGGTCACACGCTGTTCTGGCCGGATCTCGCTTCGTGACATTACGCCAAGTCTGTAATGGATCGGCGTTAATGTGGTCCCGAAGGAGGCGAACCCGCCAAATACACCAGAACTTCGTCCGATCGAAAAGTTTTGGGCGATAATGAAGAAGAAGTTGAAGAAAAGCGAAAAACATTCAAAACCGATGAAGCTTTGAAGACAAACTGGGAGAAATTATGTAAGGAAGATGAACAAAGCCTCGCCAATCTCATGAGCAGTGTTAAGATAAATGTACCAGCATTCAGCTAGGGGGAGAAAATTGAATAAATAAATTATGCAAAAACATAGCTAATATATAGTTACTTAATCACTGAAAATTTGAGAAGTATCCGATTCAAAATGAATTTTTAGTGATCATTTTTGTGTGTCTCATTTTTTCCGAATCCAGTCTTCATTAGTCTGATTCACAAATCAGAAGGGCGCACAAATCTGCTTCACAAATCAGAGACGGAAACATTATTTTTTAAAATATATTCGCTTGTATTATTCGTTACTTCTTCTTGCTGCATACCCAAATTTTGTTACAGATGATTATTTAAAAGGATTAATAAAAATGTGATGGATTTTAATCGTCTTCATCCCAGTGCCTTTACCGTTTCAACACTTTGCATTATAACATGGCCAACATTTGGAGATCTATAGAATGTATCAATTTCAAAATAAGATGAAATGGGTGCTACAGTGAAATAAGTAAAATATGAAAGTTTAATATTAACTATTACACTAAAATACTAAATACACAAAAATATCAAATGAAAAAAATATATCACTCCCAACTAGTGAAAAGAAAAACCAAATTGACAGATGTAAAAATCATCATGACTGCTCAAGGGTCACCCATAGCTAACATAGTAAGGATCAAATGGGCCTTCCATAAATATTATTATAAGCCAATTTTTAATCGCTAGTTTCCAATCGATTGTTGGCTTTACCGAACACCGTATCTCAAAATATTTGGTCATACTCTGTCTCAGTACTGCTCTTTTCATAGGACGCTGGGAGTTTGGAGCTAGAGTCTTAGAACATAGTGATACTGTAAGTTAATTAAAATGTTACGTTGCATCCACATAGGATGGACAACAAAAGCCTTGATATTTTGCAACTCAATTTTTGCGCACGACACACAGTTTGTAAACTTCCGCCAAATCAGTTCACAAAAGCCGTCTAATCATCGTGACTAATCAACAATTCGCTCGTATCAAAAAATTATCACTATCGCAAACAAAGACCTGCTGTGTTGGTAAATTTGCGCACGGTCTGCTCGCGCGTCCTCGCGCTGGTATTAGTCGCCTTTTGTGCCCGTTCGGTTTATCAGGAACTTTGAGGTCAATTGACAAATGGCGTCGGAATGATTGCAGAACTTTGGAGCATCACGACTGTGGCGCGTGGGGTTACCTAGAACTTCCTCTCGCGGGAAATTAAGCCCGATGGTTAGATATCTATTCAACTAGCAACAATCAAAACACGTTACATTACCCGTTCAAGTGCAATGTCAAGCACATTCCTTAATTTGTATGCATCTCGAACCTAGATGCTAACACTCAGGCTGCACTTGTATGCGGGAAGAAGCCGGTCCGGTGTGTGATAGTCGCGTGCGCAAGCGAAGCAGCCACCTTTGATTGATGGCGAGTAACGACGGCGATGACGACAGCGGCTTACTACGATCCGAACGGGGTGAAGTATTTCATTCACATATCGATTCCGGTTAACTTTTGGGGCGCTTCCAATGGACGGAATTCGACGGGAGTGGCACCGGTGAATATGTTGGGTTGAGTAGTTTGGTTTTCTGGAAAGTTTTCGGGGGGTTGTCTACGGATCGCTGTTTTGCACGAGTTCTGGGAAAATTTTTCGCGCCGAATTTTGGAAATGCTAAACATAACAGGTATACAAAATTTGGCAGTGAAATTCCGCCATTGAGCATAGGAAAATGAAGTCTAAGTACAAACATGAATGACTTTGCGCTGTACGCTATCACCATGCGCTGAGAGGATTTCCCTGCGACGACGACGACGACGACGACGATGACGTAGCGGCTTGTTGTGGTTGTGGTTGACAACGTTTGATTGGAATGTTTCTATTATAACTGTGAACTTTTAGTATTCTAATTAATGAAAAAAAAAATTGAACAAATTCATCTACTTTCAACATTTAAAATGTATCAATGTTCAAAACACACGTTCAATTGAAAACTACATATTATCAAACGAACTTTGGTTAACGAGAAAATTACATGGGATCACATTTAGCTTTTATTTTTGTTAGTCGTATGAATGTTTTTAGTGTTTGGATATTTCTTACTTTTGCTTTCAAAAATCTCGAATTAAAACGCGACTTTCCGCGTATTTCGTTATCACTATGGTAACCTCCCCAGAGAGCGCGCCCCTGGTGAGAGAGAGTTGCACACGCTGTTATGATGATGACGTATGGCTTGCTACGATCGGAAGTAAAATTTCATTCACCTCTGGATTTCAAGTCCCATTTCTGAAGCCGCTTTGGGTCAGAATTACACGAAAGTGGGTCCAATGAAATCCTCAGATTTTAGAGAATATTCCACTATCAAATTTAATATAGGTTATCTAGGGATGTCAATTTTAGCATGCTAGAGGAATTTTAAGCATATCTATAAAACAAGCGGAACTTCTTCTCTCGGTTGGCAAAATTTCGCGTTAAAAAAAATTAAATTTGACGTCGCAAAACGGCTTCCAAATTCAAACATGAATGACTTGATACAAGCCCCCGCTTGTGGTCAGCTGAGAACGAGCTAGTTTCAATTTTGATTTATTTTGCTTCGTGCATCAAGCACGAGACGGGGCACAACACGCGCGAGATGTGGCTTGGCGCGTTTGTTGTTAAGCGTTGAATTGGGCGATCAAATGTTAGCGGAAGATTTCAAAAACTTAAAACCTGAAGAAAACTGTTGATTTGCATAATTTTCAGTAATCAGACATAGCATGACAATGGTAGCTCAAAGTTTAAAAAAAAAAAATTTGATGTCATTCGAAAGGTTTTAAAAAGACAAACCTCTCAATATCCATACTTTAAAATATAGAACAGTACAACCTACCAAATTTAGCGTTCAAAAATCAATTTGAATGATTCGAAAATTCGCTTGCCAATGCTCTCTGATTGTTTTTGTTTCTTCTGCTTTGGTGGATTCTTCTAAAACCACTTGCTTGATGGTACACTCTTGCTCTCTTTTCTCATCTTCCACACACCAATGTATGGGCCCGTATACAAGTATTAGTGGGGGTTCTTCTTTGGGATTACTCGAAAATAAGGCGTTATAGTTAAAAAAAAAAGTGAATTTATTGACACGAAAGCTCATGGTTGATTGATAAGGCTTATTTGACGACTTAAGTTATTAAAATTCTTTTTTCACATGTCAAAGGCATATATTTAAAAGTATAACAACATTGTAGGAATTTAAAAAAAACAGCTTACAAACACATAGACAGTTTGGTTCAAGCATGCGTTGGAAGGGTAAGTCTGACAGATGGAAATGTGTCTTGATTTGCGTAGAGTTTGTTATTGACTCAATGTTGATAGGTGCGTTCATTTCCCCCAATTGATTGATTTCTGAGAAAATTTGGATATGGTAAGATTGAACTTCTTTAATTTCAAATGATCCCTCCTGGATTGATATTATTGTTATGATGCAGAGCAAACCATGGCACCAAGTGGACACTCCCTACGAGAAGGCGACTTTCGGAATGGGTTGCTACTGGGCTTGTGATTCCTTGTTTGGAGCTACCAAAGGGGTGCTGCGAACCCGAGTAGGCTATGCTGGTGGGACCACTGAGGAGCCAAGAAGTAAGCACGTGTAAGTTTGACATCCGTTGGATCGAAAATCTTGTTTTACAATGAAATTAATTTCCAGTGGGGATCACGTTGAGGTGATTGAAATTCACTACGACCCCAAACAGATAACCTACCCAGAGTTGTTGGAGTTGTTCTGGAAGAACCATGAATACCGAGCATCTGCACGGCTCAGAAGGGAGTACATGACCATGATCATGTACCATAGCGACGAACAGCGACGGTTGGCGGAAGCTAGCAAATCCGAACAACAGGCCAAAGGAAGGCGAAGAGCTTATTGTTACGGAGATCGTTCCGGAGAGTCACTTTTATCCGGCAGCAAAGTAGGTGGTTTTCTGGTTGCTTTGTCGATCGTTAGTGAAAAGTATAACTCTTTCAGTCATAATCAAAAGTACCGATTGCAAGGACACGTGGATCTAGCTAAGAGACTCGATCTGACGCCGGAATTACTGCAGACTTCTCATGTGGCTGCACGGCTGAATGGATACCTGGTTGGAGTCGGAGGACTGGATCAGTTTGAAGGAGAATTCGAACAGCTTGGATTGAATGAAGAACAAGCTCAATACGTACGAAATTATCTGATTCAGAACGAAGGTGGCGGTCTATCCTGCTAACCTCACGGAAGCAATATACGATCCATGAAGGATCAAACATCCCCTTTTTTCGGTGTTGTAGTATTAGTAATAAGAATTAATAATAATGAGCCAGACTGAGAACGAAGCATTACATCAGCAATGGTCCGTTTGATAACAAAAACCGGTTTTTACCTCGAGACAATGCGATGAGAGGGAAAGGCATTGTTATTTGGCAGCGTAGTACAGTTACGAATTTCTTATCTACACCTTTTGTTATTGTTTACAATCCAATTTTTTGCAAACGCATGCAATCCTATCAGTTGATTGTCATTTGAATCAGCCGAAAATTGAATGTGACCTATAAATGATTAGATCTAGTTTAGTACTATTGTGCCGAAGATTGAACAGTCAATCTAACTTAAATTGGCCATCGATTCTGCCGGTAGTGATGTATAGGAGGCGTCCTACGTCGAATTATATGGGCTTGGTAGTATTTAGCATGCGAATGGTCGTTTTTGCTCGATTGTTGAAAAACGAAGCCGCTAGGACTAACAGGAATCGATTTGTAAACAAATCACTTAACAGCCAACCGAGTTCAATGCCCTAACATTAGGATTCCCAAAATTTATAAATTTTAAGTTTGAATAAAAATTATGGATAATAAGTAGTTTAAAAAAGAGATTTTGATAATTTTTGGAATTGAATAAGTCGCTCAAATAAGTGCATAAAGATCAATTCAAATGACTTTTTAGTAGACCGATCTCGCATTGCCACTTTGATTTCAAATCGCTTCTCCTGTAGTGGTTTTAGAGAACCATGTGCTTTCACATCTTCGCAAAGAGCGAGCGGCAACACATTGAAAGATGTTCAATCTCATTGCATACTGGCACTAGTTATCGTTTAAATTAAGTGGAGGGGATACTGAACATTCTTCAAACAATTGTGTACAAGTTTGAACTTGTACGCAATATGTTACTCGAATGTGATGAGTCAAAGAAAACATAATGTAGTGTAACTATAAATTAGAAGAAAAATAGTATCCACCATTCCAATCCGCTCCTGCTTATCTTCGACAGATACGCGTATTTCGTCTACAATGTACGGACTTCTTCAGTGTCTCGTACTAATAACTCGAGTTATTAGTATGAGACACTGAAGAAGTCTGCACATTGTAGACGAAATACGCGTATCTGTCGAAGATAAGCAAAGGTAGTTGGAATTAAATGGAGATTACTAATTTTTCTTCTAATTTATAGTTACAGTATTCCACTAAACAGCTCAAACCCTCTAGGATTCATAATGTAGTGTAATTATGTATTATTAAATACCATTAATTAATCGATCATCTCCGAGCTGTCAAGCATAGGCCGACCAATCAGTCTTATCCCAAGCTACCGCCTCAACCGAATGCTATTTGTTCGGCTCAAACTTTACCCTGGACAGCCGAAGGATGAAATCCAGCAGGTACATTTGAATTTTGATTTCCATAGGGTTATCCGTCACGTAAAAACCCGGCACACCGGCCTTTTCCAACGTCGACTGCTGGTCCTTGACCTTCTGGTCGAGATGAAGCACCAGCTTCATGTCGGTTTCCTTCATGTTTTTGGAATGCTTGATTTTCATCAGGGCAATGATGTGTTCCAATTCCTCCGGGTCTTGGATCTTCGATTCCCATTGTTTCACTTCCACTAGAAGTATAGTTATTTCAATTCACATCGCTCGACAAATCGAAAGAAAAACTAACATTGATGGTCATTCTCCACTTTCTCCCGCACCTGCATTAGATGTTTCTCTGTCACATGTTGGATCTCCATCAATCCCTTCACAATTTCGAAGATTGTGTCGTTCAGCAGTGAATTGGCAAGTCCCGCCAGAAGCTCGTAGGAAATCCGAAGTTGAAACTGTCTTGAAGGAGCAAAGTTCAACATAAGTTCGTAGTTATGTTTATGTATAATCTTGTAGAATGAACTTACTCAGGCAAAATGTTGTGCATCTTTTTCAGCTGCTCCAATAGAAAGTACAATTTTCGCTGTAGGAATTCCTGGCTCTGATGTTCATCCGCTACAACTGTATCCAGACTTTCCTGACTGTCGGCTCGGGAGTCTTGTGAGAGACCATCGTCACCATCGGTTGTATCCTGAGTGGATGGCAAATATTCCGTCTGCTCCGCCTCCATTTTCGATAGTTTTCGGTGCCAAACTTTGCCGGTGTTTGTGGACGATTTATTTGTTGGTAAACAAAACAGCTTGACGTTTTGTCATCGGGGGAAGTGGTGAGATTATGGTGAGTTTCAATTGTACACGGAGGTAAATGTACAGTATACGTAAATGGGTTGATTCTTATGGACGAATCCAGGTTGAAAAGAGAAGAAGACATCGAGTGGTGATGAATCTGACAGCTCCCACGTTAAGGTATAGGACGTATAGGCACTCAAGTGATAGACCGGACAACGTGAGTCTGGCACAGTTGATGTATCCAAAACAACTGTCAAATCGTATGGGAAGTGCGAGGAAATGTTCGTTTTGGATACAACATGGCGGCACGTTGTCCGGTCTATTACTTGAGTGTCTATAAAAGGACGAACCTTTTAAAATACTTCTAAAATTCACATGAAATTTTTATTAAAAGCAGTTTGTTGTATGATGGAAGAAAAATCCAAAACCACTCAATAAAGACATTTTCAGTCAAATAAAGAATAAATAAAAATAATGCTTCTATTTCACAGTTCTGAATCTTTATTCCATTATAAAACAAACAGTTTTAACTAAATTTCGTTTTTTCGTTTGAATTTATTAGAAGCATTTTAATATGTTCGTCATATACCTATACGTCATATAACATGGGAGATGTCAGATTTATCATCACTCGGTGTCTTCTTTTTTAACCTGAATTCGTCTATTTCCAGTAGTCACCACCAGAGGTTATGTACACGCTATTTTGTAGCTACTCATATTTAAGTCACAAATCACTCAGTCAGAATGTGCACTTACCCAGAAATTACTTAGATTTTGACATCTGTTGCATGGGTAAACTTTACTTATTTTTAAAAGAAGGAATATGGTATTGCGTTTTGCGCCGAAAATTTTACGGTTATTTCAGCGTCATGCTTCGCGCCACTTCAGCTGTTTGTTAAATCTTGTTAGTGTCTACGGCGTACACTTCTTTCTGCGTCAAAGAATATTATGGTTTCAGTTGAAAACCGAATTTCTCGACTGGCGACAATTAGTTTTACTCTCGTTCTGGACGTTATACCTAATGTCGGAAGTAGTGCGCTGTATGGCGCATCAGATGTGCCGTACAGTGCACTACTTCCGACATTAGGTATAACGTATGAACGAGAGAAAAATCGATTGTCGCCAGTCGATAAATTCGATTTTCAACTGAAACCATAATAGTACGCCGAAAACGCGAACCAGATTAAACAAATCATTGAAGTGGCGCGAAGGATGGCGCTGAAATAACAGTAAAATTTTCAGCGCAAAGTGGAACAATTGGTAAAATGGGTTGAAATGGGACGAAAATGTGAATATTATTGGTACACGAATATAGGAAAATATTTTGGGAAAAACATGTAATGTTTTACATACTTTAGGGCATCTTCAACGGCGATCCAAATCGTGGATTGAATTTATTTTTTTAGACCAAACGCAAAAACATCGCTGCACGGGGTTGTAAATTTTGTTTTATACTGGATCTATTTTACATCATTTCAAAACTGGTATATGTTTTGATCTATTCTTGCAGCAATTTGGAACAAGAAAAATACCGTTCCAAAATACTATACGCTACTTGATAATACCAATTATTAAGTAAAATTTCAGCTTTTACTAAACAATAACTCAATTTTATTGAGTATATTCTGAGGTATGTTTGTGAGCCGAAAAGTAACCGTGCTTATCATACTCAGCTAGCGTCGGACAAAAAGGTGTGTTGCTCGCTTCGGATGCTGATAATTACCTGTAGTTGCTCCCGGTGCTAGTGAATTGCCTTTTCGTGTCATTCCTAAATAACGAATGCTTGTCTCAGTTTTTTTTACAGCCACTGCATTTTCCGGAAACCGCTTACTAGATCGAAATGCGCAGGTTCCGAGATTCCGAATAGTATTTTGATTGCTCGGAAATGAAAAGTAATGAGGTCTTCAAAGTAAACAATCTGTTTATTAGCACTTGCAAATAGCTCATACAGATAAATTTTATTCTAGTTGACTCTAGTTGTCGCATAATGTCCAGGAACACTTCCCTTGGCATGCGGAAACGCAGAAAGTGCTTCTCGTTGTAGGTTTGCGTGTCGCTAAAGTAGTCCTGGAACAGTTTCTGATGACCGGAACGGAAATCACGGTCGACGTTGGGGCATCATCCAGGATGTGACCCTCTTCGTTTCGACTCTTGTGTTTCCGCTGCCAAACTACAAATCAGCAATATCTAATATCGTTTTAATGAAATGCATGCATTCACACCAGGCGCCTATGACAAGGACCACTTTTTCATGTAGACAACATCTCAGTAAACTCAGCTGTCAAAATAATGTTAACATTGTAAGTTGTGTTTGTTATAGCTCGTTTACGTTTTGTCTGTTGTTGCTCGTTTTCGTGGTGCACGCCATACAAAGCAGAAAGATCGCTTTCTGTGGTGTTTTACATCAAAACAAACAACCAAAACAAATTATTAGACTTCTATTTGACAGCTGACAGCGGGCCCAAATCAATTTGGGCCCAGGACATCCTGTCTACTGTTAATTACTGCTATTGATATAGGCTTGTCAATAGATCAGTGCACGCAGACGTCAGTCGGTTCAGTCCGACAAAAATTTGACACTTTTGGGTGGTTTGTTTTGGTTACTTATTCGCAAGTACGACAACTCTCGACAGCTTTCCAATGGATTCCATAGTTATTAATTTGAGTTTAATTCTCAAACTTAAAAAATTGTTTCGTTAGAATAACGATCCTGCACCAGTAATAGAATTTGTTCACTCTGGGAATCAAAACAAAGAAGATAGTAACCAAAACAAACCACCCAAAAATGTCAAAACGGAATTGAGGTTAGGGCCCGTGCACTGATCTATGGCGTGATTCACACATTCACCTCCAGCCAAACGAAAGAGCAAGTATTTCTTGTCGTCAGCTAAGGACGCACTACTGGCATTAAAAATTATTTGGTTAAATCAATCAATGACAAAATGTTTGTGAAAAACTGCGATCTCTGAAAAAAACTTCGGATCTCTGATTTTGAATGATCGACAGGATGACAGGTGGTGGTGGGTTTAACAACAAGAAATACCACACCGGTGCGGGGAATGCAAAATTGGTTTATTTTAGCTAGTTCTATTCAAGTTTCGCTGATGCAAATCAGGTATAAAGTTGATCCAAAAATAGACCGCCCCTGAAGATGCCCTTATAGGCTACTAAATATTGCTGTTCCACGCGTGGACTCTTGTGGTTTGTGGTTCTGGCGAAAGTTCCAGTGAGGATTGCGATGAGAAATCAAATTATGGTAGCTTGATCTGGGAATGAGTATAGCAAGAATTTGCCATCCGATAATGCAATGGAAAGCAAATGTCTCGAATATGATGTTGACTTCCAAAAGTGGATGGAAACAACTTCACATGCAGAGACATCAAACTTGGTTAATGTTCAAATGGGTGATAAAGATGTCCATTATGATATTTCGGTTGAAAAAATGCCTCCAGAATCAGCAGGCCCAAGTCAATGACTACAAATTCACCACCCACTAAGTCGGATACTTAAATTTTATAATTAACACTTGCAAGGAATTCGGCTTCCGATGTCTTGTTGAAAGTAGAATGCCAAAAGAGAAATAGATGATACAAAGATCATTGCACCGAATCTATTAACTTCACTTTTTTGACAGTTCAGGGAGCTTGTTTGCAAGGTGTTAGAATTTGAACCGCTCAATCGAAATTTTTCATTGGTTTTTTTCCGGATTCTTTACGATTAGATTCAGGAAATGATGTAAAAATAAGCACTGATGTCTGTTTTCCGGCAAGTTTACTTCAATCGCAACAAGTTCTGAGCACAAAATTTCAAACCGATCTTACCGAAAATATTCTAAGTCCACGTAAACAAGCTCCCTGAACTGTCAAAACTGCATTGATGACGCCTTCGTGCAATGATCTATTAAACATGGTCTGATCTGTTTCTCTTACATGCACTCCAGCTTCATTTTACTCAATCTTTGAGTTCAATTGTATACCATCGCTTTTTCTCTCACGGAAATGTTACACAATTTTCGTTAAAAAGCAGATCAACTCATTATTTGAGTAGATCCGCTATTTACGAAAATTGAGTAACATTTCCGTGAGAGAAAAGGAGACAGTATACAATTGTACTCAAAAATTGACTAAAATGAAACGGGAGTGGGGGCAACAATCAATATGCAAGTAGCGATTTGAAATTGGTTCACTGTTGTAGAACCCCTTGGTCCGAATTACACCTTGAAGCCAGCACCTTGTTATACATATTTGCGCCTTTGTTTTGATTTGCTGTGTTATTTTGACAGAATATTTGAGAGTGTGTTCATGTGAGTTCATTTTTAGGGGCGCATTATTGAGCTTGGGACCGAGCTTGGGACCGATGTGCTAGTACTGACTGAGCCAAGAAAAACATCGTATTTGAATGGGACCTACTGGTCTTAGAGTTAGTCTATGGTGGGGGTGCCGGATGACAGAACGAAAATTAGGCTAAGTGACCTTGAACAAACGCACACTACAGCGCCATTTAGATCAAAGGACAGAAAGTAAGAAGGAAAATCATTTGGAGGTAAGCAAAGCATCATTCCTTTGCATGTGCCAGAAAGGGAAAGGTGATTAAACGTCAAAAATCCTAATTGATCTGCACGGTGAACGCTTCTTACCCAAGGGAAGAGTAATATATGTTCACCACTTTTTCACAAGCTGTCTTTCTTTATACCTGGAAACCCAGGACACAAAAACTTAAATTTGTAGAAAGTGAGGAACTTTTTTTCAACTTAACGGTAGGCCAATTTCTCCTTCGTATGAACAAATTCGTCTATTCTCTGTGCCATTAGGGATCACCGTTTCCATCAAACGCAGCCAAAATTAGTTTAGTGCAAATGAAAAATCGTTCGCTGCTTGGTTGCTTCCTTCAAGCCTCTTCAATTGATTTGCACTAGCAGAAAACTCACCGACCACCGGATTCTGCCCTTGCACTTCGTTTGATAATTTCAAAAAAAAACGAACGCCTTATAGGGTAGGGAACGACTTAAGCACCCCGAGACCCTATTCCAAGCACGGGGTAAACGTTCACTACATGGAGCACCATACCGCAAAAAATGAGCGTTGTAGGTTAACGTTTACCCCGTGCTTGGAATAGGGTCTTGGGGTGCTTAAGCCGTTCCCTACCCTACATATTTAAAAAAGTAAACGCACCCTAAAATATTCTTTACTCTGCCAGATAGGTGCAGGTTGCAAGGTGTTTTTCGAACCAAAGGGATCTACAACAATGAACCAATTTCAAATCGCTGGTTTCATAATGATTGTTTATAATGATAAACTATGTTTGCTATTTAATACCTACACCCAAAATAAATTGTTATGCAATTCCGAATGATTTTGTATGATTGCAAAACTTGCGTTTCACATTTTTTGCCACCATTTCAGCTGTTGGGTGCACAAATCATACCAAGCAATAAACTCCATTCTACTACTGTTTACTTTCGTTACGTAAAATAAAACATTTAGCTCTGTTTGGTTTAGAGAAAATAATCAAAAATTACAATTTATTTTCCATTCTCAATACGACGGTACTATTTATACTAGTTAAAACGACTGCACACTTAAGTCCCCATAAACAACACCCACAAATATCACAGTCTAATATGTTTCCTTTGCGAAGCCTTTCGGCCTCTATGTCTACCTCTGGTCGATATTGGTGACTGTAGAAACTGCCGGTACTTAAGTTCCGTTTCCGGTGAAATTTTGCCTCTGGCAAACGTTGTCCTGATCACGTTCGCATCCTCTTCGGTGGGCATTTTTATCATAGAAAAGTGATAGATCAGTTCGCGCTCGTAGCGATCCATATCTGGCGTAGGATTTGTACCTCCATCCTGCTCCTTTGGGGCTTCCTCGATGTCGGAATAGCCTGGTGAAACGACGTCTTGTACTTTAGGGTTTTTCGCTTGAGGTGTAGAAGTCACCAGAGATTTTCTCCCATGTCCGTTCGGTGATGGTAGCGAACGTTCCAGGTTCGCATTGAATTGGTTTTCGTTCACTTCTTCGGAATGGTCCTCCTCGATGTAAGCCGTATAGTAGAGAGAGTCATTCCCTCGAGTGTTGTTACGGCTGTTGTTGTTAGTATGTTCCAGAGACTCCATGGTTTGTCGCAGCGTCCAGGATATTTTGATTACTAGCGTTACTAGAATAGCACTGATCCATTCGACTATTTCCATTCTTCGGAAGCAAAGTGTTTGGTAGGAATGTTTCGCGACGATAGGTAGATGCGCTAGATATTCAAACACAAGCACGTAGGTACAACAGCAGATAAACAACGACTGACTGCCAGGTTGCAGTCGTGGGAGTAACATGAGTGGAATGGAAGAACAAGTTACAGGTAGTGTGGAATTTTCGGACCTTTTCGAGAAGAAAATACTGTAAACAAGAAAAAATGCATATTGTTGCTGGTGTGGGTGTGTGCTATATTCATAAGAAAAGAGAAAAACAAGTCCTTACAGTGTTCTTGGAAATAACACATGAAAAACCGTTAAAGGAGGACGCCGCAAATGATTTTAACGCTGCCTGTAACGGAAAAAAGAAAAACATCAAAACAATGTTTTATTCGCGCGATTCTTCAATTGTTAATATGCTCTCTAAGAAAAATGCTACCGAGCCGTTGTTGATGTTGATACCTGTTAGGCACGGTTCAAATTTGTCTTCCATAGTTTAGGGGAAGGTGGAATCGTGCCGATATTCGAACTGTCTCTTATCAATTGAGTTGCTATGCTGTATGCGACTGAATATGGATTAATCGTTTCTTACGTTAGTAAGAAGTCATTTAAATACATTCTATATTTTCTTTGAAACATTGAACCGTGCGCTGCGACTCTATCTAAGATACAGCATTTTTTGTAATCTGCTTTTTATATATTCACGCAGTCTTTGTAGATAGAAAGAATGTTGATGTAGATCTTCAGTTGTTTTTATTTCAAAAAGATGTGATTCGATCCAAGTAGTCGTAATTAGAACCAAGATATGGAACAATATTTTACCCAAGATAGATCGCAGATGGAAAATCAGATGTGTCGATCAGCGTGCATGCTCACAGTAAAGCTAATATTGAACTTTTTTCCTACTTTCAAGCTCAAGTAAGTTCTGATTCCACTCATTATTTTGATCTGGTGCCAACGTAAGAACTGCAGTACACTTATGAAAACGCGACGCGAGATTGGACACTTATTCTCACGATTGTAAGAACCATAAGTGTTGTGTCCAATCTCGCGTTCTGATTAATATGAGTTCTGATTAATATAAAAATAAATAAATAAAAATTTACACAATGTTATCGATTAGTTTTGCTCTTGCTTAAACGTCTGTTTTCGATAATGGGTTCATTCGTAGATGCAACTTTGTGTCATCATTGAAATTTCTCCTTATTAATATTTAATCTTCATAAATTATTTTTTCAGACATTTTACTATAAGCTATATCGACTTTATTCAAAACAAAATTTCGTAGAATTAACAAATATAAAACCGCTTTAAAACAACTTAATAATTTTCATATACAATCTATCAGCCATTCCATATTCAGAACATTAAAATTCCTATTAGGTATGTAGATTCTTATAAGCCATTTGCAAAATATACAATCAAATACTCATACATGTTCATTTAAAAAGTTACCTATAGTAAAATTTTACTGTGTGATGAATACATTAGGCTGTAGTTGGAAACATAGCAAATAATATGTCCTAAATATTGGGCCTGCGTTTGTCTTGTGACATCATTGTTTATGTTTCTTTGCGAACGCGTAATATTTAGCGAATAACTATTTTCTTTATACTGTGGGTCTATTACCATAGATTAACTCTAAGACCAGTAGGTCCCGAACAAATAGGATTTTTTTCTTGGCTCAGTCAGTACTAGCACATCGGTCCCAAGCTTAATGATTCGCCCCTAATAATGAACTCACACGAACACATTCTCAAATATAATGCGTCATTGCCAGCAAACCAGTGGACGCGACTTCCGCTTCCTGATGTATGTTCATGTTCGCCAGGTATTTTTTCACTGTTTGGCCGGTTGAACCGGCCGCCTGGCCAGCGCACGCAGCGATTTAGCCACTTCTCCTTCGGTCTTCCTCTTCAGCATCCTTTGGAGCTTCTTGTCGCTCAGGGTCGTCGGCCGACCAGAACCGGGCTTTCTTTCGATGCTCTGATTGTTGTATAATAGTGCCAAGATGTTGTAGATGCCGGAACGGGCATATCCGGCGTCCACAAAGTGCTACAAGGTGTCGGGGTGCCGTTCTTTGAACTCCGTTCAGAAGAGTTGCTTCACTGGTTTTGTCGTCACGGTTAGAGTTCGACTGATAGAGCTGTCAAATTTTGTCTGCTAATTCATGGGTTACTATGGTTGAAGGTGAAGAAGGTTGCCATAAAGAATAGGCATTTTTTTTCAATTTTTCAATGCAAATATTATCAAGGAAGTCATGTAAGTGTGTGCAAGCGGCCGGTAACTCACAGATTGCTCGAAAAAATAGGGTCTTTGTGCGTACATCAACAACTTTTCAATATGGGTTAGATGATAGCCGCACTTTTGGAATTCCACTGTGAAATTTTTGTTTTGTATTATCTCATTATCGGACTCCAATATCTCTCTCTCTCATTGAGTTTGCCCTTCGGAAACGTCCATCAATTATGTCACGCAAAAAGTGACTTTTTATATCCTCCCTGAAATAAACGAAGCCATCCAAGGGTGTGCGAGCGACAGGTTGCACACAGTTTAGTGGAAAACACGCAAACAATTTGCCCTATTGCTCTTCCGCCGAGTGCCTCGACAATCGAAACAACTGTAAGGCTTTTATTCCAATTATTTCAACTTGACAAAATGCACTTTGATTGTTGTTTTTTGTATTCTCCCAAGCGCGGAGTTACGATCTTTGATGAAGTTTGCCAGAAGCAGATAGTTTCTCATCTCCATGCGAGGCTCTAGAAGCGGACATCAATTTATTGCTAGAACGAATAGAAATAAAGAGAAAGTGTATTGATAGTTCCGTATTGGGTATCGGTAGGCTTTGAAATTGAAAGATACAAGTTCGAAAACGAACGGAGGGCATTGAACGGAAGAGTATCCGATCAGGCACATAACCGTTTACCAAGCTACCCAATGCAGGGTAGGCAAGAGGGAGGTTATGCAACCGATCGTGCTCTTATACTACCTATTCCTTTGATCTGGTTTTAGCGATGAGTCCCTCTCCCTGCCTAAAATGGGTGAGAAATTATCTCCTGCTGTTGGGTTTATTTTTAACATGTACTGACTATTTCACGCATTTATTCCTCTCGTCATACTATTACTTATAGATCTTGACAAAATGAACGAGTCATACTGGTGGCCACGGTTCGAATCTTACGAATCCTACGAATCTCATCTCGACTGGTCGACTGAGGAAGTCTGCATCTTGGGGCAAATAGAGTGAACCATTCACAGGCACCATAAAAGGTGAGATTTACAGAACTGAGTGCCTTCAAAAGCGGCTTTTTTCGGCTCTGGTGCCGAAAGTCATTCGCAAAATTCGAAATTTTAACTTAAAATTATCCCAAAATTAAACCGACGTATGTAATCTTAAGTAAATAAATAGAGGAAAGGCTTGTAAGATGGAACAGCGCCACTTTTGACATTCACAGCGACAACACTATCGCGCTGACAAGTGTTAACCTCATTTTTTTTACTATTCTTCAATTTTCACTTGCTTTTGGAGTGAATACTCTCATTCGATTTAATTCTTCCAGATTTCAATGTTCGAAAGTGTTAGCAAAATTAAAATAGCAGTTATTTCTTGTGCATAATAAGTGGAAATTTCCCATCGATATCAAAAGGTTAACATTTGTGTTCACTAGCATTTTTGGTGTATTTTTATGATCCAAAGGCATTTCCAAACAAATCGAATTTTTGTTTGATGTTTTATGTTTATGGCGTCATGTTTGAAAGATGGAACACTGTTAGACTTGTAAGATGGAACACATTTTTTTTTGGTTTTAAAACATATGAATGGTATTTTTTATGTTTGGAAATGCCATGGAATCAACAATAAATTGAAATATAACAATATTTTTTTGAAATTGCAATTTTCGATGGATTTTGAAAATCGGCCATAATTTTTTTTATGACTATAAATAACCACTTCCGTGTGCCAACTTGGAGCCTTTTAGTTACTCTTTCGAAAGATTCTCGAAAAAATTAAAATTATACATGTTATGAAAAAACGAATGGTTACATGCCATTTTTTGAAATTGCAATTTTTGAAGGATTTCGAAAATACACCAAATAATTTTTGGTGACTGGACAATCAGTTCTTTGGGCAAAGTTGAAGCCTTTTAGTTCTTCTTTCTTCGCGTCTTTGGATTCGCGATGATTTGTCACATATTTTGTGTTTCTCAAAGGGTTTTATTTATGTGTGAACACATTAGTGTGACGTAGAATTTTCAATGGATTTTTGCCAAAAAATATATGTGGATTATTCCCCGAGTAATGTAAAACTTTGGTTTCATTTCGATAACTATAGCCGATTTACCAATCTATCCCATGTATCGCAATAGTTATCGAGTTACGCTTTATGAACCGTTAAACAAAAACTTGTAACATAATGGCACAAACACAATGTGGATGGAAACGGACCGGTAACTCACCTAAAACTTCTCTTTGGTCAGTTATCTTGAAATTATGTTATACAGGAGTATTAAAAATGAAATGAAAAATATCTTCTGTCATGAAAAAGCTGAGAGGATGTTATCGCAAAACATTGGTCTATCATATCACTCATGTTTTTTTTAGAACATATGACTTTATATTCGACTCATATATGACCAAAACAGCGCAATTAACCGATGTTTTATAACAATTTAATCCAACAAGTGCCAAACTAGCAGATGTAGACACAGACCAAATTTGACAGTTATGTTTGTTATGAATATGATGAATATGTTTATGAATTCTCATTACTTTTTAAAAAATATCATAACGATTAAAAAGCAGACCTAGCCCATTTGCAAGATATCTTGTTAAGAAATAGATACAGAATTGGCCTAACTACAAGAAAAAAATAACAAATTTTTGGAGCTATAGCATGCAATAACAATCCCCATCAGCAGTTGAAACATTGGCACGGACGACAAGAAACGTCATTTTCTCTCAAATTAATGGAGCCAAATGATATTTTACTAAGAAGATGCCATAATATGGTTATTATGATGTTATAGTGACTAACTCAAATAATTTGCAATGGACCATCACGAGTATGTTATTAGACTGCTCTAAAGATGTATTTTGGACTCAATTTCAACTTCACGTCATAGCTATGGACAAAATTACACTGCCGGTTGAAATTTTGATTACTATTATCACTAAAAATTTCGAAAGATGCATTTTTTGTCGATGATTGAGATGATACAGGATGAGTAAGAAAGAAAATTGATCGATAATCTAGACATTTTTTTATGTTTTAAAAATTATTTTAATCGACAGTGTAGACCATGTGTCTAATCCACCATGACGATTGTTGATGATTCCAACAAAGATGCTGCAAACTTGCAAAATATAAGAGAATTCTCTGTTGTTTTTTAATCTTTAGAACGGCGCATAAATTCTGCAGGAGTATAACCAAAATTTGCACCATAGAAGTGATCTCGCATATGATATTTTGTTAAGCGTTCTGAGCATTAACAATCTTTAGATTTCTGATATTTATTAAATAATTGATTTGGTCAAAAACGATTGTCATTTTTTACTATAAGCTTTGAATATTCTCCTCGTAAACAAACATAATTTTCTTACTCATAACAATCTTTGTAGACTTCTGTGCGTTTGACATTTCTCAAACAAGCATGTCATGTTCAAGTATTTCTGCAATTGTTTTTACTTTGAAATTACTTTATAATAACGTATTTGTTATTATGATGCTAGAAACTAACAAGATTAAACATCATCATGTCCATAGCATGTTATTCAATACATCTTAAAAACGTGTTATTAGTTCTAAATCTGTATCTAAAAACTTCTTGTGTGACCTTAAAGATGTTTCAAATAGATCGATTTATTGCGCTGTTTTGGTCACATAAGATACCAAAACTAAGTTATGTGTACTAGAAAAATAAATGAGATCATGTCTTAAAGATGGTTTTTTGATCATTACATAACAAGGTGTGTTACTTGGGATTCGCATAACATTGTTGGAACAATTCTATGGTATTATCCTCAGGTATTTTACCTCTTAAGCTGAGCTCATAAATACCAAGGCCAGTTATCAAGTTATTCGGTCCTGCTCGGGTACCTTTAAAGACCTCAATTAAATACCAAGGCTAGTCATCAAGTTATTCAGTTCTGCTCGGGTTGGTTAGAAATTTGAGCGTTGTTTGTTTTATTTGTTTTGTTTTGATTTGTTTCTGTTTTGTAGTCTGAAACACGTGAAATCTAGGTTTTTTTTTATTATGGCGAATTTATTCTCTCCGGTCTCGCTCTCTTTCATTTGTTACAGCGCTATTATAAAACTTTCGATTCTTTAGTTCAAATCGAAACACAACAGTGCTGGCTAGCATACTCTACAAATAGTAGAATGCAAAACGTAAATATGATTGGAACGTGAATGAAAGAGAAAGTAATCAAAGAGAGTCTCTCAATGTTAGATTCGCCCTAATGAAAAAAAAAAAAACTATAAATGATAATTCTAGGATTTTTTTTATCAATAGGGTGAATCTAACAATGAGTGATTCTCTCCTCTCTCGCTCTCTTTTTATCACATCGCCATTATAATACTTTTGAGGGATTCTTTAGTACAGATAGAAAAACAAAAGTGCTTGCTACACTACAAATAGTAGAATGAAAAACGTTAAGCTGAATGAGATATGAATGAAACAGAAAGTAATCAAAGAGATTCTCTCAATGTTTGAATCGCCCAAATGAAAAAAAAGCCTAGAATTAACCTAACCCATAGTTCATATGGAGAAAAGACTCCCTCCCATTTCACCTTAAACAGCTCTTCAATGTACCTCAATGGACCTTCAATGGACTTTATTTAAATTTCATTAGCCAATAATAGATAAAATAAATTTCGCCATATGATGAAATATTATTCAGGATCGCTGTTTTGCGTGTACAGTTTGTTTTGATTGAGAATTCACCACGAATGAACCCATCATCATCACCGCGAGCATTGCATTGCCCCATGACTATGTTCATCAACATGCTTTCCACTCCGGCGTCGCATTTCTTTGAGAAAGAGCGCAAGAGCGGGTGAGAATTAAAATTCATTGCTCCATCACTGCTTGTGGAGTGCCTCGGTTCTCGGTAGTCGATCACAGCACGGTAGTCGCACTCTTGAGCTGGTTGATTAAGTTTCGATTTGCCTTTCCTGATACACACAAGCGGAAACTCTGCTATATGACGATTTGTCCATCGGTCACTTCCTTAGATTGACACAGGACCCCGTAGTTAACCGACTCCTCCGAGAAGAATATGTATACCGTGTCCAAGGGACCCAGCAAGCTGGTGGCAAAAACGCGACGAGGTAATAACGCGGGCTTCCGTTCCGTAGTTGGATTATACGCGCCCGATGGGACACGCGAGGGACGAGGGAATCATCTGACGGGCATAGAGCAAAATGTTGTGCAATCGATTTTTCTCGTGACCGGGAGAATTTGAACTGTGATGTGATTTCTAAGTTCGTTTGTTTGTTTGAGGAAGTGAATTAATTCCGGGATTTGTCCTTTTGATTGTCCCATACAGGTATTCCACAGAATTATGAAAAATTCGAGCTGATGCGTGATTTGGGCAAGAAGAGTAACGGTGACTGTGATATGGCCAGTGAAGTGAGGTGAGTCGCTGATGGGTAGAAGAGTTTACATAACAACTTCCTAACCTCAAAACGTGCTTCTATGGATGCAGTTCTAATTTGGTGTGTTGTTGCGTGAGGGGGGGTATGATGCAGGGCGGGTGTATTTGTCGCAGGAAGGCGATGGGTAAATGCTAGTATGTTCTTGATAGTGCACGAGACGATATTTTGGCTCATGTTGTCAGTGTTATGTAATGTGTGCGGAATATGGTGAGAGCAATGGTGACTAACGGAGCGTTTAGGATGAACCGCTAGTCGAGGGGAGACGGTTGAAGAGTTCAATATACTGCGTGTCTCCTGCAGACCGGCTCGTTTCGTAATCAATGGAGAATGAGTTTGCTATTTGCTCAAGTTCAAATGGATCCATAGGAAGACTGATTCTGATTCATCTGACACTAAGGTGCTAAATCAATTATCACGAGCAGGTCAAGCGGTGGAAAAATTTCCATCGCTTAACATTTGACGCGGTTTGGTTCGGTGAGCGGGGTTGCATCGATAACACTATCTAGGGCAGTCAACAGTGTCTATATCAATCCACTTTGCCAGGGCGTGTATTGCTAGGAGTCAGTGTGAACACGTGCTCGATTGGCAAGTTTAGTTACTGATGGCTTATGATAGAACTGATTTCATGATCATGCTCTAGGCTAAGGGTTGTGTTTGTTGTTTGTCTACATTGTAGTTCAGCTGATTGTTCTCGATTCACGTTTTCTACCGGTAAGCAATCAATGTGGGCATGGAAGATTGAACATCATCTGTAGAAAATTTCACAAAGCAAATAGAAATATCGGTTCACGAAAATAGGAAAATTCCTTCGCCAGAATTGGTCTTGATCTTCGCCTTAGATCGTTCGCATTACAGCGCGACAGAATGTAACACGATCTATTTTCGACATTTTCATTTTTTTTCCAATGAGTTGTTGACATGGCGTCTTATATGCTTTCCGATAGCTACAAGAGTCATATTTACTGTAAAAAGAACCTACACTCTATAGGCGTAGGAAAAGATGCGCGGGGGATGCCTCGATCACGTGTGTGTTTGGATCTGTGTGTTTTCAAGAAGAGATAAGAGATAATTTACATAACTAGCTTGCCTTGTCATGCCTACTTTTTCTGTTACGTTCTGTTGTGGCACTTGGGTAGACTAGAACACCGTTAGAAATTGATTGATGTGCTTATTTTAAACTATCTTTGAACAGGAAGTCTCAAACCTCCCTTTAGCTAAATAAATTCTAGTTACAAACAGTGGCGGCCTGATAATTTGAAAATAGTCAGTATAGTTCTCCATGAATTTTGTTGTTGTAATTTTCGTTTCTCGTGAATAGTGCAACAAAATCCATCGAGAAACTTAAAACAAAGATGCAGTATTGCAAAGTTGACTTATTTGTATGAAAATTGACTAAGTGTGCTAATAACCAGGCCGTTATTATACTAATCATCTGTTAGTCTGTTTTATTCAATCAAGTTTAGGGTAGTAAGTGACAATAATTGCTGTTTTCTTTTTCCTTCATTTCTATCCAGCATACCCCGGCCGGTGTTTCAGACTACGAAGAAGTCGTCGGCACAGTATTTGCGAGCACAGCATCATCAGCAATCAGAATCAGAGAACCTGAGTCCGCAGCACGAAGAGCTGATAAAATATATCAATGATTGTGAGTATTCTTAGATGGGCTATTGACTGATCGCCTTACGCTGAATAGTTTTAATGAATGTTATTGTTCTGTTTGCTTACTGTCGCATTTTCCGACGGCGGACGAACGTGCGGTGTCCTGATATTCGCAGTGGAAATTGCGTATTTTGCTGTGCATATTTGTTCGTGCGTTGATTGTATTTTATTGAATTGCGGCCACTTTCCGGTAAAAGTGAATGTGCAATTTTTACAAATATGCTTTGATGATTTCCCAAAAATAAAATTTACAATAAGATTACAATACAGAACCATAAATTATGAGTAGTTAACTGCATATATTAAGTTCTAGGTTTTTTTTTATCATTAGAGCGACAGAGAGAGAGAGAGAGAGAGAGAGAGAGAGAGAGAGAGAGAGAATATGCTCTCCGGACTCGTTCTTTTTTATTTAATACAGCGCCGATACAACTTTCGAGGGATCCTTTAGTACAGATCGAAACACAACAGTGCTGACTGACTCTACAAATAGTAGAATGAAAAACGTAAAGGTGATTGGAATTTGAATGAAAAAAAAAGTAAGAAAAAGTTATCAAAGAGAGTTTCTCAATGTTAGATTCGCCCTTAAGAAAAAAATATCCTAGAGTTACAATTAATTTTTGGACAATAAACCATACTGTTCATGTATAGTTCCACAAGTATGGTCGGGTACATCTTTCGCATAACCTGCTAGTAGACGAGTTTGTGATCGTAGCAATCGACATGTTTTGGTTGATTGTTTTCGTGAGCGGATGGGTAAATCGAAGTGGCAGGTTGAGGAAATTTTCGATTGCAGCAAATCGTGAACTGACCTATTTCATTTCGCCCTCGCACACATGCACGGTATCGCACTCATACATTATTGTTAACTTATGTACAGATTGCGGAGCTGAAAAAAAC
Organism: Aedes japonicus; assembly: GCA_034211315.2. NCBI lineage: Eukaryota > Metazoa > Arthropoda > Insecta > Diptera > Culicidae > Aedes > Aedes japonicus. The sequence goes on along the minus strand of JASCZW010000371.1, from coordinate 151,508 downwards.
TTTTTTATGATCTAAAAGCAATTCGCATTGTTTTAATAAGTCCCTACAACTGGGAACTTTATTCAATAGCTATGAAGTTTTCTGCGTCTAATGCTTGTTTTTGAAGGTATTTTTCTACGTAGATCAGAAGTAAGCAGAGGGATTAACGTCTGAAAATTGGCAGTGCTAATTGTAGATTACATACAGCTTCATCAAATGTCCCAGGTGCTGAATAAACTGCTAAAAACCCGTTCTGCATCATATTATAACTTGAGATAACTCAATACAGACGTCTCTCAAATCTGGCAGATCAACCTGGAATCGGTCTGTAACCACCTGATACCTCATAACAAAATGCTTAGATGCGGAACGGAAGATTTGATCAGCTACCGCCTCGCACATCCTTCGAGAACATTTATTTATTTAAAGTATGTTTTTCAACATTTCCTAGTGCATACTAACGAAGTTCATAATAAACACATCTAAGAAAGCGTAATGACAGTAGAGTATTGTTTGTAGTCCAATTATTTAATGAACAACAACCAAAAATGTTGTCGACCGTTGCACTTTAAGGTGAGGTTTGGGCCATGAATTCTACGAAGTCGAGTTATTAGTACGAGACACTGAAGAAGTCTGCACATTGTAGACAAAATACGCGTATCTGTCGAAGATAAGCAAAGGTAGTTGGAATTAAATGGAAGATACTAATTTTTCTTCTAATTTCTACGATCGACTTCGTAGAGTAAACTAAATTTCATTTTCGGTGTACAGATTTGTACGTTTAGTGTAAGGCTTCTCACATATACGGAACGTAGAGTTCTCTAGAAATCTTCGAGACAAACAATTATTGATGACGAACTTTCTTAGGAAGTTCGTCGTAGTGTTGCTGAAATGTAAGTTCATTTTCCAAAATGACTCCGTGAACTTGTACTGAATTCATCGGTAAAACTGTTTTCTCATAGATAGCAGTTATTTATGTAGAAGAGCTTGTTTTGTTTTACAGAACACTTGAGAACATTGAGCGTCTTATTATTTGCCTTTCACAAGACGAAAGATCGATCAAGAAGATTTTGCTGATCAAGCAGTCAGACGTATCTAATATACCTTATTATATTCATATATGGTATGCAAAAACAAGACCATTTTGTCAAATAAATAGAACCAAAACCAAACTGCAAGTGGCGCAAAAGAGCCAAGCTTCTCGACTTTTACTATCAAAGGCAGCTTAAGATCGGTGCAAACTACATTTACCAGGAATATGAATGAATCTGTCATTGAAATTTGGGAAGTGCCATTGCTGCATTGACAAGTTGTAAATGTGGGGTTAAAGAACTAAAAGACTCGTAAAGTTTTTTTTTTTTTCAGAATATGTATGTACACAGCTATTCTATATCTAGCATATTTTGTCACAAAACATCATCCGAGTAAAGTTTTGGGACATGCCATACAATATCAATAATGTTGTATGCAAAAGGTCGTCTTTGTAAAAACAATTTCATGCAAGTTACTGCTTCGTGTGGAATGACAATTTTACATGCTCTGATATTTACATCACAATGAAGATTCAGATTTTTTTTTGCGTATGTAAAGAATCATCAAGGTCAAGTGAAGCATAGAAAGTGTGAGCAGTTTTGTGGAATACCCCAAGCAGCACACAACGGTCAAAAATGATTGCAGAAGCTTGATCGTGACTTAATTGAGTCACAAATCTGTCACCTCAACTGGTTTGCAACAAATGTGCTACTAGGGACCTGTAACTAAAAAAGAGCAAGAACGACTAGCATTTTCCATTTAATTCCAACTAGCTTTATTGCGTATCTTGACAGATACGCGTATTTTGTCTACAATGTGCAGACTTCTTCAGTGTCGTGTACAGGCGTGTTTTTAGTACACGACACTGAAGAAATCTGCACATTGTAGACAAAATATGCGTATCTGCCAAGATAAGCAATAAAGGTAGTTGGAATTAAATGAAAAATACTAATTTTTCTTCTCATTTCTAGTTAGTTAAAGGGTAAGTGGATCATCGTTCGAATATGCTTTGATCAAGGACAGACACCTGATCTGATTGTATTCAAATTAACACTCAATGAAATTGAGTAAAAACAAAACGTTGTGTATATAAATGAACCCAAAAATAGGAGAGAGATTCTTTTCCACGCAGGCAAACAAAGCAGTGTGTGTACAAACAACCGCTAGAACCATCACAAGCCAATTGGTAGTACATGACCACGATCAAGCGCGTATTCTTTTGCCTACCAAGGTGGCGGATTCGTCCGTGCCTTGACCTACCCCGCAGTGGAATTTTAGGCAAAGGAATGAGTGCTTGGTTCGAGTACTGCTATCTCCAAGCCCTTCGCTCAATTTTCAATACTTCTATTTAAATTTTCACAACCTTTCGCACACTGACGGAATTCTCAACACTTTCTCTTCATATCTTGCAGCCTTGCAAACATACTGTCCACTCTTGGGGCCTCATGGCGATGAGTGAAGATTTCCTTCTACACCACTGAATGAAAGACCAAACACGGCTAAAGACATCAAATACCATGTGCGTCAAATGCCATGTGACAGACTTCAGGGTGTTTACACTAGGGTGATTTGTTTAGATCTGGACTGCTGGAGGGCACACATTTTCCGGCCAATACTTCATCTTTTCCATCAGCTATCGTTGGGTCCAATTTGACGTGTAATATGGCGCGCCATCCTGTTATAAAGCCTGTGCATGTTACACTTTGGACACAAAAATAATAGCAGCAATTTACATACCTCTCACGCCAAAGTCACGAGTTCGAATCTCACCCCATGACAAGTTACGAAAATACTCAAGAGGTATTTTAGTGACTACGCCGGGAGATTAACCAGTTCAGGGCAGAAAATCTCGAAAATAAAGGAATTACAAAAACAATAAATACAATAGAAACAGTTGATTGAGATGTTAATCCTTCATTCTGTAAAATTCTCAAACTTTCTGTGGTACATCCACCATCAGGTTCCGTACGTTATCCTCAAATACGCCCACCGTGACGATTCTCCATCTTCTCCTGAAATCATCGGTACCATTTGCTTTCTTCTTAGTTTCGAAGAGTTTCCGCTTAACTAGAGCCCAATACTTTTCTATTGGGCGAAGCTCTGAACAGTTGAATGGATTGGCTGTTTTTGACACGTATTTGACCTCTTGTACGTTATACTATTCCAGGACGGATTTCGCATAGTGACAAGAGGCCAAATCAGGCCAACACAGAGCTTCTGATATACGGTAGCAACCGCTATTTTAGACATAATTTCTTGTACACATCCTTATTGATAGTGCCAATGAAGACGACACTTTTGGATTTTCGACCACAACTTCATATAGCCAAACGAAATACTTCTTGAGGAATTAAGACACCATCTTTGTCCCACAATACTCGCCCAGATCATTGCTTGATAGAAAACTAGTGGGCTCTGGTTAGCGGAAATGCTTCGAAATTAATTCAAAAGAAGACGCAGAATCGCCACCGCTAGCGCATCTGAGGATACTTTTTTTAATCTGTTAAACTGAAATAAAAAAAAAACGGTTTTGTTGAATTATGCCTACACGCTAAGACCAGAATACCGAAAATTCTGCAAAAAATACCGATAGCCGCACAAAAGTGCAGATACTGAAATTATCGGTAAACATGGATTACTTAAATTTCGGTACTGTTGGTGGCAAGCGAAAAACGTTAATAATTAACTATTTGCAATCGTTTATTTTTACCGAAAATTAAGTTTTTTTTTTCTGTTTTGGGTTTTTTGAAAGCTATAATAAAAATGTTTAATGCAAGATTGTAGGATCTATTTTTTCGGATTTATTCCCCACTAAACGAATCAGAAAAATGTGAACAGGCTTTAATTAGGTATTTTATTTCCAAGTAGTTACTTGAGTAAGAGCTACTCAAAAATTAAAGTGAAAAAAAAACAACAAATGAAAAGAGTAGGCGGTAAACAGTTTTGTTTCATTTGAACGACAGAGTTCAACAAAAATCAAATGAGTTCATTTAAGGTTAACTTGTAATTACATCCTCAAAGTCTCCTGGTTCTTCTTCTGTCTCCTTAAACATAACACAGAGAGCATCAACTTTGGTGCGCGTGCTGAAACGTGATGTCTGAAATGTTGAAAGGCCATATATTACGGGTGTCACTTCACGGTGAGAAAACATGCAAATCAAATAAGAATCACTATACGTATTACCGACGTATTACGTGTATGAAGGGTGAAGTAAGAACCATAATATGTAACAAATTTTTGTGATTCATCGTATCATTTACATACAAATTGAATAATTAACTTACCTTCCAGCTTTCTCCTTGTATCCGCATCGATTAATAATTTCAATTCCTCCATATTTCCAGTGATCTTATAATAAAAAAAAATATTTCATTGGAATAAGGTAAATATTACAATTCTGGAGGAATTTGCGAAGGCAGTTCTGCGTCTGTAAACAAACTTTTCAATCGTCAATTTTTCACGAATTACAGCTCAGTTCCTCTATCGAATTTTGCTGTTAGTGTCCTGAATTGAACTATAGATAGCAACTATTTGCTAGCAATCGACTATGGGAATGTTCATTTACATAGCACAGAACCGCCTTTACAAATTTCTCCGGAATTTTCATGATCCGCTATCCGCTGATCCGCTATCCGATAGTAAATATTTCTACTCACCCTTTAGGCTGGCTGCCACAAATCTCAGTCTCTACAGCTGGTTTCTTTCTATGTTATAAAACAAAATTCGAAACTATTTAGCCTGAAGGCGAGAAGGCGGCACAATTGAAATAAGTCCTAAACTTCGCAATAGCGGTAGTGTTGGTTCTCAGATGCAGCGCACAGTGATAAAATTTTCAACCAAATTTTGGTAAAAAAATACGTAAACATTTGAAAATCCACTTTACTTAAAAAATAAGTAAAATTTATCGTAATCAGTCGTTAAATTTTACCGAAACTTTAGGTTTTACTACCAAAACCTAATTTTCGGTAAAATTGAAACTTAATTTTCGGTAATCTTATCTTAGCGTGTAGATTTTTTTTGCTGCTGAAAATTCTTAGTGTCCGAAACTTAACGTGGACAGGCTTTATGTTCATAAATTTTCCCCAACCCACTGTGAATTCCAACGTCGGTTACGCGTGAGCCATTCGTCATCGCAACGTTTCTTGGTGGCTGCGCAGCTTAGTGTTTTTGAAGCGACTTGTGGTTTTTGAGATACACATTTTTTCGCTAGTATGTATTCTTCCGATCTTTTTTATGTATTGCTTCCATTAGCTTTCACTTTTAGAAGAATCGCAATAGGATAAATTTTAACTTTATTGAGTTATCGGGGACCTTCCTTAGCTATACTAATGTAAACACTATAGAGCCATCGAAAGATCTCAATCAATTACTGAAGTACATCTCCAACAAGCCAACAATGTAATAGCAAATACGAATTTGGTATTCGTATTTGCTATTACATTGTTGGCTTGTTGGTGGTAAATCAAAAATGAAATTCTTCCTCAACCCATCTTCAAATGACCTTCGCGTTTTGCTTATAGAAACGTGATTGTTTCTCGCCAGCCTCCTGTTATCCTCACTTCTTTCCTTTTCTTTGGTAGCCATCAATAGACGTAAGCAAAAAGTGTTTACCAAACTGCGAAACGCTGACGACAAAGAAGTAAATGATGAGAGCTAATTTTAAATCGCTACAGTTTTGTCATTTGTTTTTTTTTCTGGTATGCTTGTGTATTCGATGTGTGACGGACTAAAGCTGTAACCACCATTCATATTATAACTATTTTTTTTTTATTTCAGCGTGGAATATGGCGGTTGCACCAAACCCCTACGACGTGCCGGGTTCACCTGACAGTATGAGTTAGTAGCATACTAAATTTCAACAAAATTCACCTATATTGATCATCTTCTATCATTTTCAGGTTCCAACACCTCCCTCTCTTCATCCTGCAGTACCAGCTCGGTATCGTCGAATGGCTCCAATAGCAGTACAACCACCCTCTACTATAACGACCCGCCCAGTCCGGTGTTGGTCGACTTCAAACCGTTCGATCTGGAGTCCTGGTGGGGGAGGAGAATATTCAACAATATTACCAAAAATCTGTGAAAGTCTGAGTCGATAAGTAGGAAGAAGACAACACAACAAATCACATAAAACCCACAGTTTTACACAACAACAAAACTATACTTAAACTATCGCGAAACTAATCAACTATAGGCAAACATTACAAAAAAAAAATCTGTGAAAACAAAATATTCGAAAATAATTAGTACCTTCGGACAGCTGGAGTAGAGATCCATAAGCACATCAGATAACGAAAATCAAATGGTGCAAATTATCAGTTCGGAGTCAGTATGCTAGCAGCACATAGGAAGTGAGAAGAAGCGAATGAGAGAACAGAAGCCTAGGCGATAACACAGAATAGAGACAAACAAGACAGGAAGAGAAGGGGCGACTAGCGCGTGAATGTGTTTCTGTGATTAGCTTTAGCGAGCATTTAGGAATGTTATAAGGATTGGATGCGAATCTTGGTTGGTTGGTCGGTTGCCTGGAAAAGATACTGCTGGATTAGTTTCCTTTAATTTTTTTAATGTTTTTGCAAGCCTTAAAAAAAAATGTTCCTAAGTTTTCTTGCCAAAAGTGAAATTTTCTAGTGCACGGTAGCTTAAATCCGCATGATAGGTTATTTGGATTCCGGCCTAGATGTTCACGAGTAGTTTGTATAGTATTTTAAATTAGTAAGCTAGGAATATCAGTTCACAGCTGATGGTAATTTGTTCTCCTAAGATAGATCAGATGTTTCTCATTTTGGTTAGGGGAATGAGCAAGTCTAACCGTGGACTGTGAAGAAGTTTGTCTTATGCAGAACAGAAAAGCTTTGAAGGCGATTGCAGGGCGTGCTAATTGATTCAGGAAACACTTGGAAAGGTTATGATCATGTGCTGAACTTGTAGGATGCTTGGAAACGATTGCAGCTGTTTGCGTAAAGTGATTATACTGACATAGTTTTAGCTGTTAGATATGTTACGGAACTGAAATAAGAAATTGAGATAAAGAAAAAAAAATCTAGTAAACAAGTTTGATATAAAACAATGTCAACAACTGCGATCTTCATTAAGTTGGTGGAAAGAAATGCACTTCTTACGTATTGCGGTGTTGCGGTATCCAGATCGCACGAGGTCTACCCTAAGTCTGATCTTTTTTAAATTTTTATTCTCCTACATATTCTCCTCATACATAAAAAAAATATCTGATTTAGAGGATAATCATGTGTTATAGATTTCCCATCGATGATTTACCTGTAATTATTATCCTCAAACACCTTTACGGAATTTGAAGATAATAGGGGAAGTTCTCCTCAGAATTATGATATTTATAACTAAATCAGATCGTATTTTTAAGATAAAATATGGGGATGAATTGCTGGCCTATTAATCTTATTCTAGACCTCGATATTAATCGTGGCAGTTCTCAGAAGCATATGTCTTTTGACAAAAATCTATATTCGGCAATACAAGATCCATAATATTGCTGAATATATGACTGTATTTGATATGGTCTATTCATCCGTTCATCAAATTTTTTGTTATGACCATGTTGCATAGATCAAGAGGTATGCTGCAGATAGAATATTTCATGTTTGTTGAAGATTGTAATCATGTGTTTTCCATGTTTGAATTATCTCAGAGTACAATATTGACATACATGTAGAAATTTGCTACTGCGCTCTATTTCCTACTTTATGTTTATGACATGTTATCATCACTCAATCTGATCATAGTCTAGATAAGTTTAGTAAAGCACCATGCTGGACCATTGAATCAAACGATGAAACATTTCCACCGGACGGAATCGTCTAAGTGGACTCGTACACAATATATGCTTTAGCTATCGTCCGCTAGGGGAAGCCCATGTTTATCACGGCCGTTGAATCCAAGTCAGTTTCGAGCTGCGTTTACACAAATTTGAAATGATTCACGTTGACGACTACTGGCAAAATTGAAAATAAACTTTTCCTAAATATCCACTCAACAACCTTCAAAATATGAACATAGTTTTTTTTAATAATCATTTATTTGTACAGGTTCAATCGAATTAACGTTACAGAGCCAAATTTTCATACTTTTATACATCATTTATCTTAAAACTAAAGTTAGGAGGGAAGAGCCGATATGAACATAGTTAGCTATATTTAATATTATTTATGGCATGTGTCAAATAGCTGAAAATTGTTCATTATATGAGAACCTTCGTATATGGCAATCGAGTTTGGGGTTAAATTAACAGGCGATATTGTAGATTGCATCTGGACAACAATCTGCAGACATGTGTAGCTATTATTATCATTTTACATTATAATACCCCTTGACTTTATTGTATATACTATTCTGTATTCTATATTTTATTATTACCATTGCCATTTTTATCATTACTCGGATTTCTATGATTTACTTTAACATTATTTCAATATTTTTACCTCAGAGCGTATGGTGTCCACGCATCCGTCCTCCCGTATATATTCACAAAATGCGTTGTGGTTCAAATATATTCATTTGAATTCAACTCATTTTACAAAATCATCTTTTTCGGTAAATGTAACGCAGTAGGACTGGCCGCATTGACGCATGCATAACGGCTTTGATATTTTACAAGCCTCAATATTGAAAAAAATAATTGGGCGTCTTCTAACCTAATTATTTCCAGGATACTTTCTCGTAATGATTACGTTTGCTAAAGATTAGATTAGATAAGACTAGATAAGAATTAACCAACGATATTGTAGAGCATCGGGTCTAGATGGCATGATATTCAACAGGGTTATTCTGGGTGGTTTGTAGGGTGATCAGAGCCGTATCGTGGCATTTTCGCGCTCTTGAAGAAGATCTGGTTTGGCGCTCCTTGTAGGGAGGAACACACATGTTTTGCCAAGTTGAAAATCCTGCATCTCTAAACTTGCTCAAACTTCTGCTGAGCTTAGCAACCAGGCGAAAGTAAATTGGTAAGGTTGCTAGTATCTTGCTTCTGTAAAGCTTAACTGTCAAAAAGTGTTCCTCGTGTGCCGCACATGTGGTATGGATTGGAAATCAGAAGTGCCGCACTTAAACATATTCGTCTAGAGCAGGGATAAGGTGCGACTCAAATCTCTTTGAGTGCAGCACGCGCTGCTACGAGATAACACATTAAATTTCAAAAATACGTGAAAGTGCAGTCTGTACTCCCGTACACCCTTGTTTTGCCGTGCGCTCAAAGCCGCACATCTTATTTTGAATTTGCTCGCGTCTTTTTGGGCGTTATCGAACGTGCATTACTTTTTATTTCTGAAAGAGAAGTGCATGTGCGACTATCTGTCTCCCGAGCTGCTACGAAATCTCTCGCACGTTCGTTTTGTGCGCTCTTCTAAAACAGAAGACGCACACGTGAAATTGGGTGAAGCACTTTGCCTATTTTGTACTACTCTGTGTTTTTCTCCTGGTCAAGTGTGTAAATCCGCGTGGCTGACACACTGTTAGATGCGACTTACCCTTGGTTTTATCTCAAATTGTGGCGCTCTTGTTTTTCAGGATTCTTTTAAAACTTATCTCTAACAATAATTTGAAAACAGTGCAATGTATGATTTGAATTGAAATGTATTCACCTTCATCAAAACAATTTTTTTTCGCGTTTTAATAATCGCAAACTCCATGGTGATTGCATCTAAATCAATTCAAGGTAAGACTGGTAAGCCGGTCTTGTCTAATAACACAAGTCCATAAGATTGGTGTAGCTTCTTTCACAGGACGCTACAGTAACGGGTATGGTCAAGCAAGACTTGTAGAGAAAACCGCTGAACACACGTAAGTAGGTCGTAGGGAGTTGCTTCATCGACGACATTTAGAATATGCGGAATCGTTTTAGAATTAGCGACGTCATTTATAATTTGCGGAATTAGTTTTCGTTTCTAAACGGAAGCAACCTGAACTCAATGGACTGGAATGAAATGAAGAAATATGCCAGGGATTTTTTTGTTAATATTCTGAAGTTGTCTTAGTTGGAATTGTTCAATTCCAACACAGACATCTTCAGAATATAAAAAAAATCCGTGGCATATTTCTTCATTTCATTCCAGTCCATTGATTTCAGGTTGCTTCCGTTTAGAAACGAAAACTCCATGGTAAGGAGTGTATCGAATATAAGCTCTCCACATACATTTGTGTTGTACGCATGTATTTGTGATGTTTTTTTATGCTCTGAACACTGCATGCTGTGCGTTTGACTGTCAGCTTTCTTTTATTTACTTGTTTGTGCGGTTCAAATTCTGCGTTTTCAAAATGTCGTGTATTGAAAAGGAAGTGAAAATTAAGGTTCTGGACACATGGTTAAGTGAGAAGGGTATTACTATGCGAAAATTGGCGAAACGGTTTGGAATTCAGTGTTAAAACCATCATAAATAAGTTTGGGGAACACTATTCTTTGGATGAGCTACCAGGAAGAGGCAGAAAACCCGGTTCTTCCAACTCGAAACTGGAGCAGAAAGTGGTATCTCTAATCATGAAGAACAAATCAATGTCAATACGTGATTTGGCCAAAAAAGCAGGAACGATTGTCGGAATGATCCAGCGTATCTAGAGGCGAAACCACCTGAAGACCTACAAGAAGCAGAAAATCTCGAAACAAAGTGCAGAACAGAAGAAGCGAGCAGCAACAAGGGCCCGGAAATTGTATTCGCGTCTTTTGCAGCGTCCGGATGCATGCGTTTTGATGGACGATGAGACCTATGTAAAGGAGGACTCAAAAAACCTTCCAGGTCCACAATACTTTACTGCCGTCGTTGGGGAGGATGTGAGCGATGAGGACAGGTCGATTCAAGTGGAGAAATTCGGTCGAAAGGTACTGGTATGGCAAGCAATAAGTTCCTGTGGTTTGAAGTCAACCATTTTTTACACTACCGGAACTATAAATGCGGAAATCTATCGATCTGAGTGTCTCCAGAAGAGATTGTTGCCTTTATATAAGAAGCATAGTACACCTCCACTGTTTTGGCCGGATTTAGCGTCGGCGCACTATGCCAAAACCACTCTCAATTTGCTTGCGGAAAAGGGTATAGATTTCGTTGAGAAAAATATCAATCCACCAAATTGCCCTCAGCTTCGACCTATCGAACGTTACTGGGCAATCGTGAAGAGGGTCTTCAAGAAGACTGGTAAGGCAGCTGAGAACATGCAGGAGTTCAAAAAAATTTGGGCTCAAGCGTCCAAAAAATGCGATGCAACACTTGTCCGGAACTTGATGAAGAGCATTCGATCCAAAGTTCGAAAATTCGTGAAGGAATAACTTAAATTTCATCCGGTCTTCATTATATTCAAGTTTAACCTCGTACAATAAAGGATCAATTTTTTGTATGAATAAAATATTGGTTTTCAACATAATTTGAAAGAAAGTTTGTGGATAGCTTATTATCGATACACTCCTTAATCTCTGCTAATCCTTTGCATCTGGAACTGTTCAGTAATTCTGTCGAAGATATCGGTGATTTCCAAACTATTTCTTGGGAGATTGTTGCTTCTCGACTGCATCAGTAGATTCATTTGCAAATCGATTTTTCTTCCGCTGTCTTGGTTCTGGAAAATTATCGTCGATTCCCAAATCACAACAAACAGGTTTGGACGAAACGGAATTCTCTTCAAGGAGATCTTCACGCATGGCTTACAAGACTGCTAACAGTCCCTGTATTCTCATATGTGCTATGTCGATTGTCATCTCCCAATTCCCTCATCAACAGACGTATCTGATTTTGTAAACAAAGAGAGGAAGTGAGATTCAAACGTTAATTTTTTGAAACCATTAGCATTTTTATGCAAACTAGAGCCACCAACATAAGGAATAACATTTCCCTAACATATTGGTGATGCTACTTTCCGTGAAACTGCTGTGATTTTTGAGAAAATTACCATTGAGTCTTACTTTACCATTTTGTTTACAAAACATATACGTCTGTTTGAAAAAGTGTTCGAGATATTATCTTTCTGAATCGCTTGGTTAGCTTTATCAACTGCAAATAAAATTTAAATCCACATATGGAGAAGACAAATGAATTTGTAATTAATTTGCTTCATTGAGATTGTAGCTCCTAATAGTGTATTGTTATTGAACTCATCTTTCTTTGAATCGTTGAAATGCGCTTTAAAACACAATTATAACCTGCGACCCTCTCAAATTTTACAGTTTGACTAATTTGTTCTTTATGGAATTTATGGGAAGTGCAATGAAACATTACCGAAAAATATTTGACACCTTGTAGATCGTAAATTATCTCCATTTTGATTGTGGTTCCTAGCAGCTGTTTTATTTCGTTCTCGATTTAGGGTGAAAAGTAGCTCAATGCATAAAGGATGACTAAAAGTATGGTACGCAAAAAAAGACCTGTAAGTCGCGATTCAATAAGTTTGAAAAATCCATTAATGATTGCTTAAAAGTTCTTTTTTTGAAACTCTAAAGTTACAGCATTAGATGGTTACGTTTCTCTTGTTCGAATGAAATCTCGAACCTTCCTCTTGATGAAGCCCATCAGCGCCCGCACAGAAACGGACACGGAATCAGCGCATTTCTTGCTGCTGTTACTTGCTGATGCTGTTAATTTGCCCAGTATTTTTCGATTGGTAGAAATTCCGGGAAATTCGGAGGACTCATTAGCCTGCGAACCAGCGCGGCAGCTGGCCAAATCGGACCATAAAATGACTTTGCTCTTATGCTTGCGAATGAACAAACAAGTATATACTCGTTTTTTCAGGCATTCTTCTATGTAAATATGGGATCTCATCATCGAGAACGTGACGAATGTTTCCTCAACTGCCAATCGCTTGCCAAATTATGGCCTTCTTCGCGAATTTGTCGGCAAACACGAACTAGAATATTCTCGGTACATCCTCACGTCCAGGCGCGATGTAAAACGTTTGACCGGGAAGCTGCTTAAAATCGAGTTTGACGTATTTTTCGTCATCGATCTAAGTTCAGCCTTTGTATTTCATCAAAACACAGTCCTACAAGAGCCTTGCACGCTTTTTAGCCACGGAATTCTGTTTCATGTGCCGGTTCGGATGTTTACTGGCTTTGTACGACTTGTATTCTTCCCTGGCAAGGATGTTCCGCACCGTTTGAAAGTTGGCGTTATACCTTCTGGCCACATCTCGAATCGAAAGACCGGGGTTGGCTTTAACGCACCTCAACACCTTGCTGCGCAGCTGACGATGCCTGGTTTCAGTTTTTTCGTAGGTCTGCTGATTCCTTTCCACACTCAGGGTCTGCTTGTAAGTTTTGATCACTCGACAAACTCTTGTTTTCAACATCTTCAGCACTTCAGCCAGCTTGAAACCGGACCATTTCAGATTTTCTAGGTGTTTGTGCACAACATTTGCTCTTCTTTCGAGTTGACATTTGACGTTATTTCCGAACGCGATCTACTACTTTGATCAAACTTGCACCAGTTGTTCTCTCTAGAAGTGTAAACAGACCATTGTCAAATATTTTCGAATCTCAACACTAGAGATGCGCTAGACGCGCGAGGGACGTATCATTTAACTTTTAGTCAGCCTTTACACTGAAAATATAATTTCATTTATATTCGAAACTGAAGGTAGGCCTAGGACTAACGAATATTTTCGTTGTTTTTTGCGAATTAACTGCTTTGTACTATTTAAAAACTTTCTTGGTATTCAATGTCACAAGAGCATCTGTCAAAAGCAGAAAGAACATTTGTGTATTGTTCAAAAGCAATACAAGGAGCTACGAATATTTTGTTAGCGGCGCTTTACATCTATTAATTTTTCGGCTTCCTTCCCCGTTTAGCGGGTGTTTTTCAGGATTCCGGTTCCAGTCAAGTTGTATCATTGAATGACACCGTTTTGGGCTTCCTTCTTCGTTTCGCGGGAGTTTTATCCGGTATCATTGTTTTTGAGGCATATCGTCGGGCGAAATAGTTTTCTGGGAGATACTTTAAGCTTCTTTTTCGGCTGAGCCCCAGCTGAAGATTTGATGACGTCATCGCGAAGCGGTTTTAGGAACTCCTTGAACGATTCCCCAACCAAATCGATGTTCACGTCCTCAGCAGGCAGCTGACTAACAAGTTCAAGAGGGTCATGGTACGACTCCTCACTTCCTGAAGTCTGACATCAGAATGCGACTTGTATTCGGGGCCATTGCCTTCATCCATTAGTTGATAAAGCTTCCAAGTCTGCATTTAGGATATGTTGCATTTTTAGAACCTTCACGGGAGGTCCGTTAGCGTCCCAAAATCCCATATTATCGAAAGTTTATTGATCAATCACAAAGGAATTTTAATCGATTAATCGATTGTTTTCCAACTGTCAAGTTTAAGTAAAATTAAAATTAATTAGTGAATTGGCCGGAGGGATCTTTTTGGTGATTATGAACCATGGATGCGATTCGCAGAGCTTCTTGTAGATCATCTGTCGACTACAGTTCAGTTTCCTTGTGGGTTCTGCTTGAGACATCTTTTCGATTTTCACTTTTTCGAGGCATTTATTCAAATCTTATCCATTCAGAGACGAACCAGCCAAAGGCTGAAAGTCTCTCAAATATAGACATCCAATCAAATCAAATCTGATCCGAAAAGCAAGGTGTTCTTCCGGGAACATGACCTTGTAATGTCATCACTGACAAAACTTTGACCACCACTCACTTTTTTTCAAAAAATATTTTTTTTAACGTAAAATCATTACAAATTCCACTGAAACATGATTTAATAATTGTGTTTTTTGATGAAGACTTATCGATATGAGGAAAAAATAAATTATTGAGCAAAAGTTTCAATAGCTGAAAAAAGCTTACGCGTAACCTGTGAAGGTTTATCTCGTTTAGTGATAAGCAGTGGTAATCTAATTTTATAAAGGGCATATGTAAAATGACGCAGAAAATAGTATTTTATAATAAAGTCGGAGTCAAAACATGTATATAAACAATTTTTCTGTTAAAAAATATTAAAAAACTTAAGTGTACTGTATGTCAAAAGAAGCCCGGCACGGTTGTAAGTAAAATGTTCAAAATCTATAGTTTTGGAAATAGATCTTAGTTTTCTGTTCATCATCGGTTCCACAGCAATCGTAGCTCCATTGTTGTCCATTCACTTTCAATCATTTTGCAATGATCGTCATTAGAGTTTCCTGCAAATTGTTTTTCTGTTCTGTTCTATCCATACTCTTGAACGACGGAATTTTTCTCAATGCTGAATCCACTTTGAACTTTTTCACCCGTCGGACGTTCTCGGGATCCATTCCATTATTCAGTAGCTTCTTCGGCGATGCAAATTTGTCCTGGCACGTTCGGTGAACAGCACGATACAATTATTGACATAATCCAATCCAATCCAATATCTTTATTTTATTTTGGCCCCATTTAGGCAACAAACGTTTAAGATTGATCAACACCTAAAACAAACTTTTACTACGAAATAACAAAAACAAGCACAAATCAAAACAATACAATCTGACATTTCTGCGGATGAAGAAGGAGTCACTTGTGGTTCATTTTGCCACTCCCCTAGATTCATTCTCTCACGTTGCCCGAATCAACTACCGGAAGCGAGTGAGAAAAGTCATGTGACAATTTTTGCCTTACCTGATACAACGCGTAGAATAACCCTGAATAACCATTTATCATTAGGTGTTCCTGCATAAGCGAAATTTTTGATTAACTCCTTTATTAGATTGCCTTCAAAATTTGAGATAAATATTCTATATTCTTATAATTCAATTACTCTCCCATAACCACATCCATTCGTGCAATCTCACGCAGAATCTCCTGCAGCAATTCCGAAGCATTCTCGATCGTCGGAATGACATTTCGATCGGCCAGCAACGATAGCTGCAGTTGATTGCCGTAGACAAAGACCGAAAAGTTAAGTCCCACCGTTCCGAATGTCGGCGGCCAGAATATTAGATCCTTCAGTTCGAATGGTCCCACCTTGAGATTATCCTTCAGAACAGCCATGACGGACACCGAAGCGGTGATGCGAAACACTTTCGATAGACACTCCAGAATTGGAACGGGGAAGATAGTTGCCAAGATTGTCACCATCAGGTAGTTGATCTGCGAGAAAGGAATCAATCGATTATTTTCAGGAAAATTGATTGCCAAGCATGGTCACCAATATATTGGTGGAAGACCTCAGTGTTGCAGTAGTCTTCTTCATTGCCGCCAATTTGTTGATCAGTTTTCCATGTCTACCAGTATCATCTAGTAACACACCCGGTGTAATCGGAAGCAGCACCATCGGAGTAGTGAATGCGTTTTCCAACTTAAGCATGGTTTCTGCGGTTATTTAAAATCAGCATCTGATTAATCTGTTTTGAAACTTTGCCAAATCGGAGCTACCTTCATGTTTCACTCGGACGGGAACGGCGATTGTCACTTGTTTAGGGTGTTCACCTCCCGATTCGAAATACTTGTGAAGCGTTCCAACGAGGGCAGTTATGAACACGCTGGAGTAGGCGACGCCCAATTGGTTGGATTTAATTTTCTCTATCAGAGGAAGCCAATGGCAAGAAGTTGTGGTTGATAATTCGTTTTTCCAGCTGACTACCTTGTTTGGGCTTGAAACTGCTCTGTTAAGGCAATTCGGGTCCGGTTTCATGAGCAATATGTGGATTAGTTGCAATGGACATTCATAAATTGCCTTCAACCAGGTTAGGACATTGCGTATCAGTTTGGGTTTCGTATGAGTTTTCGGTGAAAATTTCCACATTTCGGTCGGGTTCGTGATTTCTTCCATAACAAACCGAAGTACAGCAACTCCATCGCCCATCGAATGGTGAAACCGTAGAAAAATCTAGAAAACAAAAATATATATGTGGATTCTTAGGGACAAGTTTGACAGTTTACTTACAGGGAATTTTAAGAGATTTTCAAATTCGTTCAGCATTGGCTTTGTTGGAATTAAAATTTCCCACAATGCTCCATGGTTGACCGGTAGTTTTTCAGCAGTTATGCGACTTGCAAGCTCTCGTAGTTCAGTATCACTCAGGTATGCTTTCGATGAATTCGGTTCTAGAAACCTTATGTGATCACTTAATTTCATTCCAAGATCGTTCGTCCAGTAGAAGTAACCAAAAGCACGGTTTCGTTTCAAAAATCCTTTTTGAAATTGATGCCCCTTGATGGAAATTACTTTCTCAAATCGATCGATTACAAGTTGTCTTAATTTATGAGGCAAATCATCCACTTCGTTTGACACACTGTTTTCCACATACGCCAAAATGTTAACTACTCCGAAGTTTTTATCCTCTTCCAAACCCCACATTGCGTCCCGGCCTTCCAACATTCCGACGAAACTGTCTCCATGTTTACATTTAAGAAACCACGAAAGAACTAAGCGGTACAACCAGAACACTGAGGCTACGATAAAAATAATGGGAAAGATTGGGACGAATGCCAAAAATGCTACGAAATGTTTCATTTCGAATGGCTTGATTCTCGTTCGCCGTCAGTTCGTGAACTAAATGATAAGTCGGCAAGCGCGCAACTGCATCTGCGTTAGCCAGGTCATAAGGTTTGTGCAGTAGTCGGCTGAGAAGATAATGGGGTTCTCCTATCGCTATCGCAAAATCCCTGCAATGCAATTGACGATTGAAAGAATGCACTGGCGGCGAATAGAAGAAATATGAAAATGATGAAGAGATTTTTGCAGCTGTCTATAGTGTGCGATGAGTGGAATATTGGAATTGCGAGTATTTGAGCATTTGCTCGCTCTGTAAAGGGTGTCCCACAAAAAAATTGCGTCACGAAAAAAAAATGCTTTAGACCTAGTTGACCGATCAATTTCAAACTTTCAGACAATAAAATATAACTCATTAGTAAGCTTTTAATGTATTTATTTCATTCAATTTCAATACCATAACCGTACGCTCACACCTTACACTTAACTCCACTCATTTGAATAGTGGTACGAAGCTAGATCCAACCAGAAGATCGTAGGGCCCTCGTGTTGCTTCAACAAAGGAAGCAGACGCTTTTGTAGACGTTCCTTGAGGTAGATCTCTCCGTTTACAGTCCCGGTAGCCACGAACGGCGCACTCCGTTTACCACATGAGCAGATCGCTTGCCAAATCATGTATTTCTTGGCAAACTTTGAAGGTTTCTGCTTCCTCCTCGGGAACATCAAACTTGTGCTGGGCGGTGAAGAACACTAGACCCGGAAGCTGCCGGAAGTCCGTTTTGACGTAAGTCTCATCATCCATGATGAGACAATGAGGCTTCGCTGGCATCTGGGTGTACAGTTTCCGGACCTGTGACTTTCCAACCGTATTTTGCCGATCGTCACGATTTGGAGCCTTCTGCACTTTGTACGTATGCAGGCCCTCCCGGTTCTTGAATCGAAAGACTTGGACAGATCTAAGTTTTTGCCTCATCCCTGACCGAAGCACTGGAATTTCGTTTAAACGATTTCACGACACGCTTGTGCTCCTGATCACTCATAGAACATCCATTATAACCGCATTTCTGCTTCCGTTCAATGCTCAGAGTTTCGTAGTGATGTTTAATCACAAGACTCACCGTTAACTGCACGATTCCGAGTTGTCTTACGATGTCCAGATGAGAGAGTTGAGGATTTACCAGGCGCTTGCGCAATATCGGTAAAAAATAAACACTCTAAACTATGATGATGTAGAAGGAAATAATTTCTCATCACCATGAGGCTCTAGGAGTAGATAGCAACTTTTTTGCTAGAATAAAGTTGTGAAGAGAAAGTATCGATAGTTCCGTTAGCGCACGGCAGGCTGTGAAAATTGAATAGAAGTTGTTTTTTTTTTCAAATTGAGCGGAGTGCATTGTGAGGTAGTATTTCGAAGCAAACACACAATCTTTTGCCAAGCAACCCCATGCGCAGTAGGTCAAGGCAGGAACGAATTTACCACCTTCACTGGCAAAAGAATGTGCACTTGATCGTGCTCATATACTACCGGTAGCTTAAATCGTTCTAACGAACTGTCTATTCACACTTCAAAATCGCCTACATGGGAGAGAAACTATCTCCCGCTCATTAAGGTTTATTTTTGGCATACGACTTCTTCTTTACCCAACTCCAAACTACTTCTACCAAAATTTTCGACCTAAATTTTCCGTGATGCTTTTTGCTTTCACAACTATCTTTTGGCTTGCTCTCCACTCAATGTTCTAAATGCATTTCCGCAGTCATTAATTGATGCCGGCTCTATGATTGTGTGACACGTATAATCATACTCCATGCCCAGGGAATCGAGCAATTTTCTAAAAATTCCTAGCCCAGACCGAGTTTCGAACACAGCTTCCTCCTGCATGTTGCTGTTTATAGCTGCACTTTTACTGACTGAGCCAAAGTAATGTCTAGACAAGCCCAAGATGACTTACTCGGAAGTGGCCGTTGGTCTATAGTCTTGTCGCAGGCTGTAGGCCTTTCACGTACTGCGACGAGATTAACGTGGAATTTCAACGAGGCGAACTGGGTCGCCTTCGGCAAGATAGTTTCCCGTCTCCCAATTTTTCATCGATCATATCCTATGGGCTGGAGGTAGCAGTAGTCACGGTGTCCCGATAGACCGTTATTATAAAAAATAAATGTCCATCAAAACCAAGTATATAGCTTGATTCTTGAGGTATTTCTGTCCTTCTGGACCAATTCCTAAAAAATCCCTAGGAGGAATCTCGAGAAATCTTGATTTTAGTTTTTAGCTAAAAAAAATCAAAAAATCCATATTCAAATTAATTAATATCATCAAAATACCTACATGATCGTCTGATAAGTGATCCGAGTCGATTTCAACCAGTTTGTATATATTACCATTATTACAATTATAAATATTTACAACTGACTTAACTCACCAAACTGACTTAAGTACGTTTTTTGTATGGCTTACTGATTCTAGTTTGGTTTAGGTATTGCTTTCTATGCTTGATCGAATGAAAGGTAAAATATCAATTCAGTGCTGATGCATATATTGTAGAAAAGTAAAGCCGAGATTGACTACGTGTGTCAATTGTTCTAAAAACGGTAGAAAATCTCCGACGAAGTGCGTTCCGCGTCAGATGAAAATCGAAAATGGACGCCACCCTATTGAAGGTTCGCTGCAATCCGTGAATAGCGCTATTCAACCCATAGTTGGTGCGGCGAAAAGGAAGCCTGAGCATGGAGTTGTGACGCATTGGCCTTGGTTGGACGTTGATGCTAATTTGTTGAAGGATCCTTCCGCAGTCGATTCTTCCTTGTAGAACATCTGCAGCAGTTAAAGCTCTACATACATCTCTACGGACCCGCAGAGGCTCCATGTCGACCAACTGACACCGACTTTCGTAGCTAGGAAGACGAAAAGGGTCGCTCCAAGGAAGTCTACGAAGTGCGAACCGAAGAAAACGGCGTTGAATAGATTCGATTCGCTCGGCGCCATTATCATAGCATGGACTCCAGACCGCTGAACAATACTCCAGTGTCGAACGAACGAGGGAATAATAGAGCGATTTAAGGCAGTGAATGTCGCTGAAGTTCTTCGCAACCTTGAATATAAAACCGAGTGTCCTTGAAGCTTTGTCAACAACATACGATAAATGTTGCGTATACGTCAGTTTCGAATCCAGCTGAACACCTAGGTCTTTAACGCACTGCTTTCGTTCGATGGTTGTACCGAGAAGATGGTAGTTGAACAAAATTGGTTGTTTCTGACGTGAGAAGGTTATCACTGAGCACTTGGCCGGGTTGACCACCAACCGATTTAGAGTACACCAATGAGCAAAGGCATCAACCTGCGCTTGGAGGAAATGGCAATTGGCGGTTGAACAGATTCGCATAAAAATTTTTCAGGTCATCAGCAAACGACAGGCGAGGCCCTCCAATAACATAGTGTACGTCGTTGAAGTATAAAAGAAATATCAACGGTCCCAGATGGCTACCCCGCGGTATCCCGGACATGGCGCAGAAACTCCTTGAACGTAGGTCACCCAAGGCAACTGTCAATTGACGCCCTGTGAGGTATGATCGAAACCATCTTAAAAGATTACCACCAACTCCTAGTCTGTCAAGTTTAGCGATCGCGATATCATGATTCAACTTGTCAAAAGCTGCCGTTAAATCTGTGTAGATCACGTCCGTTTGGCATCGAGCGATCATACCATCAGTGATGTACGACGTAAGGCACAATAAGCTTTGTAGTTGTGGAACGCCCTGGTGAAAATCCGTGCTGGTCGTCACTTAACAACTGCTTGCAATGTGTAAAAGCGAGTTCTTAACGACCAGTTCAAAAAGCTTCGATACAGCGCTTAACGATGTGATTCCTCGGTAGTTGTTCACGTCCCGCTTGCTTCCTTTTTTATATACCGGAAACATGTCCGCCATTTTCCAGCAATAAGGAAATGTACCGCTAGAGAGGGACATCTGGAATATCTGACGAAGTGGATACAGAAGAAAAGCCATGTTCTGTTTCAGAAAAACCGACGGAACCCCATCGGGCCCGGGCTTAAGCGAAGTTTTAAGGTGTAATGCCGCGTTCGAGATTGATTCTGAATCCACATCAACTACGCTGAGTGTTTGATTTGCCAAGGGAACATTGCCGGCGGCAGCGTGAACAGAATGACTGGTTAACCTCTCGTCTTCATAAACACTAGCAAATTTTACCGAGAACAGATCGCAAATTTCCTTTTTGAGTGCCAGCAGTTTCGCCATTATAGAACATGGATGAAGGTAAGCCTACTTCCTTACGTTGTTGATTAACATAGCTCCAAAAAGATTTCGGATGAGATTTGAGACGCCGTTGAACCCCACTCAGATAACGTTGAAAATGTGCACGACTGGTCCGTTTATACTCGTAGTTGAGTCTGCTATAGTGGCGTTTAAGCGACATGGTGCGGTGTTTCGTGAATCTTTTAAGAGCAGCCCTTTTAATCCGTTTTAGCGAGCGAAGAGCGTTCGTCATCCAAGGAACCCGAGAGTCAGTCTGAACAATCTTTTTGGGACGTGTCTGTCAATGACATAAGCCAAGACGTGGGAAAAAGTTTGAGCAGCGATGTTAACGTCGGTCGAATCAAGAATGCTCTGCCAATCCAAACTAGATAAAACATCACCAATACTGCGATAGTCGGCTCTACGGAAGTCATATGACACAGTAGCAGGAGTGTCGACGAAGTCCCGAGCTAAAACGTCCTCGACAGCAACTATTAGAGAAGGATGGTGAGGGACATCCTTAACTAGAGGCACGGGAGCTGTAGAGATGAAGGGAGCAATATCTTGGCCACTCACGAAGCAGAGATCTAGAGAGCGATTATTCTCATTCACCACGTTGTTAACTTGGAATAGAGTTGCGGTACTGTAGCTGTCCAGAAGCTGAATAGCCCCTGCGTGGAAAGAGGAACGTTCATGGTCGGGACGGAGGAAGCCGCTGTGAGTTGGAGTCCATGCAATGCCCGCTAGGTTGAAGTCTCCCAAAATAATCACTTCATCATGGAGGGCAACCGTATTCGAAATAGCAGAAACAGATCGGCAGTGCGCATCAATTAGGTCTAAATCTATTGTAGCATAAACGTTTTTTTTTATTTGACTCCTGCCATCAAGGTTTGTACAAGCTTCTCTCATCTGGTTTCGTGATCTTTTGTCCACTTCTGCTTGACGTTTTGCTTCGTTTTTTGCCTTCCGTTTTCCGACAATTTCCGTTTTCCGTTCATTATTGCCCAAAATTCCACGATCGGTTGGATCTCTGGGCAGCTTGGAGGAATAATGTCAAGAGGTATCACAATGACATTATTTTCCTTGTAACATTTCTTCCTTAATGTAGAGTAGTGGCAAGATGCCAGATCGAGCCAAAACAGGGAGAATACTGCTTACGAATAGGAAAGAGGTGATTTCGAAGGCAATCTTTGATGTGGCTTAGTAAACGAGATATTTTTTTGGCAAATTTTTCTACCATACCACACGGTAATTCTGAGGTAGTCATTTTTTACTACATTCTCTGCATTTCAATGAATATCATCCATACGTCAAAAAATGCCTCCTTTTAAATCCCAAAAACTGAATACTTCTAAGCCCTTTTTTATTCCAGTGTGATAAAAAAAAGCCCGAAAACAAGGCTGTCATCAAAGTGGAAATATCGGTTTGCTCTAGTTGACTGACTTTGCAGAAAAAAGTGAAAAAATGGTTCTTGCAAGCCAAACCTGAATTCTGTATTATGGACAATAACTAGAACTGAGCAGAAAAATTAGTATTTTCCATTTAATTCCAACTACCTTTGCTTATCTTGGCAGATACGCGTATTCCGTCTACAATGTGCAGACTTCTTCAGTGTCGTGTACTAATAACTCGACTATTAGTAGGAGAGACTGAAGAAGTCTGCACAATGTAGTCGAAATGCGCGTATCTTTCAAGATAAGCAAAAGTAGTTGGAATTAAATGGAAAATACTAATTTTTCTTCTAATTTCTAGTTACAGGTATTCCACAAAACAGCTCAAACCCTCTATGATTCATCATGGACAGTCTGCGAGGCACTAATTACATCATTTAGATCAATCTATATCTATTGATACTATAACCGTCGCTTTCTCGGAAATGAAAAAATTCTCCTGCAAATCATCAATCCTAGCAAGAAGAAACATGTTCCTACGTTATGGTGTATTTTATTTATGTGTATTTTGAGATACATCGATACGGATTGTCATTGAGTACAAAAAAAAAACGATCTGAACTTCTGAGATATTGTCGTTGAGTTTCTTATCCATCTTCATTTCATAAAATGACTAGTTCCTAATTTCTTTGAAATGCCGCAAAATGCTTAAAATTTATTCACTTGCTGACGTATAACCTCTTAGGCATTTTTACATTTAACCTTTTAGGCGTTTTATGCATAATTTCTGTCTTCAAGTAAAGTGCCTCCTTTGAAGTCATAAATGCATACTCCAGATTGACCGTGCAGGGATTTGTGAAAAATCAGTCTTCATGTATGTTTCATCGTCATGTAGGATATGTATTTTTGGTGATCAACTAATCATATAGCTTTCGGGCCCGACTTTTCGCTTTTTCAAGTCCTTCATCATCTCGTAGAGGTTTTATCTTGGCTTTATATGACCTCAGTCCACATCTCACTGTAATGTCCTGCACAGTTGACTTAGCTCAATTAAATTTTTTGGGAACAACTCTGATCGACATGTTGGGCTTTCTCTTGAATAAAGGGTGTATTCGATAAAAATGGCACACAGAAAATCTTCTGCAACTTTTGAATCGTATGAGTAAAAAACCTAGAAATTTGAGTAGATCTTATACATAGTGTATTATTGACATCTGTCAAGTTTCATAGTTATACATTCAGTAGTTTCAGTCATGTCGTCGAAACAAGAAATTGTCCGTGAGAAAATTTTGTGCACTCACAATCAAAATCCAGGGGCGTCCCACCGGTGGATTGCTAAAAGGCTTGGAATTGCAAATACAACTGTGTCTCGTGTAATAAGAACCTTCAAGGAGCGTCTGAGTGTCCAAAGGAAGGAAGGGAGTGGTCGTAAAAGTGGTCCAATGGACAGTAAAATGGCCAGGAAAGTCGTACAACAATTCAAGAACCGTCCAAACATGTCAATTCGAGATGTCGCTAAAAAGTCTAAGGTGTCAGTCGGTTTTGTGCAGAAAACCATGAAGCGTGCTGGGTTACATGTTTACAAAGTGCAAAAAGCCCCAAACCGGAATGAAAAACAAAACATCACTGCGAAAACCCGCGCCCGGAAACTTTACACGAAGCTGCTTACCAAATCCGGTTGCATCGTGATGGATGACGAAACATACGTCAAGGCCGACTTCCGTTAACTTCCTGGGCAAGAATATTTCGTTGCCAAGTCGAAGTTCGATGTTCCGGAGGATGCTCGAAAGAAGAAACTATCGAAATTGGCAAAGAAGTCTCAAATCTGGCAGGCGATTTGCGGATGTGGTGAAATAAGTGCTCCCTTCATCACTTCCGGAACAATAAACGGTGCGATTTACACGGAAGAGTGCCTTAAGAAGCGTCTCTTGCCATTCATTAAGAAGCACAAAGGATCAACTCTGTTTTGGCCTGATCTAGCATCCTGCCACTACGCTCGAAACGTATTGGAGTGGTACCGAGCCAACGGAGTTGAGTTGTGCCAAAGGATATGAACCCACCAAATTCACCGGAACTTCGTCCAATTGAAAAATTCTGGGCAATTATGAAAACGGAACTTCGCAAACATCCCAAAACTATAAAAACAGAGCTAGAATTGAAGAAAATTGGGGTAAAAACAACAAAAACACTGGGAAAATCGGTTGTACAAAATTTGATGGGTGGAGTGAAAAGGAAGGTGCGAGCATTCGGGATTGGAGACGAAATTGAATAAAGCAAATGTTGTAAATCAAAACTCATTAGTAGTTCTTCATTCCCTGAAAATTTCAAGAAAATCCGATAATCAGTTTAATTTTGATGAGTATATATGTGTGTGCCATTTTTATCGAATACACCCTTTACTTTCACCACATGTTCCCATCTTGTTTGTTGCGTGTTCTCCTTTTCGACAGCTTGGTTAGTTTTATCTGCACTGTTTTGGTTCATAGAAACTTAGTGATGACATTCGACACCGTGTGTTACATTCCCTCGACCCTTACCCAAAATTGAGTAAAGCTAATTCAAAATCATAAAAAATGGAACTTCTCAAAATTAGGTAACCGGAACCCAAATTTGGGTGAACCCACAATTTATTTGATTATGGGTTTGATCTAAAAAAAAAATGGACCATCTATCTATATATATAAAAATGAAATGCTGTCCGTTCGTGACAGCATAACTCACGAACTAAACGATGGAATTACTTGATTTCTTTTTCATTTGATTCGTCTTGAATCATAACAGGTTTTTAAAATAAAAAATGTACGAAATTTTTTTCGGAAAAGTAAAAAAATCATTTAAATTAAATTTTCACTTTGTTTGGAAATATCATAAAAGAGAACAACAAGACATCGAGTTGGAAGGAGAAACCGTTGGAAAATTTTATAATGGCGTTTTAATTAACAAAAAAAAGGACGACAGAGGAGCGAATCTCTCATTGTTATTTAGGACTTTTTGAAAAATTATGCGAAAAACGATAATGCACTAGAGTCGTTTATTATGCGAGTTTTTTTTTACGTGGTGTTCAGAATTCACGCGAGGAGATACCGTTCACTTAGATTTTGTCATTAACGCGTTTAAATAATCCCTTTTGTTGCTTTTTACGAGGTTTTCGTAAATTACGGGTTTGTACGTGATCTCTAGGAGTTACTCAGTTGTTTTTAAGGATATTTTTTTCAGCGCACTCATTCCTGCGTAAAAAGCAACCTCACCCAAGTAACATTGCCAAAACCATCCAGCTTTACTAAGTTTTACTAAAGTTTTATGAAAGCCACCAGAAATCAATTCGGATTTATTATGGCAGCAAGAGATGCCAATAGGTTTCAAATTTTAGTCAGGTTTATAAGAACCTACACAGCTTCTTTACAACAATCTTAAAACCTTGACTTCTAAAATTCCTTTTATCCCTATCAAAGTTTTTAATTTGACTTTGTAAAATCATAAAATACTATTTTGAAATACCGTTTTAGGACTCATTCATATTATTTTATAATGGTCAAAAGCATTTTAAAACCATTTTGGTTCCAGTAAGTGCATTAAACGGCTAATTGGCATTTTGAAAAGCTACCAAGCGACCAAATAGTTTTATAGTAACCATTGCTAAGATAAATTGGATTATTGGCAAAACTGTGATTTCTTGCAATCGCCATATTGGAATGAATGAAATAATTGAAATGTGGAAAAATAAATACACTAAATTTTAAATGTCATACAATTGAACTGTAGATCTGAGGCAAATTTCGGTATTCGTTCAGATAACCTTATTGAGTTCCATCAATTTTCAGAAGTTTCTTGATTAATTTATCGAATATATGTCTTTCAATTTTGTTTTTGTTGTTGTAAACTCGCATAATTTCCGAGGCGCATTAATTTTCAGCTCTTATCATGCCAATATTCACCATACAATTAAATGCGCATATGATTTGGAGCATGATATGCTAAACAAAAAACTCAATTTGTTTTATATATTTTGCTTTCAAACATAATTTCCCGCAACACTTGAGCTTTTTTCTTAGCCATTATTTACTGTTGAATGAATCAGAAGAGCAGAGAATCGAACAAAGCAGAACAACAAAACCAACCACGACATCGCCGTGAAGTTTGACAGCTGTGGCTACTTCGGCATTATCTTTCATAATAACATCTTTCACTAGAACATTTTCTTTATGGTCTTGAAAGGTTTTATCAATTTGTTTTCACAACCGTCTAAGGAGTGGGCCACTTTGTACACATTTCGGCTTTAAAGATGCATAGAGGAGGTGTTGGTGGACAAAACAGTTTTGAATGTAGTTTCATCAACAAAGCCGGGAGGAGTGCTATACGGCTGGAATAGAAGTGAGGTTTTTTTTTCATTAGGGCGAATCTACAATTAAGAGATTCTCTCCGGACTCGCTCTTTTTCATTCATTACAGCGCCATTATAAAACTTACGAGGCATTCTTTAGTACAGATCGAAACACAACAGTGCTGGCTAGCATACTCTACAAATAGTAGAATGAAAAACGCAAAGGTGATAGGTTTATGAATGAAAGAGAGCGAGCCCGGAGAAAATCTCTCAATTGTAGATTCGCCCTAATGAAAAAAAAACCCTAGAATTGTTACTTGGGCAGTGTAAATGTGTAGGTTCACGTATAAATTGAAACGTTTGTATTGGTGATATCTCGCAGCGAGATGTAAATAGGAGTGAAGTTCGATGGAGAACGAGAGTATTAGTTTTTGTATTCTATGTTGAACTGACAGGTGTATAATAACATTTTTTGTTTATTTTAGTATCGTTCACTGTAAGATTAATATTGCATCAGGAAAGTGAAAACAACATATTACTAGAAATTTAGAAGAAACTAATTATGTTGCAATTTCAATTTCAATTAGTATCATTGTGCAATGCCTGCTACTAGACGAAGTAATATTTGTCGCTGCAGCCGCACGACTGTTATCGCAGCAAAATCTTGAATGAGACGTTCCAGCATGCAACTCAAAATGACTTGGATCGACAACGAATGGCACGGGCTCGACCGATGTTGGGTCAAGAAGAGAGAGCAGGTCGAAATACAAGCGTAATCGGGAAGTACCAGAAAGATCTGGTGACAATCGTAACCAAAATAACATCACTAAACGACTACGACAGCAAACCTACATTCTGAAAAATCTTCAACGTGCTGCATTTCAATATGATCCTTTGATTAATTTCAGTGCGGATATATCAATCGCCATTGAATCAATGAGTGAAGTTTGTTCTCATTGTAATGCATTGCAGCTCCCAAATGAAACACCAAATGAATTGTGTTGTGCAAGTGGCAAAGTTAAAGTTACGCCACTAAATCCACCACCAGAGCGTTTGCGCTCATTGGTGTCTGGATCAGGAAGTGATTCTAAACATATTCTGCAGAACATCCGGAGTTATAATGGTTGTTTGCAAATGACTTCGTTTGGGGCAACGAACATAATAAGAGAACAGTTCATGCCAACACCTATGGTAATATCTATAATGTTCTATAAGTTTTCTTGGACATTAAACCTTACCTTATAGCAACATATTTTGATAAAATCATCACACAACAGTAAGAAATTAACTCTAAATAAATGGAATTAAAACTTATTGCAAATAAACTTTTACATTTATAACTCCTCCAATTTTCCATTTAGTAATTGAATTATGGGCAGGACAACGTCTGCCGGGCTAGCTAGTTTATTTATAAATTCATTCATAAATACACTCATGCATACATACATATATACATACAGCAAGGAAGGTGGCCAGATAGGAGCTCAATCCCTGCACGGGATTGCTTCTTTTTCAAACACATTGCACAAAATTACCCGAATTCTAAAGGACGAATCACGGGGTTTCCCTGTAAAACTTTAACAAGGTACAAATATGTGTCCATTGTACAAACAAAAGAACAGATTTATGAAGAATAGAGTGAGATTTGCCCACTTTCATAAATCGCCTTACTCATGGTTTGACGTTTCAGCCTGTTTTATGAAAATGGGTACAAGTTACTCAATTTTGGGTAAATCCGAATAAGTGTAAAAGGATCCACTGACAGCTAAACCATACACTGAAAGAAATTCTTACGTTGACTCAGATGACGTTGACGGGACAAAGTTACAAATAATATTTTCGGACACTCTGGACATTTCCGGCTTAATGGGGAACAACCGCGTTTGCAACCTCTTCTTGACAGGAACCGATTTTAAAACACTAGCGCATTGACACGGTTAGTAGGCTTCCTTTTTTTGTCCACCTTAAGTCTTTTCACGGTGAATTTAGAGTTCACTTCTGCCAGTGCAGTACTGTAATACATGATATCCAAGGCACAGTAATTGTGCAGTGACAGATTCGGTGATTGACTTGATTACCAACGATGAACAACAGTGATGACACTGCAGCAGCAGCAGTGAGGGCGCAACCAAGCGATAAAAATGGAAATAGGTTACACGTTGACAGGAATATATTCGGTTCAAAAGTCCACAAAGTTGACCGCGCATGGGAATCCTTTTCGATTAGCTCTAACTCCTGGTAACGGTGGAGCGAACAATTCGAATTTGGCCACAGGTTCAAAATTAAGCCTGTCCACGTTAAATAGTGGACATCAAAATATTAGCAGCTAAACATAATTGACACATAATTCAACAAAACCGATCTTTCATAATAATAGAGTTAAATTTACATTAGAAACAGTTGATTAAGGTGTTAATCTTTCTTTCTGTAACATTCTCGAACTTTATGTGGTGCACCCGCCATCAGGTATGCTCAGATACGCCCACCGTGACGATTCTCCATCTTATCTTGAACTCATCGGTACCATTTGCTTTCTTCTTTGTTTTGAAGAGTTTCCGTTTAACTAGAGCCCAGTACTTCTCTATTAGACGAGGTTCTGGACAGTTTGGTGTATTGACTGGTTTTGGCACGTATTTCACCTATTGTACCTTATATCATTCCAGGACGTATTTCGCATAGTGACAAGAGGCCAAATCAGGCCAAAGCAGAGCTGGAGAGTCGTGGCTTCTGACAAACGGTAACAACCGCTTTTGCAGATATTCTTTCTCGTACACATCCTTATTGCCAATTCCTGCCAAATCAAATACTTCTTCGGGAATTTGGGCACCTTCTTTGTCCGGAAATGCTCGGCAACAGCGTTCTTTTGCATTGCGGTTTAAAAAGCCAGACCCGCAGCCGTTTGAAGTCTTCGAGTACGTATATTTCATCGTTCATTATGATACAAGAAAATGTTTGCAAAAAATTGGTGTATGTTCCTTAGCACGACCTTTTGCAGTGAAATCTTGCTTTTCATCACGGTTGGGCACCTATTTCACTTCGTACGCCTTCAGTCTTTGCGTCTGCTTCACTTGTTGTTCGTATGTTTTTGACTTCAATACTTTGCGATCCATATTTCGCACAGAAAGATTGCTATTTTTCTCTATAATGGCTACCACCTTCTTGTCCATTTGTCGGGAGCATATTTTTCGATTTGTTTCACTTCCATGGTTCAGATCCTCAATCGAGAGCTGGTCAAACAATTTGCAAACACAAAGCACGGTACTTTTCGGTAGTTTTAGTTTTTTGACAAGATCGCGTACCGATAAATTCGGATTTTGCTACCGTTCATATAGAATGCGTTCGCGCACTTCCACTTGATTCGACGCCATTTTACTGAATGTAACAAGTATGTAAACATGTTGTACCACGAAATAAAGTGGAGAGTTTCAGCTGTCATAAAAGTGAAACGTTTCAGCGATCCGTGAAATAATTCAAAATCCACAGTGAAAAAAAAGTGTCCGAAATTTAACGTGGACAGGCTGGACAGAAAATTCAACAACACTTGAGTGCTGAAAAAGACTGTTTGAATGACTTTGTGTTGACTCCGGTCGGATGAAATTTAGAAGAGCACTCGTTGGTTTTCAACAGGGTATATTGTCCAGAAAAGATTGATTCTTACTGAGAAATCTACTTTATGGTATGGATAGTTTTATTGCTACGGAGTGATGTGATATTCATGTAAAAGTCCTACATGTGTTTCCAGTAGTAGCTAAGTGAAATATTTCTTCAGTATAGTACAATGCATTGGTTTGTGTGTGTCGCTTATGCAGTGGTATTTTGGAGTTGTTCGTGACAGCGACATTAGCATTGCCTTTCGTGAACCTCTTCCATTAATATTTTTTGCCTTGATTACAACTCCAATGTTACTAACTTTGACCTAAGATCTGATGTATAAATTTTCGCCATTGTTCATTAAGTCAATTATATCAACTATCACCTTAAAACAAGTAGAACTGAACAATGTATGGGGTACTTCACT
The DNA here is from genome assembly GCA_034211315.2 of Aedes japonicus. NCBI lineage: Eukaryota > Metazoa > Arthropoda > Insecta > Diptera > Culicidae > Aedes > Aedes japonicus. The sequence goes on along the minus strand of JASCZW010000371.1, from coordinate 120,113 downwards.
CAGCAAACCGAATCAAATAATGTTTCTTAATATTGAATCAATAGCAAATAACCAAAAGGGATTGTAAAATTTATTTCATTATTCCAACATTCGTTACAGTCTTATTATTTCAATGTTCAACCAATTACTGCCCTCATCTTGCCTTTAAACCCCATCTAGCACCGCTCCCATCCGCTCAATTTCGGCTATCGTCTCATCTAGAATCGAGTGGGCATCGTCTTCATTATCGATCACTGCTCGATCGGCAAGGATTCCTAACTGCAACCGTCCACCATAAGTGAGTAGCGTTAGACCGACGGCCGTTTGACCGATGTTTGGTATCCAGAAGCTAAGGTTCTTCAGTTCATGGCCGTTGATGCACGGTTTTTGCTGTGGTCCTGGAAGGTTCGATATCGCCAAGGTACTATGTGCGCTTGTCAGGATCTTACGCAGGATTGGATCTGGGAACAGGCAGGCCACTGTCGACATGATCCAGTAGTTGATCTGAGGAAGTTTAGGAACGTTATTGGGAATGAACTAAAGGAACTCATCAGCACCTACCAAGTAATCTGGCGAGGACCTTAGAACATCCGAGTGCTGCTTTACATCACTCAGACGGTTAAGCAGTCTTTGCATGCGATTGGGTTCCTGAAGATCCACCCCCGAGGCAATTGGTAAAGTTTGAAGAGCCACTGAGAAGCGGTTATGCAGTTTTAATTGATGTGCTGAAAATTGAAATAGTCGATAATTCAGTCTAACATTCTGCGATGAAAACCTTACATTCTCTTTCGATTCGAGTGGGTAGAACAACGGTGATATCACTCGGGATTTCATTGGATTTTTGTTTGAAATATTTTTGCAGACTGCTGGACAGGGCCGTCAGGAAAGCGTCGGAGAACCGAGCCCCGGGGACTTGCTGTTTCGTTCGTTTGATAATTTCTACCCACCGGGTTCCGCTCGTTTCCTCCTCGTGAATCCAGCTGACCACTTTTCGGTTCGACAGCTCACTTGCGTGGATGCAATTATGGTCGACCTTTCGCTGGACCACCTCGTGGAAGAATGCCGGAGCGGTAAAAATTGTCCAGATAAGGCGTAGATGTTTCTGTTTCCATTCGTATATTTCGCGGGGAGAGGGGAATTTTTCGATCAACTTCGCCACGAGGCTTTTCCTCGGTATCGCGAGCAGTGACTTTTCCATGAGAATGTGCTCGATGTTCATCATTTTGAAATTAGACAGCCGCTTCCATCGGGAGGGTATTTCCTTGTCGACGATTCCTTCGAGCAGGAGGCGGAGCAGGGCGACACCATCTCCCAGGGAATGGTGCACTCGGAAAATGATCTGAAAGGGACAAAAAACAAATAATGAAAATTAGCCATGGTGCGTGTTTTGGTAAAACGTAAACATATTGCGTTGCTGAATAGTGGAACCTAGAGATTAGGTGCTATCCGAGTGCTGTTGGCTAATTAAATTAGCCGTTAGTTCAATTAGGCTGTTTTAAGTAAACAAATGTGATCTGAAATTATGGTAGTTTTTTTAACAATGAATTTTGTTTAGAACTCATGTAGAAATTTCTTTACGATTAAACTAAACAATTCTAAAAGTATGTTTCGATATTTGAAAAATAAGAAAAAACAAATACAGCAAATGGATATATCAAATAAATGATATAGGTATCACATTGTCTTCAACAAAGTTCCAATCTTTGAAATTTTAGTGAGATGACTCTAATGATGTTGTCGAGTTGTATTCAAAATCCGTACTTTTTTGAACAAACAACAGTAAAAAACATCATACCTACAAGCCACTAACAATCTAAGGTAACGTCCATGAAGTACGTCATACAGTTGTATGAACATCCACAATTGTTTGTATGGATCGTCACACTTTCCAAATCCCCCTCAAAGGGACCTTCCCAAACGCATGCAAATAATTCCTCAATACAAACCGGATATCTCAGCATGTTGCGCTGCTTATCCAGCAGCGGTTGTCTGCCGACCAGGATCTCCCACGAAGAGCTATGTTCGTCGGGCAAATCTCGATTGTTGATCTCACTCATGATGCAGCGTAGCTTTCGCTCGTCAATGTACTGCTCGTCCTGGCCAAGTGGAACATACTCCAGGTAGCGGATGTAGTCCTCAATGGTCAGCTCCGATAGGTCACTCCACCAGTAGTAACCGAGTTCTAGGTTCCGCTTCCAGAACATTTTCGGATGAGCTTGATACGATCGCATCAAACGAGAGGATATGCGTTTTCTCAGCACCAGTAACAATTCGGCGCAGGTTGAGTTATCTTTCGTAGCTTGCGGTCTTACGGGTTCTTCAATGTACGCCATGATGTTGATCATGCCACGTGAGTTATCCCGCTCGATGGCCCACACCACGTCCACTCCGTCCAGAAGCCCCTTGAAATGTGAGCCATGGCGTCGTTTCAAAACACATGCTACCACCATTCGATAGCACTTGAAACCGTTGAATATGGAGAAAAGAATTGGAAATAGAACAGCAAACTCGAGAAATGTGATTATAATGAACATAAATCGTCGCACATCGGCCAACGTGAGGTTCTTGAAGCTTTTGTACACGCTGGATTCGACCAGTTCGTCCTTCATCCGATGGAACTTGTGTCGAAGGAAGAGGGTCAACAACACTCCGGTTACGAGTCCCAGTTGGGCCGAAGAGAGCATTTTTCCAACAGATCTACAAACAGATAATTCAACACTATATCTCACTGATTTTCAATTGATTAGCACAATTTCATTTTTCATTACACCAATTCACTTCCTGCGGTTGCAGTCTCGTCTTCTTTCAGTATCATAAGAGGACCGATAGGATTGCTAAGGTTGCTTCCTCGTGATACTGCTTCCCAAAATGAACCCTGTTCTGAGGCCCATTGGAACCAGGTAGGGGTGGTGGTATTCGGTGCGATAGTCATGATCACTTTTTGAAGTAGAATATAGTTTGAAGTTCGGAAAAAAGTTTGTCGGTTCAGGAATAAATATATTGAAATTGTATTGTTACTTTGCAGTTAAGTTTCGTTAGCGAAATGAGGCTTCACGAATGTGGACATTTGCTTTTATACTCAGGTCAAATGACGGTGTCGTCCGTTGGCCGTTCTAATAATGTTCACTTTGAAAGTTATATGAATTTTCTTGCGGTAGGGATGTTCCAAAATTCGAAAAATTTCTTCACAATTTCATGTCATAATTTAACCGTGATAGATATTCGTATTCGCCGCATTTTATTTTATTCTCAATGAAAATTTGAGCATCCGTCGTCAAAATAAAAACATGCTCACCATAATGCACTCCATACTATGTAGCGTCCGACTTGCACAGCAGTTATAATTGTTTTCATTTTTCCTCCACTACATACGAACAGAACATGTTCTCGGCCTACAATCCTAGACTTATGTATTACTGTTATTGTCTACTGTAAGGAAACCTTATCAGCGTTGTCTTTTTCGTCTGGAAGTACCGCGTTCTCAGTGCCGTGATTTGAAGTGAACATACGGACGCTACTTTGTTATGTACTTGATGTGTACCGTACACCTGATACTTAGGCAAAAGTTTAATTGAAAACTACAGTTATTATCTGACATAAGAATTATGCTAGTTGATCACCAGGTTCACAACTTTATTCACGTGCCATTGTTATCAATAATTAATTGAATATTTCGACATTTGCAAGCCATATGTGCTGATTTCAGTGCCTCATGGTAATTATTGAAATATGACAGATTGCTGCACCTAGCGACAAGGTTGGTGACCTGTAATTAATTTTAATGGAAGGTTTTAGTTCAACAGGCAGCTCAAATTTTTCTCTGATTCATTACAACTGGCATACTTCTGATAATGCGGAGAAGCTTCTACAAGGTACATTGACATGATAGCAATGGGTGACACTCTTGGATGTCGATTATGCAAAGAGCAACAATATTCACATGATACTGAAAAATCACTTAATTAATCTTTGTTCGACTTAAATCAATTTGCATTATTAGTGATAAGGTCATTATTTGTGTGACCATTACCCAAGATAATTTGTATGGAAGATGAATGAACGGAGCAATTTGCGACCGTAGCAGGGCAACTTATTAGGTCAGCTTGCTTTCAAACAATGTATCATGAGTGGTTCAACATTAGTCTGCTCATCACACAGATGCAGTCACGACTTAGGTGCAGGTCTCTGAATAAATCCCACGATGACCAAAGTCCCAATGTTGCGAACTAGAAAGGTACTAAATGGTAAAGTTCATCATGTAAAATTTGTGTTTCATGCAAATCGCCTTCCTGTGCCCCCACCTTTGCGAGTGAGTCCGCTCTCTCATTGCCTGGGATTGAGCAATGTGAAGGAACCCATACAAAAGTGATCAAATATGATGTTTCGACCAGCAAACTCACCTGTTCCCTTAGTTTTGAAAGGAAACTAGATGAATGAACATAAGGGTTCATCGCCCAACAAGCCTCACTCCTCCTTAAATCATCGTTCGAAGCAACCCACACGAACCAAGCCATCTTGTGTGTGAAGCGAAAAAAACCGCGTGCGAGTGATTGATAAAAAATGTCATTATTCATCTTTGAAAATCGATCAAATATCAATTTTTCATAGTCTAAAAAAATATAATTGGAGCGTTATCCGTAGGTTATAGCTAGAATTAAGATGTAAATAGTAAAACAAGTGAGAAAGTTGGTAATCTGTAAAGTTAGGTTAGGTTAAGATTTTATGCTTGGGTGGAACCAAGTATGGAGGACTCGGCAAGAGTGGGCCCTAAAGGTACAATGGTAAGGAATGGTTGGAAGTATCAGTACCCAAATCAGAAAATTCATTGGAAGACGGACAAAGGCGAACAGAAATGAGCATTATTGACCGCCCGATGTTGCTACTCCGTTATTGCCCGATCAACTGATATTACAAGAAGAACCAAAAGATGATGCTTGGAACTAGCATACATCTTCAATGTGTAACAACTGGTGATTCTAAACTAATGCAATACCAGCTCCGGAAATGGGTAGGAATATGTTGACGTGATACTCGCTTTGAAGGAAGCCGTTTGAAGCGGGATTCGTTTCGGTAAACGGTGTGCTGTTCGGAAGCGAATAAGATATTTAACTATGTTCTCGGATTATTCTTTGTACAGTAATGCATATTAAAGTAATTTAAATGTTTGCACCGATTTAAACTAACAGTAAGGATGCTGCTGGAGCCACTCATAACTGTGGGTGGTTTATTTTAGTAGAATGTACAAATATGGTAAAACATAGAGTTAGAGAACCGATTTAAACCAACAGTAAATATGCTGTTGGGGCCACTCACAAGTATGGGTGGTTTATTTCAGTAGAATACAACAATATGTTAAAACATGGAGTTTGTGGATTGATTTAAACCAACAGTAGGGATGCCTTTAAGGCACCCACTCATAAGTGTGGGAGGGTAATAGAAAAAGACCTTACGATACACAGCAGTAAAACAGCTACTCTACCTGGAATCACCCTCCCTATAACCTTGAAGCAGATAAAATTTATTTATGATTATATTTCGTAGTGAAAATATTAATGATATGCAATTAATAATAAGATGCAGCTACATACCTCTATGCAGCTCAACCATAAGTCGATGAATGTCTACTGAAATGTGAAGGTCATGAGATGATTGAAACATTTATTGTGGCGTGTCCTCCTTTTTATTTATGTCATATTATCACAATGGTAAGTTACTATTTGGAGTAACTACCACTACGGCAGTAGGCAATTTTCCCAAGCAGGTACTACATTTCTTATGAAGTGTACTACTTGATTGGGAGCAGCGTTCCAGACATCACAGGGTTCAATGAGCCCCTTGTCAAAAAATCTGCATCGTTCATTAAATAGTGCAACACAGTCGCACATTAAATGCTTAGAGCTTTCGCTAATCCACAAAAGCGGCATTAATCTTCATGAAGTTTACCGATGATTTTCAGGTGATATTTACTCGGACAATGTCCTGTTATCAAACCAGTGTATGTGCTCAAGTCGTGTATCGAAAGTTTAAGTAACTTTTGCGTATGAGAAGCGGCTTAACGAACTGCTTGAATTGCCGGGCATTGGAGGTACTATTCCAGTTAGCCTGTACTTTTTCCTTTTCCCAGTTCTTTAGTTCCACTTTTATGGAGCAAGAAGATAAACTAAGAAATGGTTCGGGCCCTATGAATTGCATGGATGACCCTATTTTTGCCAACTGATCAGCTTTTTCGTTTCCTTCAATTCCTAAATGACCAGGAACCTAATAGAGGTTAACCATGTTGCGACAGGACAATTGCTGTAAACATTGTGTGCATTCCCACACCAGCTTAGATGTGAATGTTTTTGACTTTAATGAATTCAGAGCTGCTTGGCTATCTGAACAAATGCATATGTTTGCATTTTTATAATTTCTTTTCATACAGATTGATGCACATTCCAGTATGGCATATATTTCAGCTTGAAACACTGTGTGATATTTTCCCATTGCCACATACAAGTTTATCCCGGGACCAGTTATACCTGCCCCTACCAAACTATTTTGCTTTTAACCATCTGTATAGAAGACTGTTGAGCCCGGACGAAAACCCGGTTCTCTTTTATCCCAAACAGCATGAGTAGCTGCATGGACTGTGAATTTATGATTAAAGTAGATTCTCCTAAGCATGCAATCTTCACTTATCAAAATTAAATGATTCATCGAAAACTCTTTTAGAATACTCAAGTGTCCAATAAGATCTCCATTGAAGAAATTCATGGACCGTTTGAGCCTTAGAGCATTTTTTTCCGCATCCTGTAGTATAGATTGATCTAAAAGAAGAATGTTGAGTAGAGCATCTAGTGCTTTTGAAGGAGAACTATACATTGCCCCAGTTATAGAGATAGTAGCAAGTCTTTGCAGCTTGTTCAGTTTCTCTTGAGCCTTTATCTGGTTAGTCTTCGGCCACCAGGTAAGCGAGGCATACGTGATTCTGGGCTTGACTATAGTTGAATATATCCAGTGAATCATGTAAGACTTAAGGCCCCATTTCTTTCCAAAAGTTCTTTTACAGATCCAGAAGGCATTGGTTGCCTTTCCTATTTGTTGGTCAGTATGACTGTTCCAGCAAAGATGCTTATCTAGAGTTAAGCCTAAATATTTGACCTCTGTAGATAAAGACAGTTTAACGCCTGCTAGTTAAAGATCAGTGAAGGAGATTTTCCGTTTTTTAGTAAAAGGTACGATTGTCGTTTTTTTTTAGATTGATATTTAATCCCTCGGTTTTGCAACACAATAGTGTGTATGATAATGCTATTTGCATTCTCTCAAACATGATAGTATCGTATTTACCACGGACTATAATGACAATGTCGTCCGCAAAGCCATTTTTTTCAAATCCTTTAAACTTTAGTTTTACAAGGAGATCATCAACAACAATAGATCATAGGGGGGGAGACAAGACGACCCCTTGAGGACAGCCCTTTACAGCTGTTACTTTCACCTCTGAGCCTCCAAGATTTGCTGATATTTCTATTTTGGATAGCATTCCAACAATCCAATTAATTATTTTATTACTGAAGCCACGATTTCTCATAGATCTTCTCTTCGAGTGGAAGGAGGCATTATCAAAAGCACCTTCGATGTCAAGAAACACTGCCAACCGAATTTCCTTAGTAGTGAAGGACTTTTCTATTTTTTTTAACTAGAATGTGAAGGGCTGTTACAGTTGATTTACCTGTCTGATAAGCGAATTGTGCTTTTGATAATGGATTATTGGTTAGTATCTCAGATTTAACATATTCATCAGTAAGTTTTTCCATTAATTTCAACAATATTGATGATAAACTTATAGGCCTAAATGACTTTGGTGAAGACTTGTCTTTTTTATTTGCCTTCGGTATAAATACTACTTTGACTTGCCTCCACTTTTTTGGAATATATCCCAATAAGAAGCTAGCTTTGAATAGTCTGTTTAAATCAGGAATTATTACTGATTTATATTTTTGGACATGTGCCGGAATAATTCCGTCTGGACCAGAAGATTTGAAGGGATTAAATGAGTCAATGCCCAATCAATTTTTGAGTAAATAAAAACCTTATTTACTAAATTAGCAGGTACCTCGTTAAGGATTTCAGAGCCATTGACATGTTTATTTTGTACCGCATATGCTGTAGTTGCGCCACTTTGTATGCACTTTTGATCTTGTTGTTGATCAGTAGTAGGAAGAGACCCTGGGAAGTAAGTATGCATCATTAGTACCAGAGTATCATTAGCATTTTCAGCAAAGTTCCCATCCATCTTTTTAAGCATACCGAGACCATTTGATTGGTCTTTCGAGAGAACTTTTTGAAGCCTTGCAGTTCCAGGAAAACTTTCTATGTTTTCACACATGTGTCTCCAATATTTCCTCTTGGATCTTCTTATTTCTCTATTATAATCACTTAAAGCTTCTTTATATTGAGCCCAGTTTGATGTAATTTTTGCTCGATTGAATAGTTTTGGAGCTTATTTTCGTAATTTTCCTAGCCTATCATTCCACCAGGAAACATCTCTGTTGGTGGAGCGCTCCTTTGATGGACAGCTGGTGGGGTAAGCTTGATTATTTTTTTCTATTAAACAGTTAGCACCATCCTCTTACTTTGGAATGGTATCAATATTGTTTCGTGAAGGATCATATTGGCTCTTTAGGATTGAGCTATACAGATCCCAATTCGTTCTGCAAGCATCCCTATAAGTTTCCTTGAGTAGATAAGTAACCTTCAATTCAAATAAAATTAGACTGTGATCAGACAAAGAAATTTCATCTGATACGTGCCAATTGACAATTTGATCGGAAAGTGTTGGGTTAAATAGTGTAAGATCTAACATCTTCTTCCCTTATTGCATTTATGAAAATGGGAGCGTCTCCTTTGTTACATATATCAATATTATGTTGTGAGATGAATTCAATTAAAGACTCACCTCTTTTGTTGATTCCGCTGCTGCTCCATATCGTGTGATGTGCGTTTGCATCGCATCCGATGATGAAAGCCTTATTATAAACCATGATAGTTTTTTATTTAATTTTCTGGATGAAAAAAAAACATTCTTTTGTAGAATTTGTCAGACATGATCATTTCTCATAAAATGTAAACAACCTTCTAATCTTCTCAAACACATAACGTGAGTTAGGAAGGCTAAAACTTACAGCGATGCAAAAATGTGAAGCTGGAAATAGCATAAAAATATTAGGAAGGGACGCTACAATATAAAATGACAATAACAATTATATTTGTAATGTCTGCATGTTGTAGATTGTGGTCCTGCTGCAATTGTAGACGGAACTGCATGTTCATTGAACACATCTCAACCAAGGACGATGAAAAACTCTTCGAACCAATGGAAGTGGGTAAATTTTTAACATACATAAAACGAAACTGGACCGATTCACAGAACTCAACCGAGTAGGACAATACAGATGCAAGCTAACCTATAAAAGACCAAAAGACACGGAAAAAATACTTAATGCAACACAAATGCTTAATAACATAAACAAACATAGACTTAGAACTAACAGTAGTAAACATTAAAAACCTTAAACAACCAATACTATTCATATCTATCTTTACTCCAATAGACTCTGCATAATCAACAATTAATTATCATTTAGAAAATCATTTCAACTATATTGATTATGATTGGGAAACTAGGAGAATTTAAAATTAACACTTCATTTGATCACTTTTTAAAAAATATTAAAAATAAAACCTTGAAACACTTTTTCAAATTTTCGCTAGTAAATGCCAGCAAACTCCTTTTAATTCTACTATGAGCTTATAAGCTATGAGCTAATATTATCTGTCAAGAGATAAGCTCATAGTAGAATTACAAGGAATTTGCTCGCAATTACTAGCGAAAATTTGAATAAGTGTTTCAAGGTTATATTTTTTATATTTGTTAAAAAGTGATCAAATGAAGTGTTAATTTTAAATTCGCCTAGTTTCCCAATCACAATCGTTCTACTAATACGCTCAAAAAAGTTTTTTTAAAAATAGTGTTTAAAAAAAAAGTGAAAGTATATAGATAATTTTATTTTATTAGGTGGAGACTTTAATTCCCACAGCTCAACTTGGGATAATCAATGTGCCAAAGTAGACAGATGAGGAGAATTTCTTGGTGATCTCCTGAAACACACTAATATCATTTTTCTTAACACGGGTGCATCAACAAGATGGAAAGATTTAAATCAAAAATCGCCAGCAGTTGATCTAACTATGAGCGTATTGGACCACAGATCAGTTGAGAAACCAGTACAAAAGAATTAGGGCCAGACCATAAATTTACCGAATGTGCAATAAACGCATTCAACAAATTTGAAAATAACAAATCAAAAAAAAAAAAAAGAAAAAGCAATAAAAGATATAAACCAAATAAAACCAAAATCTTTACAAACAATCAATGATCAAAATGAAGAACTAAATGAATCTTTACATAATGCAATCTAGACAATATATTCAAATAATAAGGAAAAAAATAAAAGATAAGGGAATTAAAACATCAAAAACTGTATGAAATAAAAAAATAAAAATCACATAATATTCAGATAGACTTAACCTTAGAAAATACACAACAGTTTAAAAGAGCAAAAATAAACTTAAAAAAGCACTAAAGAAAGCAGAAATACAATACAGAGAAAACTTGTTAGAGCATATAAATGAGGATACAAGTCTCAATAACATGTGGAAAATAGTAAGAAGAGTAAGCGAAAACTATAAAACTAAAGATAACAATGAATTAAGAAATAATAGAACTCTAGCCAACACATTCCAACAAATCTTAACTTTGAACACGAATCAATACCTAAAGCTTGTTTGCGAAAAAACCTGGACAGATTAAATTTCGAATAAAACAAATTTGGCGTTAGTTTAATCCAAGATGTATTTTTGATTCATTAAACTGTGCATCATTAGTCATCTTAAAACTAATTTCAGTTACTTACTTAACCATTAGGGTCTGTGCATACTTCTCTGCAACCGATTTAGCTGCTTTTGAGAGCTCCAAAAGGGCATCCACAAGAAGGCGTATTGTCACTTCTATTGTAGTCTTTAATAGTTGATGGTCTCCTGAAAATCTGAAAACCGTAGGGTTTGAAGTAATTGGCTGTGCAGATGATATAGTCACAATAATTTGCAATGAACATGACTGCACCATCGCTAACAGAATGCAAAGTGCTCTAAATTACGTCTCATTGTGGTGCGATAGGGAATGCTTGAAAATAAATCCTTCTAAAACTACTATTGTGCCATTTACACGCAGGAGAAAGTATTTGTTTGAAAACTTTAGATTGGCAGGTACACACTTGGATCTTTCAAATACAGTCAAATACCTTGGAGTATTCCTTGACAGTAAACTAAACTGTAACTTTCATTTAGAGCAGACAATCAACAGAGCTACAAATGCTCTATGGATAGCTGAAAAAAACATTTGGTAATACTATTTTTTCTTCTTATTTCTAGTTACAGGTATTCCACTAAACAGCTGAAACTCTCTAGGATTTATATAAACTCAATAATAGTTGATGTCAAACGTGCGAAACAAATAACTGCCACAATATGTTTAGACCTTTCAAAAGCCTTTGACTCAGTAGATTTTAACATTTTATAAAAACAACTAGACGATCTTAAAGTACTAAGAAAAACAGTCTCATTGTTGGAGACGTATTTAAAAAATCAAATAATCAAGATGAAAACTACACAAAGAGAAATTATTTTACAAAACTTATGAAGGACTACCCTAAGGATGTCTCTTTTACCTATATGATTTAATCTCTACACTAGAAACCTTCACGAAATATCAACAGATAAAATTATATGTGTACAATTTGCAGACGACTTTTCAATAACTATACTAGTAGAATCCATCGTAGAAATAGAATTAACATCATATATGATATAATACTGAACAAACTTAGAGAAAAAACGAATAGTTTTAAAAATAGACGTAAACCCTGATAAATGAGGGGTTCAATTCAGATGAAACAGAAATAGAACAATAAGAACAGCACAAATATAAAAATATCAAATAAAATTCACATAAACCACGTAAACAATAGGTTAAGAAAAGACTAAACGTAATTAAAATGATTTGTAAAAAAACAAAATGGAGCGCATCCAAAAACTGCACTCAAAAATAATAGAGCAATCATTAGATCACGAATAGACTATGTATGGTGTAACAGCAAAATCAAACCTAACCACACTAAATTCTACATTCAATGCCTCGCACATTGGAGGGTGTGATTTGAAGAGCAAGGATAGACACGAGTAGCGCGATCTTCAGGAAGCCTGTCCAACTATTTGGCTTCGCCGACGACGTTGATATCGTAGACATACATCAGACTTATGGCTGAAGCTGGTGTGATTGGGCTTGTGATTAATGCGTTGAAAATACACGAGAAGACAATGTTAGTATCCTACCACGAGTTCAGATCAACGGTGATGAAATCGAGGTAGTGGGCGAATTCGTGTATCTGGGCTCACTGGTGACCGCCGATAACGACACCAGAAGAGAAATACAAAGGCGCATTATGGCTGGCAATCGTGCCTTCTTTGAACTTCGAAGGGCGCTAAGATCGAACAAAGTTGACCATCTCTTCACGACCACGAAACATGAACATTGCAAGTGGTGTCTTTGAACGGAAGGTGCTGCGTAAAATCTACGGTGGAGTGCAGATGGAAGACAGAACGTGTAGAAGAGGAATGAACCACGATTTGCATCAGTTTCTGGTAGAATCTCCCATCGTACACATCGCTAAAATCGGTAGACTACGATTAATTATAATTAAAATAATACAAACTAAAGGGTCCGCCCTTCGTTAATTCCACATCAACAAAGAGACTTCCTGGTCTGGTCTAGATCATTTGTTGTCATGCGAAATCGAAAGTTCTCAATTAATTACTGTGCAAGTACCTTTAGAACACTAACTGAGAACACGTAATAAGCTAATTGTGAATGCAAAACAGGACTCAAACTAAAGTATAGCGTAATTTTTTTCACCAAAACGCAACCAATCCATTGCGTCACATGTGTCACAATCAGTGCGGAACGTTGCAACTATGGCTGCATCGTTATGCGCCTATGACTATGCGAGTGTTCTCAGGTATGTTCCCCACCTCTAAATGGTTCGTCATTCAACAACACTTACGAGAGTCGAATAACAAATCACACTAGAAATATCTACAAACCATTACAATAACACCCATCACGTGACTCAGCACCTCACCGACCGCCACATGCGTGATAATCCAATAATCACCAAGCGTCTCCACCTAGTACTGGCATGAAGAAAAATATAAAAATGAACCCCCCCCTCCCCCACCAAAACTCAGGTGGATCATAACAGTTTGAAAAACTGGTCGGTTCCTTCCGCTCCTAAATAAGACGCAACCTGCTGCGTAGCCACGGTTCGGTCAGAGTAGGCGTGGGGTGCGAGGGGGTGAATTTATTTCCATTCGCATTCTTACGACCCAAGTCACCACAGTTGGTTCATTTCCAACCGTAATCTTTCGCCAGCCTATCGATATGTGTTGCAGAATAAGTAATAAGAAACACGTGCTGCTGTTGGCGTTGCTGCAGAACTCATGTAGGCATATCTGTGGAGAGACCCCGAGCAGTCAGTAGACCATAATGTTTATGTTGTGCGAGAAAGTTCTTTGCCCGCCTCTGCTGGCTTGCGTCCTTTCTTACGTTTGGGATTGAGATTTATGTCCATCTTCACAATTAAAATGTAGTTGCTGCATCAACAGCATCGGTGGTCGACATTGGCGTAGTCGAAAAGTTGATCATCATTGCAGCTGTTGGGAAAATTCCTTCTACGCCCCTGATGATCTCGGTTCGAGTCAGGAATCTGGCAGGCAGCAAGTGACGATTTATGCGTGTGAGTTCTCCCCACCGCCATCGATTTTTCCGCAACTGCCTCCAAACGAAGGTTGATTTGTCTGCTCGAATAAATTTCTCCGTTTCCTCTTGCGCATTGTTTTTATTTTTGTATTAATTTTATTATATACAGTTGGGTCGTCGTGGGTCCGATTCCAGCGAGCACGAGAGGGAGGCTGGAAGTGATTTGTTTACAATCAATTTTTATTTTGTATACAATGGAGCTAACTCACGCACATCCTTCGTCTGTGTTTTGTGCACTGGGATATAGAGAAAAAACAACGTATTCGAACATATGGGAAGGTGTGAAGATTTTTTCCTCAATCCGTAATGCAGTGCATGCTAATTTTAGACCTGTGCCGTTGTAATGTGATGGTATAGTATAATAATTACATGCAATATGCTAGCTGATATACTCTAGGAGGAAGAAAAATGAAAACGAGTTGTTGATTTTATAAAGATTCCATTTTTTATTCGAGAAGAATAATACGCTCACAGCAATAACAAATGGCCTAAGGTGAAAAATTTAGATTTGTTTAAAATTGGTTTTGCTTTGCAAAAATCGGTCTATCTACTTTGGTTTGGGATTTCACTTATTTACTGAGCGTCCACCGACGGAGATGACGGGACCGGCTTGACGGCACTGCTGACGGATGTGGAGGACATCTTTTGGCGCTTGACCCAGCACAGGATGTTCACCCAGGCGAAGGCACAGGACCCAACGTATACGACGCGGAACTTTGGAGGCACCAGGAGGAAGTTGAGCGTCTGCGCTGGCATCCAGAAGAGACAGGATCGCGCAAATGTCGGTAAGAACTTTTGTTTGCACTCCTCCAGGACATTTGACTGACGCTCCATCAGGGACATTCCTATGGAAGTAGATAGTAAAAAAAATTGATTTAGAGTTTTGATTTTGAAAATCACCTGCATTTGGCTTCAGTAGAATGAGGCGACAAAAGGAAGAAATTGTATTCCTCTTCAGCTATTTATTTATGCATTAATCTAAGTATTTATGCATTAATCTCGTTTGAAGTTGAGCTTAAAAACATTGATAAAATGTAAGGGCTAACACAATAAAGGTATTTTATTTCATTTTCTAAAGGGAATTCCGATCAAAATTTGGTCAAACAGTTATCTGTGAGTCGATTAAAATTTTTATTATTAAGTCTTTTTTTTTCTTTCATGTTCAATTAATACAGAATACAGGAGAAATATTCAGCTAAGCTTCCTTTTTACCACATGCGAATTGCCGGGTCTTTCGTTTAACACCTGTCATAAGATTTTGTACAGTCTCTTTGCCCACTTTATTCGCCGCAGAACGCCAGTTTGCTTTGAACTGTTTCTCTCTCACAACAGTTTTTTGAGTCTTCTTAAGGTTTCGTTCGATTGGGCGGAGCTCTGGCGTGTTGGGAGGGTTCTTGTCCTTAGGCACCACTTGAACGTTGTTGGCAGCATACCACTCCATGGCCTTTTTTCCGTAATGGCAAGATGCCACATCCGGCCAAAATAGAACGGATCAATTGTGTAGCCTCAAGAATGGCAGTAGACGTTTTTGTAGGCACTCTCTCCGATAAATTTCCTGGTTGACGGTTCCGGTCGCAATATAAACATTGCTTTTCAAGCCACAGATATAGATGGCATGCCACACCAGATATTTCTTCGCGAACTTTGACAGTTTAATGTGCTTGAAAATATCTGCCACCTTTCCCCGTCCGGTAGCCGCATTAAATTCTTGCCCAGGAAGCTGTCAAAGTCTGTCTTGACGTAAGTTTCATCGTCCTGAACCACGCAATCAAACTTCGTCAGCATCGTCGTGTACAACTTTCGCGATCGTGCTTTGGCCGACGTGTTTTGTTTATCGTCGCGATTTGGAGTCACCAGTTTCATGTAAGTCTTTTTTTTAGCTTATCCACGGTTGAAGGCGCCACTCCCAGCTTCTTTGCGACGGAGAGGTTGGGGTGCTGCTCGAAACAGCCTGCAGCTCTTTTTGTCGTCGCTGTGGCCCTTGGCTTTCGATTTCTTCCCGATCCAGCTTTCCTGGCTGTCGACAAACGTTCACCGAACACTTTCAATACGTTGATAACAGTAGATTGAGGATTTTCGCCATGCACGTGCAAAATTTTGATGCGTTGCTTCTCTTCCTTTGACGTCATTTTGATAACGGATGTGCAAATCTCAAAACCAAAATAGAGGCATGATGCTACACGCACACATCTTCAAAATGAGGGGTGTACAAAATTGTTTAATGCACAATGCAAGGAAATGCGTCAAGTTTAAGTCGACCAAATTTTGATCGAAACACTTTTTAGTTTCCTCTATCTTGTTATTCATGCATATTTGTTAATATCCTCAAATAAATCATGTTAACAATGCTGTTATAAAAAAAAATAAAGAAAATGCTTGGCAGTTTAGCTAAGAACTACAGAGAATTCAAAGTCAACAAATAAAATATCATCGGATCGCAGTTGTTTCGTGGAATACCTTATTTGATACTGTCGAGCAGCACTTACATTCCCATCTGATGTTAAAGTAATCAAATTTTATCGATGTTTTGAATATTTTTTTCAGAAACAGAGATTATCTGTATGGCCAGCACACTTATAAGATTAGAAAAGAGTGTGTGAAAAGTGTTAAATTAGGTCTTTTTAGATGCGCTCAAACGAAGTGGTTAGTTCTCAAATTTTTGTCCTCTTCAGAGGCGTTAATGTACTTTAAGTATGACACTATTTCCATAACATTTTACCTCTTTCATTACGACTAAGTTGAACACATGCAAAAGTGAACCTTCGTGGAAGATGACGAAAATTTCTGCAGAAAATAGGCAGAAATAGGGCTACATCTTTTATTCTTCATACACCAAAAAAAGGGTTAAGATCGCTTCAAAACCCGCACTCGCACCAAGCGATGCCACGTGGATTCTTTTGTGTCGCATCTGCTGCGTTGTATGACATATCAGATGCGCCATACAGTGGATTTGATGCAACACTATGCAGCTCTATAGAATTAGAGCAGGATCCATTGGCGTAAATGGTAAGTGTCCGGTTTTGAACTGCAACGAGTATATTCAAAAATTACATAAAGTCTCCATTTGCTATAAATACTAAATTCTCAAGCAACATGTACTTCTTTAGCATCTTGAATCCATATCGATAATCAAAATGCACGATTAGTATTGTCTATAGTTCATTTCATAGACTGAATACATGATAGGGAAGGTCCATTCATTACATCAGGCAGTAGGTGGGGGGGCGAGGTTCAAGAAAACGTGACGATGCATTTAAAAAAAATTGAAGGTCCATAAAAAAAGGGGAACAGGGGGAGGGGTTTATAAAAAGTCAATTTTTGCGTGACGTAATTTATATCCCATATTAGATTAGGACAGATATGCTTTTATAAGCAATGCCTTTCGTAGTTATTTGTTATTTTCTCTTGAACAAAAGGTCACAAATACAAATTAAGCACTCTTTAAGGAAGAGGAGCTTTACCTCTATCCGCTGATATATGCAATTTGAAGGAATTGTATTCATCTTCCGATAAATTAGCCGACAAAATATTTGTTTACAAAATCAGATGCGCCCTAATCAAATGTTGTCGCTGATATATCTGGTGAAGTGTAAGAAGGGTTCAGTCTCACCATTGGTGGATTAATTCCTTCTATCCTTCGTGTTCGCTATCACTGTATACATAAAATGTTGTTGGTGTGCGGGCCTCAAATTTAGCAGCAAGCGACTGTTTTGCAAAAAATGTCTATTTACTACCTCTGCAGAGGTCACATCGCCACAGGTAGCGCGCATTGTCGATATTCTCATGTTTGACGTTAACACACTACTGCCATCTGTTCAGCTAAATCATCCATCACAGTGTGCGGTGTTACGCTCTTTGATAATTATTGTTGATGCTGCTGATAAAAAATTATGTAGAAAAAATGCAAAACTGCCAATTTCAACACGAGTTTTTCTCCTGAAGACAACAAAAGGGGACAAACGATTTTGCATAGATCTTGTTGATGCAAGTGTGCAGTTTCAGTTAACGTACTCTGTGTTTGCAAATATTTGTAAATAAAGCAATAAGATATCTTGCAAAATGTATTTTTCTACACTTCAAGTACTACCACTTTTTTTTTTAAATCTAAAAAACTATCTTCAAATATGCGTCATTTTATGCTCTAGAAGTCATCTCTACAAAGTTTTCAAATTTAAATTGAGATTAAAAGTAACAGCAAAAAATCTACACTTTTGATTATTATTTTTGTATTCTCCTCAGCGCGGAAGTAACGATCTTTGATGAAGTTTTTTCAGAAGCAGATAATTTACCATCTCCATGCAAAGCGCTAGGAGCGGACAGTAATTTTATTGCTAGAATAAATAGACTAGAACAAATCAATACACTTTCTCTTCATGTCTATTTGTTCTAGCAATAAAATTACTGTCCGCTCCTAGCGCTTTGCATGGAGATGGTAAATTATCTGCTTCTGAAAAAACTTCAGCAAAAAATCTGTTTATTTTTAGTCCCACTCTAAGGAAAGTAAGAAAAACTGTTAAAACGATTATTAAATGGGATAGAAGTTAAGTTTCTACAGCAACGTTTCATTTAACTACAATTCTGTAGAAACAAATAATCCTCTAAATCATGAGAATAAAAAGTTAATTTTTTATTATGAACATAGAAAGACCACCCTTGTCATCACCCAAACCAAAAGATAGAATCTTTCAAAGAAATTATGTGTGTAAAGTTAATAGTTTTCGAGTTATCGAATTTTGTCGCGAAATTTATCCATTCGTACCATAGTGCTATGGTCCTCTTTCAACTTAGGATGAACCAAAAAATGAACACCTAATTTTACATGATTTTTGGTCAGACCATTCACAATGCACTGGAATACTGTATGGCTCTTCATGCATCAAACACTCCCTCATGCAATAAATTCAATCTTGTGATAAATCTCTCAGATATCACAAAAAACGCTTGCTGGAATTATTTAATTCCTTACATCAAAACAACATTAAACTGTCTGAGTGGGGACAAGTTAAAGTAGTAGTTATTCAAAAACCTAGTAAACCAGCGTCTGATCATAACTGATACCGTCCGATTGCTATGCTTTAGTGCATTAAAAAATTGTTAGATAAAATGATCCTTCGAGGGCTCGATCATTGGGGGGTTTGGGTTCCGTAAGAGCAAAGGAACAATTGATTGTGTAGCGCTGCTTTCCACAGATGCCCAAGCAGAGATGTGGACTTCCCGGAATTTTAAATAATTGTTGTGCTATTTGCTGTGAGAAAAGCAAATGAACTATTCATTTGGACAACTGACAACTTTCAGAATTACTTAGATGGGTCTGCCTTGTTTACGTTAAAGATAATAAAAATGGTTTGGCAGAACAATACACTAGAAAGTGTGAGCTGTTTAGTGGGATATCTGTAACTAGAAATCAGAAGAAATTTTTTTTTCATTTAATTACAACTAGGGAAGCGGTACCTATATTGAGCTCAATAAGCAGACCTCCAGTGGAAATCGGTGAATATGCACTGAATACCGAACACTGAGTACACAAGTTATTCACAATTTATTCGTCCCTTTACCGTTAATCGTTCAGCAACACACAAAACATTCGATTCTGATAATTTTCTTCCAATTTAATACGGAAAAGTTGAAACTGCTATGTACTTATATTAATAATATGACGAAAAACATTAATCCCATCTGTGTACATATGTTAATCGTACTGATTTTAATCAAGAAAAAAATACAAACAAGTTAACGCTCTTCACTACAACACCCAAAAATGAAGTAGATCATTTGACAGCACTTCACGTGTGTTGGGTAGCATGCATATAACCAAGACAATATGAAAGGGTTTGTTTGTTATTCTCCCATGAGAATATTGACAGCAAGACTCACCACAACGTGGGGCATAAGAATGCTCTATGAATGATTGAACACGCACACTAGCGTTCATGTGTATGCTACACAGTATGTGAGCAGTGCAACATCAAGCGATTACGTCGATTGTAAGATCACGGTTCAGAATAGGTGCAAGCGTATTTATATTATTGTGAAAATTAATCCCATAGTTTTCTAGTATTTTATCACGTATTCGTAGATTCTAGTGTGGCTAGTGTAATAAGTGAAGTGTGATTTTTATGGTTTGTGAAATTACGCACCGAAAATGTGTAAGGGATATAGTGCAATTAAAGAGAAAACTTGGAGTCTGGCTCGAGTATATTCCCTAGTACGGTTAGATCAATACGACGAATTTGTAGTTCAAAGGTAAGCAATTGTGTTGAAAATCTGATTGCTCTATAATTTTTACGAAATTTAAGTCTCCGCAACGTTTTTGTAGCTTTTAATTATATTCAAGACCTAATTTTATTTGCCAGGATTATATATTCTTGGCTTACTGCGTCCATTTATTAGAGAAATTAAACATCTTTTTACGTTTGAAGTTGGATGGCTGCAGAATGTGATGGATATATGTACTATGGTGAGAATAGGTTCCGCTTCCCTACCTTTATTGCTTATCTTTACAGATACGCGAGTTAGCAACCTTACCACCAGCAGTTAGCAACAATCAAATCCAGCAATATCATCAACTTGCACAAAGTCCACGGCGAGTGGAATTCTTTCATCAGCATATTTTGGCAAACCCGGCAACAGCCAGCGCAGCGATACGGACAACGACCGACGACGGAAACCAGGTGCTGACATGGCAGCATCGATCACCTCATCGGTTAGGAGCAGGGCTATTGCAAATTAATAAATCAATCTTTTGTGAACCTTAAACTTAGTCAGATCATTTTTTAAAAAGAACTTCCCGTACCCGGAAAGTTAACTCGCGTATTTTATCTACAATGTGTAGATTTCTTCAGTGTCATGTACTAGTCAAGTTATTAGTACACGGCACTGAATAAGTCTGAACATTGTAGACGAAGCACGCGTATCTGTCAAGATAAGCAATAAAGTTCGAGTTAAATGGAAATTACTAATTTTTCTCCTCATTTCTAGAACAATACCCGCTAAGACAACTTACTAGCGACAGTGTGGTTTCCTTAAAAGGCTCACATGTTGTTAATAGGCAGGACCATTGCCAAATTCCCTAGAGAATCTATTTTCTTGAGGAATCTAGGGTTCGAATTCTCACCGCAAAAAAAACTGAACTGGTACTGTTTATTCGAAAGCAGTATCCAGCCCAACTGCAGCTTAATGATTTGGACAGAAACATAACCCAGTCATTATCTTCTTGAGGTCTGATTTGATTCAAAGGGTATTTGGAATGCACACATTACGTATTTGAAGTAAAAGTGCCAACAAAACACCAATTTTTTCACTCATTTTGTGGCACATGGTGGGGTGTTAATCCGGGAGACAACTATTTTGTTCAGTTCTAGAGTATAATTCTTTTTGCTTTCTCTCGGCAAGAAAAAGCCACTTGATAAAATTAGAAGGAATCCAATATCGTTATACAATGTATTGATTTTGGCTGTATGAACTCAACGCATAACATAAATCTTGAAGTTCTGGCCGCTCAGAGATGGTTGATAAATTCCGTGCTATTATAATTGCACAAATTTTCACTGCTATTATAATTGCACGTCAATTTTCTAAAACAGGGTTTTCAGAGATATGTCCGCCTCAATCGGTTCACTGGCTTTGTATGATGTATGATATCTACTACCACCAATTTTAGCACGGAAACTAAGTCCGACAGCAATGGGCTCTCCTCGCTGTTAGACTTGATCAAGCTTGCCATTGTATGAAGGGCCAAAAAGAGGTTGAGTGGATCGATAGGCAACATAACTTTTAAGTATCCACAGGGATATAAAGAATCTCCTTCCAACAATAAGTTGAAAAGAGCAAGCAATCTAACATGAGGATGCCCCCCAAGTAGCACCGAAAACATATATATTCCTGCTTAATTCATCATAAGTCATGCTGTAGATCTATAAAAGTGTGATTTGACTACTTTAGTCAGGAAGGTGTTCGTTTGATGCAATTAAAATACAGATTCTTTTAGCCGCCTAATTTATTTGTCAAACATGTGTTTGATGATTTTCAGCTAGGACATGTTTGTTTACGTCTGAAATCTTCTCTGTATATTATGTTTTATAAATGTATCAACACAAGTCTCCCGTATTTCAAGAAAAAAAAAATATGCGAGAAAGTCCAAGCGTCAACAAAACTAGTCGGGTATGTTTGGTTAGCGTCGTATTGGACGTAGTAATACAATTTTTGAGCTTTGCTTTAGACAAATATACATCAAATAGATATTCATGTCATATATTCGTTTGTCACTGTAACATTCAAGAACATAGTTCTATCATGCTAAAATTTCTGTCATGCTAGAATGAAAGTTGCCAGTTGCCAACATCAGGATGCGTAAAATTAGTTGTATGATAACGTTTTGATATTTCAATACGTCAGCACAATTGTACAATTATTTGCTTGAGCAAATGTTTTTCATTTAAATTAATACCCGTAGCCTGAATTTACTTATATCAAAACAAATATGTACGAAGCTGATGGTTTAAGAGGATTCTTGCTACTCTATATCTCATATGTCGAAACGGTCGAGTGGTAAAAATCCCGATCTAGGAAGCTTGGAGTCCATAGTATGAACCTGGTTCATGAAAGCCTTTTTGTTGCCGTCGAAAATTTGTTTAAATAATGTTTTAAACTTTTTTGTTTATGACAATTGTCTGACATAAATTATGTTTCGTAGGCTCCACCTTCTGCGCTATTTCAATTCTATAGTAGTACCCGAAAAGGTTTACCACCATCGGAATGGTAACATAATCATTAGTCACATTTTGGCAAAAATGCATGCAATCAAACATTTCGTGTTACTTGGGCCTAATGGCCGGGGAGAAGAGCCCGCCCTCTATTCACAAACTGTTAGCAATGGGGAGTTGGCACTCCCACTCTCCCCATTCAGAGTGCATCAATCGGGTGCCCTGGTGGTCCCTCCCATTCCCATGAATTATTTATATTTATGTAAATGACAAATACTACAATCATTCGTATCTATTATATATGATCTCCATTCGGTTGATCTTTGATATGCAAGACATGTGTAAAGTGTAGAGTTTTGTAGTTCGCGCTTAAGCACGTTTTCGTTTGTTTTCAGCGATAGCATTTCATCAAAATCAAGATTTGATCTATTAAGTATAATCAATTAAACAATATTATCAAATATAATGATATTTTGAGTTATGATGAAGTAATGACAAAGATTGAACAGTAAAATCAAACACTAGCCAAATGGCACTCAGAACTGCATGAACCAGAGTAGCTCAGAATTGGTAAAAAGTCCATTTGCAAGCCGGAAATGAAAAATACATTCAGTAATAAGTGCAAAAGCCTGCCATAGATTCCGTAATTTTCAAAAACCTACCACAGATGTAATTTTCTGCGCTATATAATGGACCTATATTGAATGCTAGATGTCATAAATTGAAGGGATATTTCGTGTTAGTTTAAGCCAGATTCCGCCTAAATCAGGTCTGTTGTATGAAAATGTGAAGGTCATAACATGATGGAAATATAGTTGCATACGATTGGAAATTGGTTCACTATTGTAAAACCCCTAGTTCCGAACTACACCTTGCAGTCGGCACCTTGCTATACACTCTTGCGCTTTTCAGTACCTTATACTAGTATATTTCGTTTTGTTTTGATTCGCTATGTTATTTTGACAGAATATTTGAGGGTGTTTTGGTGAGAGTTATGTTATTAGGGGCGAATCATTAAGCTTGGGACCGGTGTGCTAGTTCCTGAGCCAACATATTTATTCATTTTCTTCTGGACTATCCATCCGCTGGTAGCATCGCATTTTGGCGGTCAAGGACGTTACTTATCACCCCCACCTAGTACATATGACAGAATTCAAGTGATTTTGAATATTTACTTCTCATTTCTTAAGAACGCTCGGACTTTTCACTTGATATCTCCACTTTCTCCGTAATTTTTGTAGTGCTGCAGACCAATCTTTTGAAGCAGTCAACAGAGTTTACTACTCTTCCATCATTCTTAAGATGCCGCTTAATTATTGCCCAGTATCTTTCGATAGGACGTAGTTTAGGGCAGTATGGGAGCTTTTGGCATTGTGCGACAAAATCGACTTTTTCCTAATTGAGCATCTCAATCGTTGCAGAAGCGTAGTGAGCAGATGCCAGATCCCACCAAAAGAATGGAGGATCCGTATGCTTTTTATGGATGGGTGGAAGCTGTTTTTTTATGCATTCTTCTCTGTAATTTACACAGTTGTTTGTGCTCGTTGTGAAATATAAAGAACTCTTCAAGCCTTTCTCCCAAATGTTTTGGTTTGGATATATCACACAGCATCAGGCACATCTGCCCCCTGTTTAGCGTTGAAAATTGCGGCAACGAAAGTGTACTGGTATCCAATTTGACGTACATCTCGACGTATATTAAAATGCACTGGTTCGGCTTTTGGACGAAAACGTCATACAAGTTCCGTGACCATATTTTCGAAGAAGTTTTCTGTGAAATCGTCCTTTTGGGTGTTTTCCGCATCACGTAGGTTCTGATATTGTAACGCCTTTTGATATTGTGCACAGTTCCGACGCTTATGTCCACTGTTTTGGCAATTTCACGAACTTGGCTATGAAGGCGCTGGCTACAAAGCAACATCATGCTGGAGGTGGCTGGGTTCGATTCCCGGTCTGGTGTAGGATTTTTTCGTTACGGAAAACTTTTCAACTCCCTGGTCGTAAGGTATCATTGTACTAGCCACAAAATCATACTTACGCAAAAATGGTACCTGGCATCGAACGCTCTTAATTAATAACTGTGGAAGTGCATGCAGAACAATAAGTTGAGAGCAAACAATGAGCTAATTTCAAAAGCAGTAAGCTTGGAATGGTTAGAAAGAAAGAAAGTGCGGAATACGATTTCAAGAGGCGAACCAGTGCCAGCTCCTTTTTCTGGTCTGAAGCTTTCTTTTTTTGCGTCCAGATTTCGGTAGAATACGTTTCTCGAAACTTTTTAACAATCTTGAACACTGCAGATTTAGTGCACTTCATGCCTTTTGCCAATTCTCGAAACGACAACTTTTCGGAAAACTATTTGTGATAAGCTGATCCGACCCATCGTTCGAAATTTCTAACTTTTTTGTCGTTTTTTCAGGAGTGTTGCCAAAGTAAACAAGGTTTTTACACACTGAGGAAAAATTCACAATTTTTCGGCCAGTTTGAACCCTAAAGCATTGATAAACAGGTGTCCACTTTCTTCAACCAAACAGTCCTTAGTTAGGTGCCAAAAAGTTGGTTTCCCAATAGAAATAAACATAGAAACTTCAAAGCACCATAGTTCGAGTTCGCAACCAAATGAGTTCAAATATTAGGAGAAGCCTCAGGATCTGGTTTGGAATTCATTGAGTGGAGTGAAGCTTGAATGAATCATCTAATCAGTGTACTTCTTGACTGAGTAATTTTGTTTTACAATTTTTGTTCGAATCCAATTTTGTTATCCTCAGTGAGTAAACAAAAGGAGCTGGCTTTGTCTTTGACTGTGGTTTGGATGATGACTTAGCACTAATAGTTAAAGTGAGCTTGTATGTAAACTCGTAAAATTTGAACATCAACAATAGAAGTTGCTTAATATCGATGTATACTTAATATCGATGTACGTACTATATGTGGAAGTAAAAATAAATCAAATCGACTCACCCGTAAAGAATATTGCCAGCAGCGGAGGCGTCAATATGAACTGATCCAGCAGCAGTTTTCTAACCACGATACGTTTGGCAGTCCCTGGAAACGTCCTGTCTAACCATTTGTACCTAGAGTTCATGGATAAGAACAATTTTAGTATGCAACTATCTGTATGCAGTGCTCAATGTTACGACATTGGAATACCGCAGTGCAAGTTTTAAAATGATGGAAGATCAGTGCCATTTACCTTTGCTGCAAAAAGCATCCCTGAGCAAGAATGTGTGAGTGAAAATGAATATGATATATTTTTCTCTTCATTTCATGATTTGTATATCGATGGTGCTCAATAATGTCTGACATGTCAGTGGGGAGAAAGCAAAGATAATTTTGGGATTCAAACATTACGCATGCAAGAAAGGAAAATAAATTTATAAAAAGTTATTTTCGGTTAGATGACTTCTTAGCCACGTAAATTGTATCGGTAGAAACTCTAAGCAAAACACCCACCAATTGTAGAGGATTGGAGAGTAGATGAACGTTCCCATGATGGCATACCGTCCCAGGGTTGGCTTATCGATGTCTTGTGGGGGATCAGTCTGGAACGAAGTAAACATGTGTTGAGAATGTGGTTTTATGTAGCCAGGGAATGCAGATATTACCAGGAATTTTCTCGTGATTGTTTGTTGTGAAAATTCCGCCCCCACGTACAAGCTTCCATATACCATTCCATTTCCTGCCAGCGGATATTTGTTGAAGAAATTGGAAAATGCTCGCAGCAGCTTTGCCATTTTTCGAAGCTAATGTTGTGCGATACGAAGTTTCCCTATGAGAACGGAATGTTATTATTTGAAACACACTTGTTTGAAACAGAACCTACCTTTCTTGATTGATTAGTTTTGCACACTTTGGCAGAGAGTAAGAACGGATGATACTATTTTTGCAGCGATAGTTATCACTTATTCGGCCTGGTGATTAAATCACACCTTATACTTGAGCTGTACTTGTTTTCCCTGAGCTCAGTTCTGTAAATGGAAGCTTGCTTCAATCGATGAGCCTATAACCACTGGACAATATCTGCCATCTACGGTTGCCTTTGGACGGCCCACAGTTTCCTCCCAACCTGAAAATGAAAGCTATTATTTCCCAGCAAAATCAACACTTTTGACACACTCACCCTGCAGTAATCCGTCCAGCCGAGCCGAGTCGAAGAAATCAATTTCTGTGCTGCCAATCTTCAGAAGTTCTAGAGCGTATATATCTATGTTGAAAGTCTGCCCATGCGCGTTGGTGGAAATATGAAACAACGTGTTTCCCGCTATTTCCTCGATATAAATGGATATAGTTTAACCGCTTTTGTTTTGATCACCTCGTTCGAATCCACCCACACAAATTCCACAATCAAACGCTTCTTTTGAATTCAAGAGTTATGAATGAACTTTTTTTTTATCAAACAAAATGTCACGCACACTCGAAAGCATGCGTGATTTTTTTTGATCGAGACAGTTGTGACAGTTGAGATAAGTGAAACAGAAAATTTCTAATCGCTTTCCGAAATTCTTCGACCTTGTCGTGCGAGCGTCGAGGTGACTCAAACAGGTTACGTTCGGAAGGGTGCCGAATGATGAACTATTCTGTTGATCGAGCTTCTGCTCGGTGACTTGCGAAGGAGGTCTAATTTGCCGACAGGGACAACTGAAGGTGTTGGTCTGGGGTAACTGAATCATCCGAATCGGTGGGATGGCGCAAATGTTTCGGTATGCAGTGTTTAGACCGATATGAGCATATGGATAAAATACGTAAACATATCACTGCTGGCGACAGTCTGGTGATGGTGTTGTTGCTATTGCAGGCGGTATCAATTGATTTTAATCAAATGGGTCGTTTTTATTTATGAAGATTGTTGTAAATTGTTTTCGTTTCAAATATGTTGCCATTTTGTGTGGTGGTATGTTGAGAATGCAGTCTGAACTATTTTGCATTGGTGATTTGCGTAATTTGAGAACGTGACGGTGGTTAGTATAAATTCTACTATATCGGCTGCACCATTGACTGGAATGGTTAAAATTTAATTTACATCAACAGTAATTAAATAAACGCAATGAGTCCACAACGGTCCAATTTGGATATTAAATTTATGTGGAACAAGTTTTTTTTTTTTTGGAAACACTAATAATGAGATTATAAAAACTGTACTCGAAAAAAATTATACACACAAAAATGGCATCCAAAAATTCATTTTTAATCGGACTTCTTTAAACTTTTTGGGAATGAATTACAATAATCTGGTATCTGTTCATCGGTTGATTGGATCTTCTCTTCATGACAGAATGCCCGCACTTTGCTCTTGGCACCATCCATAAGGTTTTAGGTTATGGTAGGGCTGACTTCCTGTGCTGCACAGTTTGAAAAAAAGTCATTTTCTGTGTTATTTTATGCACATAAAGGGAATGCTAGATTTGGCAGAAATTAATGGGATATTTCATGTTACTTTAAGCATGATAACGCCTGTATCTAGTTTTTTGTATGAAAGATTGCAAATATTATTGAATGGCACATGAAAGATTGCATACAATTTCATTGTTTACGCTTTAGGTGTTTTACGAAGTTTGGCCTTCATGATGGCCATAAAGTCATTTTTTTTAAGTCTTTTGGTACAAAAACTACATTTTAATCTCTGTACAAGTCTAACACCAGCCACGCGTAGTACCAGGAAGCCAAATTGCTGGCTTGTAGACGTGGAAGCTGCTTCATTTAATCGTTTTCCGATAAACCAGATGAAATCCTCCTTCATTTTCGCTACATCATGGATAGAAAGGTTCGGTCGACGCTTGAACAGATGTAAGGAATTTTGCCAACATAGACATAGTAGTACTCTTCACCAGGTTGAGTCAAGTTTTTACCCATATTTCATACATTTTAAACACACGCTTAAACGTTACAAACTAATGATTGTATCTAAAAGTTTTCCGAGTAAGTCTTTATTACATAAAGCTACAAGGGACAGCCCAATGAGGTTGAAGTAAACGTGTCGTAAGACTACGTAGTAATTTGTAATGAATGTTATAATCTCTCGTTTCAATATTTCGTGACCATCGCGATTTGTAAAATTCCTGTTTGCTACTGGTGGCATAAGCTTGCCTAATATTTTCGCTTCGGAATGATATAGAGAACGTTGAAATTTCCAAGTATTTGAAATTGTTCAGAAGACTTAAGGTATGTGGCGATAGGAAAACTGAAACTTTTTTAGCCACCGCTGACTTCCAATTGACAAGAATTTGGATCGGTATGTTGCATATATTCCAATCCAAACAAAATCTTTTACTGGGAAAATCAATTTGGTCATCCTAATAAAGAGGGCTTCTAAATGGTCCATATTTTATCAATCTTATTTGGACCTGTCGTGTGGCCCATGCACATCTTTATTTATACTCTACGATAATTCATTAGCCAACAACACTAGTGTAATATTTGCAACAGTTGCTAGCAGACAATTCAAATCAATAAACTGCTTATTAGTAGAAATTTGGCACGCTAATACTGCTAGGTAACGCGTTTTCTACACACATTAGCGATTATGATGGTGGCTGGCCTATATTGTTCATTCCACTCAATCGCCTTAACGAAAGATGGCTGCCAAATAGACCATACTTATTTTGCTCTTGGTTCGCTCAAAATACATCACTGGCGCGATTAACCGATGGCTGCCTTGCATTGGTAGCTTGGTCAAAGGTAAAAAAGTCATCAGCTAGTTTGCGACGGTGTACTGCTGCATATGAGATTTCCCATACTTACATTTGAGATCTGTGATAGGAAAGTACTTGACATTTAGTCAATTTAGTTTGCAAAACGAAATTGGAAATGACGCAAAGAAATATTTCCGATCGACCGGAGCATAAATGTTGAAAATGTTTGGAGAAACTACTGAGATATTGACGCTCAAAACCTGACCCCTTTTAGTGACAGTTGCAATAGGTTTTTTTTTTTTATTGTATTCCAGTACAGCAAACAAGGACGTAGACCTACGTCAAAATCATGTACTTGCAGGGCTCCATCTATAAAGTCGGTATAAGACTGATGCAAATTTCAAAATTTTCGTTTCAAAATGCGCGAACAACTGTGTCGACTGACCAAAAGGAAGCGGAGGAAAAAGAAACAGAGAAGAATTAACTATTAGTAAGGTTAGAAACAAGATCCAAGCGGTCAGCTACTGGGCGGGCAATATATATGAGTCTCTATTAAGGTCTGTATCTGCAATAATCCGGACACCTCAATACATGAATAGAACATAAATTTCGTATAATATTTCCGTCGTAGTTGTTTATTTGAGATTCATGGGATGTGTTTTAACAATTCCTGAAGACAAAACATAGTTATTCGGTATTTGCATAATAAATTCGAACTTTGCGCTTAACTCCGTCCATTAGGGTTTGTACAGACTCTTCAGAAATCGTAGAAGCCGTCTTTGTTCAAATTTGCTGGAAGTGTTTGATGACTTTGATTCCTTGCTTCTTTCCAGAAAGCTTCCGCTTCATCAGAGCCCAATATCTCTCGATTGGACGTAGCTCTGGGCAATTTGGCGGGTTTGAGGTTTTTGGTATAATGTTCACTTGATTTGCTTAGTAACACTCCATCACAGTTTTAGCAGTGGCATGATGCCAAATTGGGCCAAAACAAAGGTTTTTCTTTGTGACTTTTGATGAAGGGTAGCAATCGCTTCTGCAGACACTCCTTCTGATAAATCTCCTTGTTGATTGTGCCTGTAGTGACGAAAGATTTACCTCTTTTTGCCACACGTGCAGATTGCTTGCCACACAAGATATTTTTGGGAAATTTCGATGCCTTCTTCGTTCTGAAATGTTTAGCTGTAGCATATCTGGCCATAGCAGAATAAAAAACCAGCCCTGGAAGCTGCTTGAAATCTTCCAGGACGTAAGTTTTATCGTCTATAACAACGCATGAAAAACATCGTCAAATATTCGCAGCCCGTGATTCTGCTGCCAAGTTCTGTTTGTTGTTGTGATTTGGAACTGTTTTTACTGCATACGACTTTAAGTCCCAAACGTTGTTTTGATTTTTGGACAAAACCAGGCGACATCCCTATTTTACGAGCCACCGTTTGAATGGAGAGATTTGGGTTTTTCGTTAATATCCTTTTCACCTTTCGGTCCATGATAGGATCAGCGCGTCCAATGTTTTCGTTACTTCTCGGTTTCATCTCCACCGTCAAACGTTCCGAAAATGATTTGAGCACATCGTGAACAGTGGATTTAGGCAAATCCAATGTTTTTGCAAGGTCCCGTATTGACAAGTCAGGATTTGCCGTACGCCCGTACAAAATTCGCTCGCGCACTTGTTTTTCTTTCGTCGCCATCTTGAATACTAAACATGAAATGTAAACATCAATCATAGTCTTCTTCATCATAGACTCTCAGCTATTCCACAGTGAAATTTTTCATTCGTACGTGCAATCAGGGTTGCGGCTTATCATTTTTGACTCAGGCATATTCATTTGCCAATATCTCCTTTCAGAGGGTCGATTTCAAAATATGATGTATGATGAACTTATAGTGCATGAGTAGACCTACAACTTTGTGTAACAGTACATTGCTCTAACTCCTATATCTTCGACATGAGAGCGTATATTCACAGTGATCTTCACGATGATATTCGCGTGATCTTCACCGCGAATATCATCGCGAAGATCACTGCGAATATACGCTCTTATTCCTCAGATATAAGAGATAGAGCTATGTACTGTTAAACAAAGTTGTAGGTCTACTCAAGCACCATAAGTTTATCATACATTATACTTTGAAATTGAGCTTCTGAGAAGAGCTATCGGCAAATGAATATGGATAAGTCAAAATGATAAGCCACAACACTTACGTGCAATATTTCAAAAGTTATAATGATGTGAAGATGTCCGGATTAATGTGGATACAGACCTTATGTTTAATTTCCATTTTCCAATTCAACATAAAGTTTTAGAACTAGTTATATAAGAAAACTATCTTTGTTATTTGTACTTTGTACTTGTAATTTTTACCCTTGCAATGCAAAGATCGGTCCATAAACTTAGTATAGTAGTGTGGTTGTGAATATTAAGAAAAGCTGCTTTAAATACGTAAAGTGTAATTTTATCAAACGATTTTTATGCGTTCACGTAGTGCTTAGCTAAAAATCGTCATCTTATTGCTTAACTACAAATATGAAGTTGGGGCGCGACTGAGCAATGAGTTGTGTAAATGAAAACGAGACGGATTCACGGTTGAAACAGCCATCGTTAGGTTACACCTAATTGCATATCACATCCTGATCGTCATCTCAAAAATTAACTATTTTGTTGAAAAACTGACACCACACAGACCAATTGAAATTTATTTGGGAAGTAAACTTTTATTTCATTTCCTGCTGGCCTTTTCCTTTTGAACCGAGTTGGACCAATAATAAGGGTGCTATAGGAGCCAATCACAAAGTCACAAAAACAAAGCTTATTTTATTAACGCGAGACGCATAGTTGTTTTTTTTCTGTGCTCACTCGATCACTCGTATTGCCTTATTATAGTTAACAAAAAAATAAATAAAATAAAGCATCGACATAACCTTTCACAGCCGATGCTTGAACCAAACTCTTTTTACGTAAACTTTCAATTTTTACTACTGTATCCTACAATCTATTTCACTTCTGTAACTAATATCTGTTTCAATCAAGTGGAAGCTTCTTAAGAAAAATCCCTGCTAATCTATTTTAAATTACGATTGAGGTATTTGGTAAACATAAGAGTCCGTCGTAGATACATTTCGTGCCTTCTGGAAACTATATGCCCATGCTCGTCGGTTCAATACCAACCGGGGAGACTTGTTCCTCTCTATCAATCGCAATGTTTTGTGAAATAGTGGGCGGAATATAATAATTTAAGGGGGGATATACAGTTAGAATGACCAAAAAATTCAAATTTTGTTTTTGCATAAAAAGTTAGTAAATGACCAGTAGAATACGCTCCTGAAACCCTTTTTTCGATATACGAACTCCAAGCGTTTCTCGTGCCTTTTCGCCTTTTTCGTGCGCAGCAGGTATAAAGAGCCACTTAAAACTTTCAACGCGTTTTACTCAAAACAGAATTTTCGGAGTTTATGCCGGTGATAACTCGAAAACTAATTATTCGATTAAGCTGAAACTTAAAAGATTTCTTTATTGTAGTATTACCTTCTTTATGAATTAAAAGTTATTGTAATATTTTATTATCAAATATGGGAAATCGTGATAAATAGCGAGAAAAATGTGAATTTTTTCTTAAAATTCACGCCAAAAGCGCAAATATTTTTTTTGCTCTTTTTTTTACAATTCATCCACTAACAGTAAATGTAATTAATGTAATGTTTTCGGGTTAGCAGGTTTTAGATCAAAACTGCTCCTGGTCACCGGCACATGCAAAATACAACGATTTTTTCAACGCAACGGCCGCCAACTTCAACGGCCGCCATTTTGTTGAAAAAAAATTGAAAAAAATATTTTTGTATACTACATAAATACACTTAAAATTGTAAAAAAAAATCAGTTGATTTGATTAAAAACTTCCCATTAATTTTTTTTTTATCCAAAAATAAGTATTTTTTCTCGTTCTAACAGTATATCCACCCTTAAGATAACTCAATGCAGATGAGTTCCAAATTTGGCAGATCGACAGGCTGTCGGTGGAGACCTACCTAGCACCTCATTTCTGGATAGACTACATACATAATCACTCGGTTACTGTTTTGCATGACCATGGGATAAAACGAGAATTAGTTAAATAAGTTCACTGGCATGAAATTCATCAATGAAATACATACCACTACAAGTCGAGAACACTCGCATGAACCAAGGAGAAAGTTACTATCAATGTCGATGTTCATTACTTCTCATTTTAAATTTGATTTCGAAAAAGCTAGAAATAAGAAGAAAAATTAGTATTTTAACAATTAGCATATAATTCCAGCTACCTTTGCTTATCTTGACAGATACGCGTATTTCGTCTACAATGTGTAAACTTCTTCAGTGTCTCGTACTAATCGACTTCTAATTTCTAGTTACACGTATTCCACTAAACAGCTCAAACCCTCGAGGATTCGAAATAGTTGTTCTACTTGTGAATTTAGTGCACACAGTGTGAATTGCACAAGGGTTTTTGTAAATTATTAGCAGTTTTAAACAGTCCTTTGATTCATTGTTGTTTAGTAGTACCATAAATGGTGTTCGAAAATTTTCCAAAAGAAAGTATAACAATTTCCAGTATTTAATAACAAGCGAACAAAACTGTTGGTTGGTTTTATACTACTTAGATACACATGATTGCTACAGTATTGGTATACTGTAGTTCAAATTTCAAAACAACGATGCACCAGTGTAGCTGAAATATTTTCAAAATGTTGAGGAATAGCAGATAGAACACATATGAATTTATTTTCATTGAATAAAATTTCCTAAATTAGTTGCTAATTACTGGTGTATTAAGAATGCAAGTAGCACCAATTTGGCACAAAAATCCTTGCAAAAATCACAACTCGCTTACATTTCCAACTTATGCCTTGATCAGACTACAAAGTTATAACATGTTATAATGGTTGTCAAATAATTTCAACATGAAATTCGTCATCAAGATAGGCTTATAACATGTTGTTACTGCTCAGTAGGCTGATGCAAAATTCGAAATATTTGCTCCCCTAAGCTTAATCGACGCCAATTTGGGTCCTGATAGTCCCCAAAAAATTTTAACACATTTGGTTTTAATTTGGCTTTGCACACGCTATTCATAGTTTGTATGGGAATTAGTATGAAGAATCTCAAACTTACATTTCCAGATCCCTAACATCTTGATATTATGTCCTTAAACCAAATCTTATATACATTCATATAGTGTAAGTTGTCAACTATCAAAATGCCGAAGATACCTGACATGTAAATTTTATACAAAAATAGTTATTCATCAAATATAATAATAAGAAGTAAAAATATGTAATGTATATAAAATATATAAATATAAAATATATAAAATATATATAATAATATAAATAAAATAAAATACATAAAATATATGAATATAAAATATAAAAAACATATAAATAATAAGAAAAACAAAAATAAGAATAAAACATCATACCTAAAGTGTGTATTTTTATGTTTTATTGAATAACTATTTTTGTATAAAATTTACATGTCAGGTATCTTCGGCATTTTGATAGTTGACAACTTACACTATATAAATGTATATAAGATTTGGTTTAAGGACATAATATCAAGATGTTATGGATCTGGAAATGTAAGTTTGAGATTCTTCATACTAATTCCCATACAAACTTTGAATAGCGTGTGCAAAGCCAAATTAAAACCAAATGTGTTAAAAATTTTTGGGGACTATCAGGACCCAAATTGGCGTCGATTAAGCTTAGGGGAGCAAATATTTCAAATTTTGCATCAGCCTACTGCTCAGTCTGACCAGTATTTTACTTCAGTTTGAAAAGTTATACTTGATTTTCCTGTTTAGATAATATCAAATTAAATAATTTTACACAGAGAAGAATTTTAAAGTCAATTTTACCATTATTAGGGGTTCGGATGACTCTAGTAGTACAGTGGTTTTGAATAGATTATGGTCATGGTAAAATCGACCATTAAAAAATTTGATTCTACCTTTACTATTATGTCGAAATAGTCCTTGCTACCATGACCATAGTCAAGAATACCATAAACGTGGTGAACTCGACCATTCTCATGGTTATTTCAACCATTATATAGTCATCTTTACCATTATTTAATTGTCGGTACAACGATAGAATTTTTCTCAAGTTAGAAAAACTAAGTTCAGAGGACACACATAAGCTATGGACCTGCAAAACTCAACATTTTTGATTTTTATAAAATCCTGGCTACGCTTATTATCAAGTGTCGCGCGCGCTGAACATAGACGTCAACAGCAACGCACGGTGGGATTGAATTCGTGTTCTACGCAACCGTTGATTAACAACCAAACCAGATATGTTTTGTACGAAATTGCAACAAAACTAAACAAGATAGAATGTTGGTATCAAAGAAAGAGTTGTAGAGCGGTTTGAGAGGCATCTTTTGGTTAGACATAACAGTAACCTCAATTACGTATTTTTGAAATAATAAGGGAAAATCCGTAGAAAAACACAAGTTTTAGACTCGTTTATCCCTAAAGTGTGTAAATACAACTTATTTAAAGTGGAAAGGACACTATTGAGTAACAAATTTACCAAGCTATCCGATGAAGGTAACAATTTCGTGTTTAATGGCATAGTTTCAGAGTAAGAGCCAATGTCTGGCATGCATAGACCAAAACAGAAACAGTTTAATAACTCAGTGATTTTTCAAATTTGATCATATGCATAGACAATTTTTTTCTTCAAATATGATTTTCTATCACTTCTTAAATTATTTGCACTAAGGAACAGATCACCCTGTATAAAAATTAAAAATAATTAAATGAATAAATAATATACGTTACGTTTGAAATAAAAATAAGCTTCACTATAATGACATATGCATTTATTATAAGGGTAATTATTATAAATTATAAAAATGTTAGCAGTTTTCACAAACGTGAAAACGATAACAACTATTCTATTTGTAATTACATGTCTGCAGATTGTAGGCTGGCTTGCAAATCCATGGTGAACCTGAATGTTTAGATAATGTATCGTAGCCACGAGAACAAAAAAACTAATTTAAAATTACTTCAACACCTGGGCATTCCATGGATGATCTGAAATTATATAAATTATATACCGAATAAAGAATAGTATAAATAAAAGATCGATCTGCTCCTCCTATGAAATTACCACAATGAAACTGACTCGGGTCTTGACAAAGAATCCCTACAGAGCCCTTGTGGCACGTCAAGTCGGCCAGTTCAGCGCAAGGGTTTAATTTTCTGTGTTGTCTAATGCACATAAAGGAATTCTAGATTTGGCATAAATTAATAGGATCTTTCATGTAAATTTTAGCCATATTGCTGAAACCAGGTCTGATGTATGACAGATAACAAAAAAAGTTTGCTGCACCCAAGTAACAATTTTAGTCTTATTCCAGTCATATAGCATCCCTCTCGGCTATGTTGACAACACTACATTCAAAGCTGTTTTGTTCACCAACACCTCCTCTATGCATCTTCAAACCCGAAACGTGTACAAAGTGGTCCACTGTATAGACGGTTGTGAAAACAAATTAATAAAACCTTTTACAAGACCTTAAATATTTTGAAAATGTTCTAGTGAAAGATGACCACTTGAGAACCTTCATAAAACCTATTGGCTGTCATCAAAACCAGTATAGGGTCAAGTGCAACAGCTGTCAAACTTCATGGTGAGATCGTGGTTGGTTTTTGTTGCTCTGCTTTGTTCGATTCTCTACTCTTCTGATTCATTCAACAGTAAATAATATCCAAGAAAAAGTTCTAGTGTTGCGGGATTTTTTTTTGATAGCAAAATATAAAGAACAAATTGAGTTTTTTTTTATAGCTTATCATGCTCCAAATAATATGCGCATTTTATTTTATGGTGAATTTTGGTACGATAAGAGCCGAAAATAAATACGCCTCGGAGATTATGCGATTTTATAACAACAAAAACAAAATTGAAACAAATATATATACGAATTTTTTTTTAGTCAGTTCGTTGATTTGTTAGGCGCAGGCGAGAAATATATTCGATAAATTAATCATGAATTTTCTGAAAATTTATGGAATTCAATAAGGTTGTCTAAAAGAATGCTAAAAATGGTCTCTGATATTCAGTTCATTTGTATTTCATTTAAAATTTGGTGTATATATTTTCAATATTTACAATAATTCGTATATTTCAATATGGCGAATGGAGGAAATCACTGTTTTGCCAAACAGCCAATTTATCTTCACAATGGCTACTATAAAACTATTTGGTCATTTGGTGACTTTCCTCAACGCCAATTGGCCGTTTAGTGCATTTACTGGAGGCAAAATTGTTTAAAAATGCTTTTTCAACTGACCATAATAACATAATTTGAATGAGTCCTAAAACGTTAAACTAAAACCTTTGATATGAGTAAAAGGAACTTTAGAAGACAAGGTTTTAGGATCGTTGTGATAAAGCTGTGTAGGTTCTCATAAACCTGACTAAAATATGAATCCTATTGGCACCTTTTACTGGCATAATTGATCAAATTGATTTCTAGTGGCTTTCATAAAACTTTATTAAAACTTAATAAAGCTGGATAGTTTTGGAAATGTTACTTTGGTATGCATACGCAAATCATTATTAAAATTACAATACCTCTAAAAAATAAATGGTCAGTGGATAAAGGGCCAGCTTACGGAGAAAGGTTAGTTAAGGTATTAGCAATGTGGAAAATAGTTTAGCTCATCTTATGCTAACCTTTTATGTTAACTCAACCATAATTTCCATTTACCTTCCTATCTATTTTTTATTCCCATCCTCTTCCTACCTTTCCTGTCGGGTAAATGATGGGAAGGCTGGAGGAAAGTCTCCTATCATTTAAGGAACCTGTCACTGGAGCCAACATTTCGATACCTGTTACAAATTGGAGTATTCGAAGAAAATTGTGTTTCTTAACAACCATTAAACTGAGTCAATTGAAAAAAGCACCAGGCTCATATTGACGATCATCAGTGAAGGATTGTTTGTTGACAACAGATAATATAACGGAATAAATAAGTTCCGAATAACAACTACAAAATTGCGTAATTGAAAAAAAATCTGCTGCCATGAGAACCAAACTTTCCTCAGCATGAGTCTTGAGATCAGTTTTGTTCCCCGTAAGCTTTATCTCTGTGATTAGCATAACTAACCATCCCGTATCTACACTAAATGCAGCATACTCACGGCCAAACAAAAGGGAAGCACACAATTATTATGCATGCCAATTATCATCGCAGAAAGGGAAAAGCAAAGCTGTGTCCACACATGCACACTTGCATGTGCATATATGAATGTAACGTTTTGCTGCACCGTAATGCCATGTTGGGTTCTTCCGATCACTGCATCACCGCGGCACAATGCAAAAAAGTGCAATGAATGCTCCATTCTTCACTTGCCGCCCGCCTCGACCGAACCGACATGTTGATTAGTGTTCTATGATGACCGTTCTGCGCCGTGGCTGTTCAACTTCAACACCCTCAGAGTGTGTAACTCGGGCGACGATCGACATGCCCAGTCCGTCCTGGCAGTCAGTGGATGTGATAATGATGATGATGACGGGCTGTCTGCTTTCCAAAGCTTTCTGCTGAGCAACGCCTGCCTTCCATCTATCTTCTAGTTCCTACAACCATATGTCATTGGCTTCGGTGCCGGTCGCATTCGCGTGATAATAACAGCTTACGGAAGGAGCTTTTGCGGTGGCTAAGAAGCTGATGCTTTCTGGAGAAAATATGTGTGAATGATTTATTTAAAATCGGGAATTTGGATCAACGTTATTTTTCGTTGCTGCTGTAGATGACCTGTAAAAAAATGGATAATTGATTTTTGAACTTCCGCTTCCCGGGCACCGCACTAGTTCCATATTCTCATCGTTGAGCTTCCCAATCTTGCGTTCGCCTTTCTTCTCGGCGTTTATGCCTTCCTCCACTTTCGCAATGCCGCAATCGATCGCATGTACGTAAACAGCAACAACTGTTCTGAACCCGAGAGCTCGCCCCGACAAACGACGAACCGTGTAAAACTCGCTCAATTCTTCACGTTTTTAAATAAATTATAATTATAGCTTGCATCCATTGTGTGAATTTCAATTAGGCTTAAATTGTTTCTCTTTTTCCTTCACTCCTTCTGGAAAAGGCAGAAGTAGGAGCAGGAGCAGTGCCACTCGGAGAATGGCACCAACGACGAGGATCGTCATCATCCGTAGACATGTGAATGTGGTGAGCGAAATCTGCGCCAATTGTGTTGGTATCACGCGTCCCTGCGAGGAAAAAAGCGATTAGCGTAGCCATTCATCGTGGTCTTCCTCGACAGTCAGTCAGTCGTTGTTGGGACGAAACGAGACTGCGCAACCACAATCATGTGACGTCGTCGATCGTCTTGGGGTAGTGATTGATGATCATCACCATTCTGGATGGAGGAAACGTTGGCGCATTTGATTCCACGGTGATACGAAGAAGGCAGTGCGCTCTCACGGATCCACCCGGGGGGATCGTCCTTCGGAGGCACACGGTGTATTCGTTGAATTGGTCACATACCGCGAGTCTAACATTGTAATCTCAGACGATATAAAAAGGTGAAATAAGCATGATCAAGATAATGGTAGCACGATTCTCGTTATAAAATTACTACTTTGTTGGGGCCCTCTGCTACCGATTTGTATACATTGCTGCAGAACATGTGGGTTTTTGCGGGGTTCCAGACTTTCTCACAGACGGGGTTTCCGTGGGTTGGAGCACCAATAAAATGCAGGGAATTAATGTTTGCGCGGATTCTTCGGTATATTATCATGGGTGATAGAGAACTGTACCAACCCAATTCACCGTTTCTTTTTATTTGAGGTAGTAAGTGCAGCTATAACCAGGTCATAGACTTGACTATGATTAAGGATCGGGTAGATTTTTGCCAGTTGTGGCGCTAATTGATAATTAAGCAGGATATTGGACACAGTTTCAATTGTTGTGTGTGTGTGTATCATCCTATTTACCTCACCCAACCGGGGGCGTTGGGCGAGTACAACTGCGAATAATTTGATCAATAATATGCTCTGCAATGGTGCCTTTTTACCCTTCTTACATCAATAGAAGGGTATTAAGATCGCTTGAAAACTCGACTTTTTATCCGAGGCCCACAGGGCCGAGTGTCATATACCATTCGACTCAGCTCGACGAACTGAGCACATGTCTGTGTGTATGTATGTGTGTGTGTGTGTGTGTGTGTGTGTGTGTGTGTGTGTATGTGTGTGTGTATGTGTGTGTGTGCGTTACAAATAATGTCACATCGGTTTCTCAGCCATCTGTGAACCGATTTGAGTTCTGTTGACGGCAAATGGAAGCTACAACATTCCCATAGAACGCTATTGATTTTTTTTTCATTCGGACATTTCGTTACGAAGATATGAACGAAACAGTACTTGAAGGCCTATTATAATAGTAATCAAACAGTTTAGTCTCCGATTACATACTGAGCTATTTGTGTACCGATTTTAGTTTTGTTGGTGTCAAATCAAAGCTATGATATTTCCAAATAACTGGTCAAAATTTCATTATGATTGAATAATTCTTCATGGAGATATGACCAAAACAATACCTGAGAGCACATAATTGTGAGATGACAATATACTCGTTGCAGTGCAAAACCGAACAAAACCAATCACACCAATCGATGCCGCTTGCATTCTATTGTGTCGTATCTGGAGCGTTGTATAGCACATACAGCGGACTAGCCACACTATGCTACTGTATAGAATTAGAGCAGCATCGATTGGTTCGAGTGGCTGGTTTTCAACTGCAACGAGTATATTCGAAAATTACACAAAGTCTCCATTTACAATTTTCAACGAATATGTACTTATTTAAGCATCTTGAATCCATATCGATAATCAAAATTGAAGCTCAGGATTGAAGCTTTGTTAACGCCAAATTAAAGTTATAAAATTTCCAAATAAGTGTTCAAAATTTCATTATGTTAACTTCCCTTTTACCCTTCTTACATCAATAGAAGGGTATTAAGATCGCTTGAAAACTCGACTTTTTATCCGAGGCCCACAGGGCCGAGTGTCATATACCATTCGACTCAGCTCGACGAACTGAGCACATGTCTGTGTGTATGTATGTGTGTGTGTGTGTGTGTGTGTGTGTGTGTGTGTATGTGTGTGTGTATGTGTGTGTGTGCGTTACAAATAATGTCACATCGGTTTCTCAGCCATCTGTGAACCGATTTCAGTTCTGTTGACGGCAAATGGAAGCTACAACATTCCCATAGAACGCTATTGATTTTTTTCATTCGGACATTTCGTTACGAAGATATGAACGAAACAGTACTTGAAGGCCTATTATAATAGTAATCAAACAGTTTAGTCTCCGATTACATACTGAGCTATTTGTGTACCGATTTTAGTTTTGTTGGTGTCAAATCAAAGCTATGATATTTCCAAATAACTGGTCAAAATTTCATTATGATTGGACAATTCTTCATGGAGATATGACCAAAACAATACCTGAGAGCACATAATTGTGAGATGACAATATACTCGTTGCAGTGCAAAACCGAACAAAACCAATCACACCAATCGATGCCGCTTGCATTCTATTGTGTCGTATCTGGAGCGTTGTATAGCACATACAGCGGACTAGCCACACTATGCTACTGTATAGAATTAGAGCAGCATCGATTGGTTCGAGTGGCTGGTTTTCAACTGCAACGAGTATATTCGAAATTACACAAAGTCTCCATTTACAATTTTCAACGAATATGTACTTATTTAAGCATCTTGAATCCATATCGATAATCAAAATTGAAGCTCAGGATTGAAGCTTTGTTAACGCCAAATTAAAGTTATAAAATTTCCAAATAAGTGTTCAAAATTTCATTATGTTAACTTCCCTTTTTACCCTTCTTACATCAATAGAAGGGTATTAAGATCGCTTGAAAACTCGACTTTTTATCCGAGGCCCACAGGGCCGAGTGTCATATACTCATTCGACTCAGCTCGACGAACTGAGCACATGTCTGTGTGTATGTATGTGTGTGTGTGTGTGTGTGTGTGTGTGTGTGTGTGTGTGTATGTGTGTGTGTGTGTATGTGTGTGTGCGTTACAAATAATGTCACATCGGTTTCTCAGCCATCTGTGAACCGATTTCAATTCTGTTGACGGCAAATGGAAGCTACAACATTCCCATAGAACGCTATTGATTTTTTTTCATTCGGACATTTCGTTACGAAGATATGAACGAAACAGTACTTGAAGGCCTATTATAATAGTAATCAAACAGTTTAGTCTCCGATTACATACTGAGCTATTTGTGTACCGATTTTAGTTTTGTTGGTGTCAAATCAAAGCTATGATATTTCCAAATAACTGGTCAAAATTTCATTATGATTGGATAATTCTTCATGGAGATATGACCAAAACAATACCTGAGAGCACATAATTGTGAGATGACAATATACTCGTTGCAGTGCAAAACCGAACAAGACCAATCACACCAATCGATGCCGCTTGCATTCTATTGTGTCGTATCTGGAGCGTTGTATAGCACATACAGCGGACTAGCCACACTATGCTACTGTATAGAATTAGAGCAGCATCGATTGGCTCGAGTGGCTGGTTTTCAACTGCAACAGAGTATATTCGAAAATTACACAAAGTCTCCATTTACTATTTTCAACGAATATGTACTTATTAAGCATCTTGAATCCATATCGATAATCAAAATTGAAGCTCAGGATTGAAGCTTTGTTAACGCCAAATTAAAGTTATAAAATTTCCAAATAAGTGTTCAAAATTTCATTATGTTAACTTCCCTTTTTACCCTTCTTACATCAATAGAAGGGTATTAAGATCGCTTGAAAACTCGACTTTTTATCCGAGGCCCACAGGGCCGAGTGTCATATACCATTCGACTCAGCTCGACGAACTGAGCACATGTCTGTGTGTATGTATGTGTGTGTGTGTATGTGTGTGTGTGTGTATGTGTGTGTGCGTTACAAATAATGTCACATCGGTTTCTCAGCCATCTGTGAACCGATTTGAGTTCTGTTGACGGCAAATGGAAGCTACAACATTCCCATAGAACGCTATTGATTTTTTTTTCATTCGGACATTTCGTTACGAAGATATGAACGAAACAGTACTTAAAGGCCTATTATAATAGTAATCAAACAGTTTAGTCTCTGATTACATACTGAGCTATTTGTGTACCGATTTTAGTTTTGTTGGTGCCAAATCAAAGTTATGATATTTCCAAATAACTGGTCAAAATTTCATTATGATTGGATAATTCTTCATGGAGATATGACCAAAACAATACCTGAGAGCACATAATTGTGAGATGACAATATACTCGTTGCAGTGCAAAACCGAACAAGACCAATCACACCAATCGATGTCGCTTGCATTCTATTGTGTCGTATCTGGAGCGTTGTATAGCACATACAGCGGACTAGCCACACTATGCTACTGTATCGATTAGAGCATCGATTGGCTCAATGGTTTTTCAACTGCAACGAGTATATTCGAAAATTACACAAAGTCTCCATTTACTATTTTCAACGAATATGTACTTATTAAGCATCTTGAATCCATATCGATAATCAAAATTGACGCTTAGGATTGTCTAATAATTCATGCTATGGACTGATTATATGAAATTTCTAATATTTATGTTATTTCGCCTTCTATATAACTAACATACACAGGTCATTAAAGACTATTAATGGAAATATTTTAATTTTTGTTCAATCCTGAACAATACGTTCAGGATTGACAAAAAGTTCATTTTATCAACTGAATGTATGGCATATTGAATATTTCTGAATCTTCTTGGAATTTCTGATGAAAATACGTATCCAGTACAATATTGCCCACATTTGAGTTTGTAATTCTGGTGAAATGTAAGAAGGGTTCAGTCTCACCATCGGTGGATTAATTCGGGTTTTTGTTATGGAGACCAATACAATAAAAAGGGGAACTCTTGAGACAAGACAAGTTATCCTCAAAGTTTTTGGGGAAACAGGAGGTACTGGGAGTCCACAACAGGTACAAAAACCTTGCATAGACGCACTTATTTACACTTACAAATCAGGAATAGAAGGTCAAGAAAAGCCACCGTCACCAACTAAAGCTTGAACCGGATACCTGGGGAACCCACAACACCCGCAGCAATACCCCTGGTCGTATTTAGTGAAAAAAAAATGGCATTTTGCTTATGCAATAATCCAACCTTGAAAAGAAAAAAAAAACTGTTCAGCCAGAACCACCGTTGCCAACTGAAGTTTCAACCAGGTATTTACTTGCCACCTTAACCAGCAAACAGTGTTCTGTACGTATTTGATGTATACTGAGACTATGTTTTATGCATAAGCCACGATGAAGTTTCCTTAATTCCTTATTTATTTGTCGTAAGGATTTGATTTTGCTCAATTATTGATGATTTTTTCCTGATGATTTCACATCATCACTGCTATTATGCTTGATTATTACTTTAGTGATAACTTACCGAAACTCGGAATCAATCCGCATATTTGTTCCCGGGTAGATGCATTTGCCTATAATAATATCTCATTCGTTCTTCCTTTCATTTTTAGATATGGTTTCCGTGATTTTTATGTTTCTTTTGTCTTTTCTTTTTCTGTGT
This sequence comes from Aedes japonicus, assembly GCA_034211315.2. NCBI lineage: Eukaryota > Metazoa > Arthropoda > Insecta > Diptera > Culicidae > Aedes > Aedes japonicus. The sequence goes on along the minus strand of JASCZW010000371.1, from coordinate 75,249 downwards.
ATTCTCAATTGTATTTATTTTTTACTGTTTTCGTTTTCTTATTGCTTGGAAATTTTTTTCTTCGTCGTCTTCGCTGCAGTATACTTTGTATATGTCTTCTGCTTTTCTTTCTAGATTTTCCTTTTCGTCTGGTAATTTATTCCACTGCTCTATTTCCACTTCAGGTAACATTTCCATATCCTTCTTGATGGTGTCATTCCATGTGAATGCCGGTCTTCCTAGTTTCCTGTTGATATCTTTTAATATCATTGCTTTTTTCAACGGATTATCTTCTTTTTTTATTTATTTTCCTCGCATGGTGACAACCACCGACGCCAGGGAGATGACTCCACCACCTAGACCCTACCTATCGACTCATGACTATGAGCCAGGACCAACGGGTTTACTTCCCTTCCGAAGGAAGACGTGACCAGATTTTTTCGCCTCAGAAAAAACACCGACATCGACTGGGATTGAACCCAGACCCACTAAGGTGCCAAGTAGCAGTCACGCTTACCCCTACACCACCGACGCCGGCTTGGATGATCTTCTGATCTTCTTTGGATATGTCCCCAATAGCATATACGTTGTACACTAGCTCTTTTAATGACTGTTTGTTCTTCTAGCAAGTTCACAACTGAACTTTCTCTTGAAGGTTTATCTCTTGAGTATTCCCAAAGATTTCTCACAGTTTGATGTTCATGTTTTGCCATGGAAAATCTGTTTTTTTTTTTTCATATTGTCACTGTGTTTCTCCCATTTCTAATAGCGGGTGGTAATTATCCCATCTTCCAAGGTGGATTATATCGTTTCACAAATTCTATTACCACTCTCGAAGTTTTCATTGTACCCTTGCTTCTTTGTCGCGAAGTCATCGATCTGTCCAGACATTGTGTGATGTGTATTCGCATGTATTTAATACTAGACTATCTCATTGTTCAGTTGAATTTTAGTTGGTTTATTACGATCCTTCCTTGGTTCTTTAATAATAATATTACTTTTTTCTGCATTTATTTCTAGACCAACATTTGCTAGTGATTCTTTTAGAAATATCAATATGATTTCCAGTTCTTCTTTAGTGTTCCTCCTTCAGCAGATTAAGGTTATTTACCTCCCGAATAAACAAGTATTTTAAAGGTATTATACCATTTATCGTTTCATAATTATTCAAGTTATCTTCCAACAATTATAAACTGTATTATCATATATATTATGTGAATCAAGATCTTATAATAACACTAATAGTCGTTACATCGTTACCATACAAACTGACTTTTTCTCGAACAAAATTTCCGGTGTATTATACAGTAAATAATTTGTGAATTATATTTTTTCTGCAGTTTTACTCCAGATGGTATCGTTCAATTATGGTTATATCATAAAATATTTTTTCTACCATTACGATATACGTTAGTATTATTGAATAATTAAATACGATATAAAAAGATAATAGATATCGTTACAGTATAGTAATATTATATGAAAATTTCAATCATGATGATAGCTGCTACAATCATGAAATCAATAATGAATAATACTTTTCCCGTTTTTATTCTCCCAACCGAAGTAAATATAAACACACCTTTGATATTGACACTTGTTTTATTAAAAGCTTCTCATTGTGATAAATGTATATAAATTGAGAGGAATGCTCAAACACCGTTAAAATTAAATATTTTAACCATTTCATATTCAGTACAATCTTCACTCAATGTAAAGCATAAGAAGAGAGCTCATAATGATTATTACTTTTCTATTATCGAAAATGAGGATACTATTAAGACAAATCAAGAGATTTGAATGATTTAATGGCACATATTTTTTACTCAATCAATTACTTGCAAGAAGAATATAAAATGATTGGTTTGAGATTCATCAATCGACAATCCAAGGTATATTATTAAAGTCAACAATACTGTTCACAAGTGGATTAAAATTCAGTTAGAAAGTAAAATCTACTTAATTAAATTGCAACATACCTTACACGTAGACTGATAAAACCGCTCCCTTACTAATACATATTATAATGATGAGTATTATAACATGAGTCATACATTTTGTGATAATAAACTAAAAATTACGTATTGTCTGTTTTTTTCTTTATCGTGACCATAATTCATGTCTTTCTTTCATTATATCATACAATGAATGAGCAAGGGATATACTATACGGCACTGTTAAATTTTTGTTTATGAAATCATTATCATATATAGAACTCGCTTTTTATGGTTGCTTAAAATTTGAATGGTTTCTTACATTACACTAGCATTATACACGGATGATACGTATAATGGTGATTACAACATGAATGGAAAATGTATAATAATGATCAAACAGCTAATGGTAATTTTCTATTCGGGTTACTCCTTCTCATAAAATTTTAGTCCTCTCTGCGTTGATTGCATTGCATATCCTCTGTATTAGATGATGAGGCACATTCAATCTTTGTAATATCCTGTTAATACATTTGATATCTACGCTATCAAATGCCTTCTTAATATCAATCGAAGCGATAATCGTCGTCTTTCCTTCATTCCATCTTTCTTCTGTAACTCTTCTGGCCATGTATATCTGGTCGTCCGTCGATCTGCCTGGTGTAAATGCCACTTGGTGAATCCTCCTGGATCTCCTGTTTGTTGTTTTAATCGCTCTCTCAGCCATATCGCATAGATTTCATATCCTATTTTATATGTAATACAAAATATAATACCTATATTCTATAAAATGACATTTTTACCTATATTACACAAAGTGATGCGCCGGAATTCATCCGCCGTTTAAGCACTTCTCATTTTGGGTATTGAAATTTGAATTGATTTTTTTCATTCATCAGGTATGTTGTTGGTTTTCTATACTTTTTTTACGATCTTCCACATCTCCTCAATTGTATTATTTTTTGCATATCTCAAGAATTCATTTTTAACTTTATCTGCTCCTGTAACTTTTCCATTCGAAAGGTTCTGTATTATTGTTTCTATTTCTTCCTTCGTTGGACCTGCATCTATTTCTTCAATGTCTTCCTCAAAAGTCATTTCTTCACCAATAGTAGCCTCCAGCTGTATTTTCCATTCTGCCATAGATTTGCTGGGTTGTAAGACGCTCTCTTTTGTTTTAACACATCGTTTTATAAAATGATGTGTTCTTCTTTATTTGTTCTCCTGGTTCATATACCGACAGATTGTTAAAAAAAGTTATGATATGTTTTTCTCTGTGATCTCTCACTGCCAGCTTGTACTCCTTTCGCATTATATCAATATTTGTTGTCCATTCCTTGTTCTTTTGCAATCCTAGTTATCTTCTGTTCATTTCTTAATTGTTGAAGTGCGGCTTTTCTTCTAGGCGTTGTTGGTATTCCTGTTCCCTTCAACACTTTTTTGCAGCCGAGTTCATTTTCCAACCACTTGACTGTACAGGGTGCGGCAGAAAATAATGCGAAAATGTTCAAACTTGAGTTATGGGTTGACTAGTGACTAATTTCTGTCGAAAGTGTATTTGTTTATGTTTACTTTCAAGTGCTGCATCCAAACAGTCTATTTGTTTTATTGCAAATTCGTACATGGCAGTCAATATCGGATGACTACCTTTCGAAAGGCATGCTCTGGCTTCCGGCGTCGGCTCGAGGATGCTATTAATGAAAATGGGGGACACATTGAATAAATTTGTTTAAAGGACTTTGTAAAGATAATTGCACTCGAAAATATTGATATTATTGCTTGAATTAGTTGCAAATGGAATTTGAAAGAAATAGAACAAATTTTCGCATTATTTTCTGCCGCACCCTGTACGCTTCATTGATGTCCATTTCATCCACCGGAACTTTACCCTTTTGAGCTAATTCGTCATGAAACTGTTTTTGTCTCTGTAAATTGCAAATCAGAAGCGTTGATGATTGCTGAGACTTTAGAATCTGGTTGCCTTTAGTTATTGGTTAGTTTAATTCCACACATTACTATTTTGTGATCTATGTTGAGTTCTGTCCATTCTGCTCGTATGTATCTTATTTTAAATTTACTTGGATATTGTGCTGCTATTACATGGTCTATCTGTGATGATTTTTTTTCCCATTGGACCAGGTCTCCAGTAAAGTTTGATTGTATTTCATAGAGTAGCCATTCATTCCTTGAATGTGCAAGAACGTTTTCAGATTCTCACCATTTTCATTGCAAAAACTATGTCCAATGAAGTTGCCTACACACTTAGAAATTATGAATTTTACATGAGACGTAATTCATGTTTGTAAAAATTTGGGCAACGTAAAGAAAGATTTCGTGTAAAATTATGTCTACTGAACCTGATACATACGCAATTCGACGAAAGATGTGTTTGATTGAATTTATTTTCTTATCTCTTTGAACTCATTCTTATGTGAAAGAGGACGCTTGCATGTGTCGGTCTCAGGAGACAGACATTTACATGACATTTTGGTCTGTTGTAGCCTTTCCATGTCTCCTTCATCTAAGTTATCCTTTCCAATGTGTGCATTAAAATCACCTAGGACCAGCATCGACTCCTTCCAATGGTTATTTGTAATATCCTAACTTTGAAAAGAAAACATTACTTCTTGTGTTTGATGCATGTACAGTTGTAATCATTCGAGTCAATTCTACTTAATTTAAAAGAGTCCCTTTGTTTAGTTGTACAGCTATCGAGTTAGTTATAACCTTTATATAGCATTGAAACAAAATCCACTCATTCTAAGTTTTGACCATAATCATTCGTACTGACGTCGATGATCCACGCAAGTCAGATGTGTCTATGAACACACTGCGAACCGTATGTTCTTTCTTATTCGCCTAGGTACGAGCTTCTCCGATACCGTAGTTCATTTCACTATCAGAATCAATACCCATCTCTATTTTCACCCCGCATTCCGGCTCGCATTTCAAATCAATTCAATCCAACCAGTTGAAATGATATAATGACATGAAAATTCCACATCAGCAGATCGTAATGCTCTTTCGTTCCACTACTTGCCCTCCATCCCAGCATCGATCGTTCTTCAACTGGATGCTTACATCCCAAATCCATCATCCGGATGGAAAAGTTCCAAACGGCAGTCAGTACTTATGATGTAATGCAGTCCAGCTCCGAAACATAAAACCGATGCTCACCTACTCCACGTTCCCCCACCGGTTTCTTTCTGTGGCAGCGAAAAGAATAAAAAAAAAATGAACAAGAACACGCATTAACTTCGCTCTCATACATCATCGCACTTAACGTTCTGCATCATACTTCTTCACCCACTGCTAAGCCTTTCGGGAGCGCGGAGTCTGCCGGTCAGCATTGCGTTGATCCCCGGTCTGGGTGCCTACCACCGATATAATCGTACTCCAGCCAATGCCGTTCCAGTACCGTTCGGATTGATCAGCCAGGCCGAGAAGTTGCAAATGCGAGGGTGCGGTTGGAGGCAAGCCCGACCATGCCGGAGAATTGGTCGTGCCGAGAATACCTTGGAGCTTGTTCTGGTGGATGGTGGTGTAGCATAATAAACCACGACCGATCCGATGCGAAAATTGGCCATAACTGAGCTGTCGCTAATCGTACTCGCCGTTCGGCTGTCCAAGTGTGGGAAGATGCCGCCAATCTCCACGAGGGTTGCAACAAAATTAATGCCCCATCCATGGATCAATGTGCTTTGATTGCTCAATCGAATCGGCTTCATCCCTGTAATACCCGATGGTTGTTTATCCCACAATGCAGTTGTGCTAATCTGCTCGCATGAAGAGAATTGAAAAGCGAAAGGTACGGGACCGATAAGTTAGCATAACATTTTCTCATTTTTACACTTCTACCTAACTTCCAATGGTGCGCACAAAAGAAATCGCTTCCTCGCCATTCAATTTATCGATTGATCGTCGTCGCCGTCGTCATGCTAAGCGTCCATTGATGACGGCGCTGATGATAACACGATGACGATGCACTGTTTGCGTTCGCTCCGTACGTTCACGTACCTACTCAAAGTGCATACGGAATGAAGTCTGATGGGTTTAAGCGCTTAAAAACAGGAATCCTCTGGCTGGGTTGGTTGAATTGTGGTGGTTGTGGTCGTTCTAGTGGAAGAATTTGTTTTTTTTTGTTTTGAAAGCAGAAGCTCGCTTCAGTCGCGGAATCGGAGCCATTCTGAAAATGGTTGGAAGAAAATGAATGAAACTTCTCGATTCGATAGTGATAATTTTAAAAACAGATATTTATTCAACGATTGTTGCCTGCATGGAATCTGTTATTGCTCATGAATAAATTTCGCGATGTGATATTATTTGGTTGCTGTCAGTCCCCAACTTCGTACGATATTTAGTAGCGTGTTAAGAAGCATCAATAGGTCCAGTACACACAATTTATACCACTTTTTAGTTTATACTTCTTCTTCAAAATTTATTTCTTTTGCAACCTCGTTCTGAACTTAAGTATATATGAGAATGATATAAGAAAAAGTTATTACTAGTTCCGAGAAGACAGTGCATACTGCCTCATATTTGATAACCAGAACTGACTGTTGAAACTTCCCAAGACTTTTGAAACATCCATTTAGTACATTTATACGTCTGCTTAAGAAAGTTTCGAGCCTTGCTACGCTTGCAACTAAATGAATGAAAATTTAATAGAACTGGCGCTTTTTGTTTTTTAGGAATGAGTTTTGTTAAAACGTGTGTACATTCTGCAAAATAAAATTTAGGTGTGTGTTTTTAATTTTACTCTCGGATCTTTAGGTTCTACCATGGTTTTTCTTTCTGTTTTTAAGCATTTCATAGACATAACTTTTATCTTCAAGTTACGCCGTATCCTGTCAGTATGAAAGTAATTTTCTTGCCTAACGTTAGATTGTCTTAATGTACACAATGTAGCTTTGAGAGTAACTCAAGCATCCCACATTCTTGACTAAGAAGAGTAGAGTCTGAGACCAAATAGAAAACTAAATACTCAGGCTGCTGTTGTTTTGGTAGTTTTAACGGTTAAAAGATCAAAATTGATTAGTGCACCATTTGATGGTCTGTCAACACAATGAAAACAAATCTAATTATCTGAAAGTAAAGTAAACTCAAGATTACAGCAAGATGAGAACTAAATTTGTTATCAAATTTGACAATTGTGAAGTGAAATAAAATTTTGATTTCAATTTGATGATGATATCAAAATGAGTGTTTTCGAATTGGTATCTTTATGATGTTAGACTTTAATTGAAAAGGGGTTCAAACATCTATCAGAACATGTTGCATACTCGAGAAGAGAAATAGATGTTTTGTGTTGTAGTTGCTTGGATAATTCTCATATTTGGTTGAAATTGTTTCATTTGTATGAGAGCCCCTCCCCATTCAGAGAGAGAGAGAGAGGGGGGTGTCAAGCCACCTTAAAAAAAAATCCTGTCTCTAAAGACCCCTAAATGCCGAATTTAGTTCCATTTGTTTGAATAATTCTCGAGTTTTGCAGAAATTTCAGTTTCATTTGAATGAGAATCCTCCCTTCTAGAGAGTTGGAGGATCTCAAACCACCATAGAAACCTTTTTTGTCTCCAAAAACCTCCGCATGCCAAATTTGGTACAATTTGCTTGATTAGTTGTCGAGTTAGGCAGAAATTTGTGTTTCATTATTATGGCAGCACCCCTTTTCCAGACAGGGTAGGAGTCTCGAACCATCATAAGAATCTTCTCCGGCCCCAGAAACTCATGCATACAATTTCCATAACAGCAGGGGTAATTCTCCTGTTTGGTTGAAATTTGCGTTTCGTTAGTATGAGAGCCCTCCCCCCTTCTTCAAAAAGGAGAGGGGTTTCAAACCACTGTAGAAACATTTTTTGCCTCCGAAAACCTCCACATGCCGAATTTAATTCAATTTGCTTTAATGATTCTCGAGTTGTGCATAAATTTCAGTTTCATTTGTATGAGAGCCCTCCCTTATAAAGAGAAACCACTGTAGAAACATTTCTTGCCTTTGAAAACCTCCACATGCCGAATTTGGTCCCATTTGCTTGATTAGATCCTGAGTTATGCAGAAATTTGTGTTTCATTCGTATGGGAGCCCCCTCCTTTCAGAGAAGAAAGGACTCAAACTTTCAACTTTCCTGAAAAGACAGATAATTCACACCAGGACTTTATAATCATGATCGAAACTCTCACTCTTTTCTATAATGAAGCGAACAATAAGATTATTAATGCCACCTGTTCGGATTTGAACCACTTTCTGTTGATAGCACTTTCTGTTGATAGCAGCTAAAACTAAACGTTTACTTTTATTATTTCTCGCAAGTAAATTTCATTTTTAAAACTACTTACAACGTTTGATTCTACTCTCCCCTTTCACACAATAACCGTAGCGAATCTCTTTCTAGCTATCTTCCTCTGCTTTTTACTGCTTATATGTACTCGTTCCTGTGTTAATTAGTATTATTTCATAATTCACATTAATTTTGCCATTCAACTTTACTTACGGCTAATAATCAAATTATTATTTTCTCCTATTTCAGGTCTGTTTCCCGAGCAATTGTAGCAGTGATAATCTTAAATACAACTTGAACAATTTAGTACATTCAAACAACTGGAAGCACTTAGTCTTCTTTACTTACTTCCGAAAATATCAAATTCACTACTTCACTTAAGTTTGATCCTATTTCCGCAACTATAAGCAAATTCACTTCTTTACTTAACTATATACTTTTTCCAGTTCACTAAATAGCAACAATAAACTCACTTGCTATGGCCGTTTGTTTACCTTTTCATCTACTTCTCTATCCAGTCTTACTCTTACCTACACTACACTACACTATTCAGTCTTTCTCTTACCTACACTACTATCTAATTCAACTTTCTTTGTACTTTTCCCAAGCACAGCAACAAACGATACAAGTTGGCAAAACAAACAGGTACGCCACTAGCATCATCGTCGTACGCGGTAGTGTTGGTAAGCACACTGGGGCAATTTCGGTGTTAACACCACCAACTGTATAGAATTATTTGATTTAATGACAAGTAGAGAATGAACAACAACGAAAGAATTGTCAAGCAAATGAAAAGTGCACTTTTTGACGTTTCCCTAACTTATTTGAGGTGAGGTATATGTAGTTTGTTCCTTGCCTTGTCTAAGAGTGAATTCCGGCTAAGCCCGCCAGTATCACACCTCTTTCAGTGCCTTTAAACAAACGTACTACGACGTGGCAATTTAAAGAAAGACCAAAAAGTGTGATACTATCACTGCTTTTCATGTTCTTGGTCTCCCATGACGGTCTTTTGCAAGCCCTTTCACCTACGACAAGGTGACTCTCAAGATCTTCGAGAGGGAATTATTTATATGCTCTATTTATGAACCTGAAAATAGATTGAACATTGCAAACAATTTTAACTGAAAATTGTTGCTGTTACTGTTCCTTGTTCTTCTCCATTAGGGAGTAATAACTAGATTTGTGTCAATTGTCTTCACCATTTTGATCTCAGCCTACAATGATATTTGGAAATGTTCACAGTCAATAAAACAAAAAAACAAAAAGTATTTTCTATGTAGATGAGGCATTGAAAAAGATTAACAATTACAGTCGGAAGTAAAATTACAGGAGCTATATCTAAGACTTTATTTTCACAATAATTGTAAATATCTAAAGAAATTTATCTATTTCAAAACAATTTGAAAACATCACGTACACTTATAAACACGAGTATAACACTTTTTTTTTATGAAGACACCATATTAACCATATTGAAAATAATTCCATTCGTAAACTTCATATCCCAAAGGACAACAATAAATTGGCACTGATCGTCATGCTTTGTAACTGAACATCTGAATCCAAGAAAAATAACAGTTTCTCAACGGGAATATATAGTTTACTCGCCACGGATACAATCTTGAAAATAATTAATCTTATAATGTGACGTAATCCTTGCACCAGCTTTGAACTGGTTACGCCCTTTGGCGATGAAACTCTTTCTATGCGATCATCGACCGCACCCTATGTTAGACAAGAGATCGTTACCGATTGACGTTAGGCAACGAGATAGTATTTCAAGAAGTAGAACAATGGACACATGTCAACAATAGGCAAAGTAGAAAAGCGCAAGCATCATTCTATTTGAGATTTAGTTATAACTTCTATAGGGTAATTGTTTTTTTCGAAAGATAATTTCTTAAAATTAACATATTATTATCAAATCTAATCATTCTTGCAATCTAAATCCTTAGCCTTAGACGTATAAGTATATGAATCAGAATTTATCATCTAGTTTACCATAGTATTTTTCATCAGGTAATTTACATAACCTAAAATGTTAGGCATAGGCGTATTGTACTTCTTTTCTAAATTAATCTACAGTTTCGTGAATACAAAACTACAATAAATTATATTAGACCAAACTCCAGAGAATTGAAACGAGAATTCAAAGCACTAAACGTAAGTTTCCGAGCCAAATATTGTTTTTAACAATAATAATTAAAACTGAACCAAACAAAGCATATTGCAGGAAAAATTTAACATCTCAAATAAAGACTGTTTCATTTACGGAAATTACTTCGATTGATTCGTAACAGAACTGTCGTATCGATACGTGGTTGCGTACTTTTTTATTAGGGAGCTTAGCGCGTGATCTATTGTTTCGGTTAACTGTTGTTCGGTGGCGTGTGATCGACTGAGCAGAGAAATAAAAGAACAATAAAAAAACAGCTAAGTAAGATGTCACGAGAAATTAGAAGAAAAATTAGTATTTTCCATTTAATTCCAACTGCCTTTGCTTATCTTGACAGATAAGTCTGCACATTGTAGACGAAATACGCGTGTCTGTCAAGATAAGCAAAGGTAGTTGTGATTAAATGGAAAATACTAATTTTCCTTCTAATTTCTAGTTACAGGTATTCCACTAAACAGCTCAAACCCTCTAGGATTCAAGATGTCACGGTTATAAATTGTAATCAAAGTCGATCATTAGTTCACCACCGATTGCTTTGTTATTGGAAATGGCGCATTAGTTTTTCTATTCCGGTTATCTATTGTTCGCGGCGCGAGTGATCGAGTGAGCACAAAAAAAAAACAATAAAGCTGAACTCCGGTCAAATGTGTCGGTTAATTATTGTTCGGTGGCACAGTGGCTTTTGTTTTGGCGATCTATTGATCGGTGGCGTGAAACATGAAAAACAATACAATTCGTGGAAGCGGTAATTAGTAACGATCGGTGTGGTGAAGCGGTAATTAGTAGCGATCTATACTATTTTATCACCTTGACGATTAGAGGCAGTCCGATAGAATGTTCGATGATGTGTAAACTCGGTAAAGAGTTAACATGAAAAATGGACAATGCTGGCTTGACTGAAACCGGAATGTAAATGTGTATGAACACTGACTGACCAGAGTGATGCGGTGCGAGTCCGACAGGTAGGTGGGAATTGTCGTTGGGGATGTGATACACATTCAATACCAGAAAGAAGCCCGTAGGATAGGCAAATCTAGGAAGTCTTCTATTATTAAAAAGGAGGAGAAACGCGAATACTGGATTAATTTGCCTGAAAACCACAATGAAGCATGTGAAGAGTAAGAGAGTATAAGTGGTTAATACTATTAAGCCCTGCTCTTCGGTTCAGAAAGAGGTATGGGTGCGTTCTGTCGAGTTGGTCGCGGCAGATTTCCTGTGTGAATCGGCTGCCCCATCAACGTTCAAAAGTGCCTGAACCAAATGGACAGCTTGTAATGATCACTTGAAGATTCGATGGGGGATCATTGCCCTGATATTCGTAAATGTATCACGTTGTAAAATGTGTTTTGTCTTCTATAACCAAACATGCTGGAATTGAGTAAACGATTGGAAACTCATCGGGAATGATCTCTCATATGCATACGCCGAACCATTCTTAACGGCCGTTTTGAGAATATCACCATGAAAATCTGACATGCGCATAGCGTGCTATCAACCACTAATGCTTTTTTTTATGTTCTCTTCCCTATCCTATGACCGCGAGAAATACCAAACATCCTAAAGTCAACTCTTCAAATGGTAGGGGTAGATCCACGGAAACACGAACCCACAGAAACATAAACCCTAACCAATTTTACTTTCAGCCAAATTTTCTAACACAAGTTAAGCAATTTAATGACCATAACAAAATATACTAGGTATTCATGACATAACATGTACCGGGAAAAGGGAGGGACCATCAGAGCACCTAAGTGAAACGATTTGGATAGGGAGCATGGGACTACTTCCTCCCTATTGTTAACATTTCCGCGGAACGAGGGCGGGCTCTTCGACCCCATCTATTGGGTGTATTCTGTCAATCAAGGGCTCGATTCTAATGCTGTGGGTGTGAACTTGCTTTTGGAAGGAGATTCTCTTACCTATGTTCGCGGGTTTCACGTAAGTGTATTTGCTTACGGGCCCACCCAAAGGTTTTTGGCGCTTCATACAGGAACTTGATGATCACGCCCCATACAAAATTTCAAAAAAAGGTATGGAGAAAAGTCTACGAGGGGAGAGGAGGTGGTCTGAGATTTTCAAAAATTAGTCTACGTGGTTTATGAACAGGCCCTTATAAAAAAATAGGGGTATGAATAGTGTTACTTGTAATATAAGGCACTTAGTACACATTTTTCAACACGATAAGCTTAAGCTCACAAAAATAGATACAGTACACATCAGACTGCTAAACGGTAAAATTTCAAACAGCTGAACAGTTCGGTAAACTTAAAAACAATTCTAAAAATTGAAGAGAACATAAATTCTTTCAGAATGAACACTCAATGCTTCAGTCCAACATTATTTATTGATAGGAAAATCTAACATTTTAATAATGTTCCTTCCATTTTATGTGCTGATGATTCAAAGTCTACTGACAGTTTCAGCTGTTTGAAAACTCTGTACAAATTTACTGACTTCAGTAAAAAAACTAAGTGTGTTTCTTTCCTATTATTTGAGTAAGGCTTTTTCGACGAGTATTGCTTATGACGATAGTCCTATAGAAATACTTGTTCTAGTCCTAAATGCATTATTTTATACAAAATCAAAGAAAAGTTTAACTTGGAGTAATTTTTAGTTTTGTGTTTAAAGATTTTAACCTAAAATTGAAAATTGAACTTAAAATATTTAAAACTTCACTAATTCCTTGAAAATAATTGTTCATTTCAGAATAACTTGTGTTATCCTAAGAATGTTCAAATTACCCCAAACTACCAAACATGTTTGATTTAATCGAAAATGTCAGGGTTATTGGTATGAAAAAATGAATTACAGCACAACTTCGTGTTATACTATGTCCATAAGAAAGATTAAATGAAGAAGAATTTTTTTGTATCGTCGGACATTCCAACAACAATTGAATTTCAACACTCGTTTTTATTTTTATTTTTTTCCAATTTTATAATAAGCTGTTCTGAATAGGTGTTGTAAAGTAAGTTTTTAAAAATGAATATTGTTCTGTAAGACCACTTTAAATTGAGAGATAACATTAATCTTTTTAATTTAAAAAAGAAACGGTACGTCTGTATAATTTTCCTTTGAAGTTGGCACAATTGTTTTACATCTTCAATGTCCATAATGAACCGATTCCAGCACGTAGGAACCACAATAGAATTACAGAAATTAGTATTTATCACCGCCAATGTTGTTAACAAGCAATATATGCATGAACTTGAATTAATATCACATTAATTAAAAACCCCATCAACTTTACCTGGAATTCCCTCGATTTCATAAACATATACGAACCAAAAAGAACAACACAGTGAGATGCTCATATAAAGGGTGATACGGTCAAAATTTGGTCAAGGGAAAACGCGTGTAAATCGGTGAAATCGTTTATTGAAAAAATCAAATTAAATTTCTTTTTCAAGTTCAATTAGTATAAAATTCAGGAAAAATATTCAGTTAGGCTTCCGCTTTTCCAAATCCGAATTGCCGGGCCTTACGCTTGACCCCTGCCATCAGATTTTGTACAGCCACCTTGTCCACCTTCTTCGCCGCAGAAAGCCAGTTTGCCTTGAACTGCTGCTCGTCCTTAGCAGTTTTTTTGGTCTTCTTTAGGTTCCGCTTGACAATAGCCCAGTATTTCTCAATTGGGCGGAGCTCTGGCGTGTTGGGAGGGTTCTTGTCCTTGGGAACCACCTGCACGTTGTTGGCGGCGTACCACTCCATGGCCTTTTTACCGTAATGGCAAGATGCCAAATCCGGCCAAAACAGTACGGAACAACCGTGTTTCTTCAGGAAAGGCAGCAGACGTTTATTCAAACACTCTTTCACGTAAATTTCTTGGTTGACAGTCCCGGAAGCTATGAAAATGCTGCTTTTCAAGCCACAGGTACAGATGGCTTGCCAAACCAGATATTTCTTTGCGAACTTTGATAGTTTCGTGTGCTTGAAAATATCTGCTACCCGGAAGCTGCTTGTAGTCGGCTTTGACGTAGGTTTCGTCGTTCATTACCACGCAGTCAAACTTCGTCAGCATCGTCGTGTACAGCGTCCGGGATCGCGCTTTGGCCGTCGTATTTTGTTTATCATCGCGATTTGGAGTCACTACCTTCTTGTAAGTCGATAGTCCGGCTCGTTTTTTTGCTCGATGCACGGCTGTAGACGATACACCCATACACGGTACACATTTGCGGCATCTCGGAGAGATAGGTTAGGGTTTCGCTTGAAACTACCGGCAACTCTCTTTGTCGTCTCAGCGGCTTCCGGTTTTCGATTTCCCCCCGATCCAGACTTCCTGGCTGTCGACAAACGTTCCCCAAACACTTTAATTACATTTGTAACGGTTGATTTGGCAACTTTTAGCGATTTTGCCAACTTTGCGTGCGAGTAGCTCGGATTTTCGCGATGCGCGAGCAAAATTTTGATACGCTGCTCTTCTTGCTTGGACGGCATTTTGACAACTGAAGAGTGAATTCCAAAATCAAAATAGGAGCAACATTCTACACACACACACACCTTCAAAATGAGGGGTGTTCAGGTTTTTTAAATGCAAAATTGAAAGAAATACGTCAAGTTGATATTGACCAAATTTTGACCGTATCGCCCTTTAATCCAGTTCCACTTCGCTGTTGACTGGCTGACTGACTGACTGACTGACTGACTAGGAGCAGAGAAATCATTCACACGTTTCGCTCACCCATGGGAGTGAGAAGATCTATTAGATTCAATTAGTCTCACCTGCAGGGCCCGCCGGCACGTAATTAGTGTAACCGAGCGGGGCGAAAAACGTGGTACTTCTGGCTGGCCCAGAGCAATCCCAGCCCATCATCGTTACGGGCGGACAAGCTGCTTCTGACGCTGACGACGGTGGAGATCACCATCATCATCTTTGAGCATGCACCGGAGATGCTGGTGATGTGTTTTTCTCAGGGTTCCAGTTCTCTCCAACTGGCTTTGCTACGGTTATTGTCGTTCCAGGTCCCATGCCTTATGCTGATGTTGTTCTGTGGAACTTCGTCATCGTCGTCGTCGTCGTCGTATTACTCTTCGCCAAGTTTGCGCCGTGTGTTCCAGTAAGTCTGTGAACTCGATGCATAAATAATCGCTTACAAATGGTTCACTTCACTTTATTGATACATTATGGGTACGCGTACAGCACAGTACCAGTTCGAACGCTTTCCTCTAATTTTGCCCTCGTCGCTTGTCCTTAGAGCCCTTCTGGCTGGCCCCGAAGTTGTTTGTTGTGCCTTCTCGTGACGGCTCTGGTGGTGGAGACCAGCCTTCTCCAAGTGTACGCATACACTCCGAGTTCAGGGCGGGGTTGTCATTCCAAGTGCAGTTGCATCGTTCCTGTTCAACGACGAGTTGAAACCTTAATTTTAACCAATTGTAACCATTGACATTTTCGTTAGCTGAATGGCACCTGAGCAAGATTTTCAATATTATTTGCTTATTCAGAGGCTGCATAATAGCCTTTGAATACTGTTCTAAAAATTATTCTTACTACCGATAAGCAGCATTTCGATCAGCTTATTTTTCCCCCACAAATCTTCTACCAGACTCACCGTCCCTTCTCGAGAAGTCGAGTACTTACTATTTTACATATATTACACTTTAAGCCGCGCGACCGGCTAGACGGTTTATGTTTATGCGTTCGGTTTTGTCTCGAAAAGTACTGCGCTTCCTACCCCGCCGAAACCCCCCACCTCCCCCATTCTCTCTGTCCTCGCCTTCAAGACGCACTTGAGCCAAGAGAAACCCTTTTTCCCCCTCGCTCCCTCACTCGTCCTGCCTACACCACCTGCCCAACCCAGCGAAGTGAGTGGCGTAATCGCGCGCATATGTGTGTACACAAATGAGCACATCAGCAGCAGCAGCAGCATTAACCAGCGAGTAAAGTATTTTCCTCATGCTGCTCTCTATAGTTTGTTGTTATTTTTTTCGTCGTCAAAGGTACAATTTTTTCCAGGTCTCGGACTGCTTGTTTTGGACCGAGCCGGGTGTCGCACGTCGTCGGCCGTTTCTACCTTCACCACTGCGCCGACGATGATGACGGCAACCAAGAGTGGAAGCTGGAGTGTGCGACTTGAAGGAAAATTGACTCTCCCGTAAGAGTTTCCTTTTCTCCTCAGGATGGTTGGGTGGTTCTTGTTGCTCGATTTTGTATGTATGTAAACTTTTTATAAGGCACTTTTTGTCGTTGAAAATCGTTACTAAAGCATTCTTACTTTGGTTTGCTTATGGGGCTTGTGTAGCAAATGTGGTGCTGCGAGTATTTGGAGTATCGACATTTTGCTTGCTGCCTGCCTCTTGGAAACAACTATTGAGCAAATATGGACACGATGACGGAGGCAAAAGGTGGGTGATCAGCAGTCGAAATAATAGCGGTAGTTGACAGCACAGTCAATTCAAACAAGGCTCGAGCGAACGTCGTTTGTTTAAATCGGAGTTGAGTTGTTTGTTGTACCCAAGGAAAGAAACCCTTCAATTATCGGGTATTTTGAAATGTTCAATTGCGTTTCAGGGTTCTGGAAGCATTTTCAGTTGCAAGATATAGATTATTTCATTATTCACATGTCGAAATGGTCGTGTGGTAAGAAGACTAATCTTGTAAGCTTTGAGTTCATGGTTCATGATTACGCTTATGATAAGCGACACAAAATTTGTTCTACTGAAGCCTACGAATGTTATGTTTATGACATAACATATGTCTGCGCTATTTAAATTGTCTAGAACTTTTCAATCACTGGAACGGAAATATAATTTTTTATCACATTAAAGCAAAAACATGTGACTTGGGATGTCTTTTCTTATCTAATCTAATCTCACACTGATGCAGCCAATTCTTGAAGGCATCCTAGAAAATGATGGTTTCTTGAATACATCATTTTTCTTGTCATCGGCCAGGCCAACTGCGTAGTATGTGTCGCAGAGAGGATTCCAAGAAAAAGAGCGATTCCAGAAAGATCTAAAATCGCTCTACTACTTTGAATCAAGGAAAGGAAGAAAACGTAGACCTCCCGTACCAAACGCTTCCATGTAGAGTTAAACAGTGTGATAATTTGTACTTTATCGTTGGGAGCATAGATGCTAAAAAGATTAGTTTATGCTCCTTTTGCCCGTGGATGAACTTTTGGCATTTGAACCAAAAGCGTGGCAATAATTACCAAGGTTATAGCGCCTTATCTCGCTCAATGGGGGGTAAGTGGACCAAAACTTACGACGATGGATAAATGCGAAGCTGAAAATAGCATAAAAATATTGTGAAGGGATGTTAAAATATAAAATGAGAATAACATGTGTACTGTCTGCATATCTTTCGATTGTTGTCCTGCTGCAATTGTAGATAGACTTGCATTGGATGAATTATCATTGCCATGAAGGAAAAAAAAAATTAAAATTTTCATACAATACTCGGGAATTCCATGGATGATCCAAAATTATATACCATATAAGGAATACATACATTTTTCGTGGTAGGATAAGATTTCAGCATGCTCCCTTACCGGGGTCGCTCTGCCTACATTGCCTTGGTGCGACTGCCACCTAATGTATAGTTTACACGAAACAACGTTTCTCACTCAGCCGCTGGATGCCAGGACAGACACTGTTTGAGCCGCACCTCCTTGGTGGACAGACGCTCGGCACGCACCTCCTCAATCTAGCTGAAGTCAGAAGGACAACAGTGCCCAGGCTGCACTACCAGCTAAGTACGCAACCCTTAGCTGGCGGTCTTTGTCATTTGCTGACCCGTGGAAGCATGAGGTAGGAACTTGTGAGGACCAGAGCTATGTTGCGGGGACGCACGCTCCATCACAGTTGTCGACTCACCATTTTGCGGCCCATGTGACTTGGGATGTCTTTTAAAAATAAAGTATTTTTAAAGACAATTCACAACAACATACAACATTTGGCATACATTCTAGTACGGTTATGTGCAACTTATTAGATGTTGTCGTTGTAAAGTCAATAATTTCGAAATGCATGTCTGGTATTACCTAGTTTGCAAAGTGCAAAAATAATTGGTGTTAAACTGATTCTATTAGTTCATTTTACGTGTATGTAAAATATTTAATACTCTAGTATTGACCACACATATGCAACTTCTAATGTTGTTATAGTGATGTAGATGGAGATGTTCGCTCATCTCCATGAGGCACCAAGAGTGAACATTAATTTTTTTGGCTAGAATGAAAGATATGAAGAGAAAGTTTTGATAGTTCCGTCAGTGTGCGGCAGGCTTGGAAATAGAACAGATGTTTTAGGAAATTGAGCGAAAAGGGCATGTGTACAGTGGTACTCGAAACAACGACGAGTACAACTGTACACATGCCCTTTTCGCTCAATTTTCTAAAACATCTGTTCTATTTCCAAGCCTGCCGCACACTGACGGAACTATCAAAACTTTCTCTTCATATCTTTCATTCTAGCCAAAAACATTAATGTTCACTCTTGGTGCCTCATGGTGATGAGCGAACATCTCCTTCTACATCATTATCGTTACTCCACGCATGGAGAATACATAACATAAGAATTAATGTATGTTGTTATAGTGTTGTGCTTATGAAAAATGTTGGTTTCTTAAACTTTCCGTAAATCCAAGCATGTTATTTGCATTTCTGATGATTGTTTGTATTATAATTGCCTAAATTTTTTAACTATTTCATCTACAATAACACATTAATCCCTAATTCCTTCGCTTTTGTATACTATTTAATTACCTTGATAAATTGTCGGTTTGGCGTATTCTGCTTCCAACTAAATGCTTTTGAATTACTTTTTTGGACGCTAAGCTGCTCATTGGCAATCATCATTGCCTACGTCTAGCGGAAGCAGACAAATCTCCGAAACTGCCATTCATATTTTCCTCGTGATATCCGCAACGATACGATACGGGTCATTCCATCCGGTCCTGGACGCGGTTCCGTGATCCTTTCAAGTTGACAATTTAAAAGTGGATAAAATTCTGACGAAACTCAATTAATGCCTCTTGATCGATGATGAAACATGCTGAAACAGATTTCAAACAAATCTCGGAGCTTATGTTCTATAAGGCTCCTGCTCGCGGAAAGTTTCCTGGCAGATTCAAGTTTATTTTTGCGAATAAATAAATGATTTAGGCGGAGTAAAATCACCAAACAGTCAAATTTCCTATTATTTTAATTTATAAATTCCTCATTAATCCATCAGATTATTTACTCATTGTTACTTCAGTTCAATAAATTAGAAATCCCTTAGTTTTAACAACATTTGGGCACAGTTAGTCGCATAGCCCCTCAAATTACCCAGAAGCAGGCCGACTCTCAGACACAGCTCGAGGAGTCTCCGGTTTCTGAGCCTTCTGAGTTGGGTGTGGTATTAAATGATCAAAAACAGTCACTTTATTTTAGCTAATTCATTAGTCATTTCGTTGGTAAATAACCGGACAATGCATACCATTACTACTTCGAAGGTAGTGGAGGCATGAAATAGGTTCCAAAGTTAATTCTACCCTCTTGTCCAGTAACTCCTATCCCTACCTCCCCGTGGTGCGGTTCGGGGTATGAGTAACCTTAGAAAAAATCGACGATCAAGCCTCGGTGAATCCGTTGTCGTTTGCTGACAGGGAACGGGGACTGCGCTCTCTGAAGGATGCAGCCTATCAGAGCGTCTGTTCTTCATTTCAGAGGTGGATCAAAACAGCGTCTGTTATCCATGTTAGGAGCGGCTATTGATCGTCCTCGTGCTAGCGTGGGACTCTAAATAATCCTGTGCACAATGGTCCACCGGAAAGACAGGGGGCTGTTAAAAGCCCGACAAGCTGCCCTTACAGCCTAAAGTCACAAATAATACAGAAGTAAATGTAGACCAGAACAATCGGCAAAGACCTAGGCAGCGAAATGAGGACTTCGATTGAAAACTCGAAACATGGAACTGCAAGTCGCTCTGTTTTTCTGGTTGCAATAGGATAATCTAAAACGAGCTTCAACCAGGCAACTTCAAATTCGTTGGACTGCAGGAACTTTACTGGACAGGACAGACGATAAAGAAACAGACCGGTAATTGCGATGCGTGATTGTGATCTCGCGTGGTTTAGTATTTCGAAGTACCTTCTCTTCCCGCAATGACGATTATTTTCGGAGGATTGGATGGAGGGCATCATCACAAACTGGACTGGTGCAACAATCGTGCAAACAAGCTACTGAGCGCGCTGCCTACAAGTTGTTCTACCAAATTCTATGCCGCCGTCTGTCACCGCCTGTCATTGCGAAGGAGTTCGTGGGGAAGTACCACGCGGGATTGATGGGTGCCCAGGCTACACCGGACCAGATTTTCACGATTCGGCAGAAATGTCGTGAATGTAACGTACACACACCCTCTTTTAATCAATTTCAAATAAACTAAACACACAATCGATCGAGTCCAGCTATGCTTGACTAAAGACTGTATTCGATGAAATTTGGACACACGCAATTGTTCGTAACTTTTTAGCGTTTGGGTAAAAAATATTGAAATTTTAACTGAATGTATTTCATTGTGTTGTGTCAATTGTGTAATGAGTTTCGTGAAAATCCGTCGACTGATTTCAGTGATGGTTTGGAATGAAGAAATAGTGCGCCAACAAATTTTGGGCACTCACTTCGAAAACCCAAACGCTTCTCATCGATGGATCGGAAAACAGCTCGGAATCGCACATTCAACCGTATCTCATGTGATCAAAACGTTCAAGGATCGTAAGACAACCAAGCGGAAAAATGTTAGTGGCAAAAAACGTGGCACATCAAATCCGGAGAAGGCCAGAATGGCATTGAACCAATTTAAGCGTTATCCCAACATTTCGATCAGGGATATTGCGAAAAAGGCGAAAGTTTCAGTTTGTTTTGTGCAGAAAACAATAAAACGTTCTGGATTACATGTGTACAAGGTCCAGAAGGCACCGAACCGGAGCGATAAACAGAACTCGGTGGCCAAAACTCGTGCAAGAAAACTGTACAGGGAGTGGCTCACAAAACCGTTCAGCATTGTGATGGACGATGAGACCTACATTAAAGCCGACACCAAAAAAATGCCAGGACAGAAACACTACGTCGCCACCTCTAAGTTGGCCGTTCCGGAGAGTGTACGGAAGATGAAACTGTCGAAATTCGCCAAAATATTCCTTGTCTGGCAAGCAATCTGCGGATGTGGCAAAATGAGTCAGCCCTTCATCACCTCTGGGACCGTCAACGGACAAATCTACAAGGACGAATGCCTCCAAAAACGACTTCAGCCCTTCTGGAGATCTCAGGATGGCCCGACACTGTTTTGGCCGGATGTGGCATCTTGCCACTATGCCCGGCCCGTCTTAGACTGGTGCAAAGATAATAATGTAGTTTTTGTACCAAAAGACGTCAACCCTCCAAACACTCCGGAACTTCGCCCAATTGGAAAATTTTGGGCAATCATGAAGGCAAAGCTCGTCAAAACTCCAAAACTGATAGAAAATGAACTTGAACCAAAGAAAGTGTGGTTAAAAGTAAGTAAGCAAGTCGGTCCTCCTATCATTGCCCAAAATTTGATGAAAAGGGTCAAGGCAAAAGTGCGGGCATTTAGGTTGGGAGAAGAGGTTCAATATATCAATGATGTCAAAACTTAAAAATTTAGTAGTACTTTATTTCCAGAAAGTTTGAAAATAATCGGGCTCAAGGAAAATTTTTTGTGACCTATTTTGTGTGTCCAAATTTCATCGAATACAGTCTTTATCTGTTTGATTTTGCATTCAACACAATTATAAAAAAAAGTGCATTAGCATTCAGTCACTTAATAGTTGCAATTCTCCTTTTACAACAAAAAGTTTGAAGCAAAGATTTTTGCCAATGTTTTCTGCAGTTTAACACCGGCTTGCAGCTCCCAGTCGATAGTATTCGCCGTCTTCTCTGGAAGGGCAATTACGCCGAGCATGTTGGTAGGAAACGCCACCCGTAATAATAAGAAGACCAGAATCATCCCACGTCACCTGCAGCTGTCCATCCATAACGATGAAGAGCTTAACAAGCTTCTCTCCGGTTTGACCATTTCACAGGGTGGTATTTTACCAAACATCCAGGCCGTCCTGCTACCCAAGAATCCTGAGAAGAAAATTTCAATCGCGAAACATGTTCCCTCCGCAATTAACTAGAGTATGTTAGATTGAAATTTCCATTAGGGCCTGTTCATAAGCCACGTAAACTCATTTGTGAAAATCATAGACCCCCCTCTCCATACATTTTGTTGAAATTTTGTATGGAGCGTAGATTTTGGTCAGACCTTACGCCGAGCGCGTTGTTGCCGATGCCCCCGTCTATCTCGCTACGGTGATGGAATACCTGACCGCTAAGCTGCCCGTGACAATAAGCAGACCAGAATCATCCCACGTCACCTACCTTGGCTATCCAAAACGACGAAGAGCTGAACAAAATTCTCTCCGTTGTAACTATTTCACAGGGTGGTGTTCTGCCAAAAATATCAACCGCATGGTTGTTCCCTTTTTAGGACGACTAAATCAATTTGCCCAAAGAAAGAGCATGTTCGATTGAAATTTCTTTTGAGCTCGTAGAAATAGTATCCACATGTTAATCCCGATTCGCCATTTAAGACTAGCAAGCACGTTGGACATTCAACCAACGAAAAAATATTAACAGTTAACTGCCGAACTGCAACACGGCAGCCAAACATATATCTAGTGTAGGAGACAGAATTAGCTGCAGATAGTGGATTAGGTTAATTGCTGGAGGTGGCAAGCAAATTGCAGCTATTCGTTATGTATTCAGTTGATCCATCCAGTGGATAATACTAGTGAGTTTTGTTTTATTTTTAGGTTTTTTCTATGGAGTTTTGCTTGGTCTGCACTGTATATCTATCACTAGGAATTCACTTGGATTCACTTGGAATTTCATCAATTTCGTGAATAATGGTGATTCTTGTGAATGAGTTCTTTATAAAATTTTAGGGTAACTTCTAGAGTTATAAAGAGTTGCATATCATAATTTTCGTGGAGAATTTATAGTTAATCTACACACACTAATAGCATAGGGTTTCGTGGTTCATCAATTTCTTCATATCAACAAGGAGTTCAACGTTAACTTTGCAGTTATGTCACTAATATAACCCACTCTCCCGTTTTTTTTTTTAATTCAAATATCCCTACTAGCTTATACAATTAATATAACAATCTACGCCCTTACTAACACGTTGACATACTAGTAATCCAACAATTCAAAACGACATCTACACATACATAACATTTTTTTTTGAGCGTATCAAGCTGGAGCTGCGTGACAGCTTGGTTTTCAAGACTCGACCCTATTTCAACGTCACCTCTACTATGACCAATACCTTAGAAGCACTAGCCTATGTTGGTCGCTTGAGCACTAGTTTAAGTATTAAGTTTTGGACCGTAGTACACCGTGTCCAATATATTCTCATATACTTTTTCCTTGCATTGGTGTCATGCAACTACTTAACATAGTTCACGTATGTGTTGGTGTAGTTTTGCACTATGTTTATACAAACGCTTTTAGGTTATGTTCGTTTCAAAATTTCTGTTTCAATCCACTCGCGATGAAGTTTTGTTATGCAGTCGTAAAATGAAAGCTCCAATTAAGCCCCCAGTGCGGACGTTATCTCCAGGCCGTATGCAGTAGTAAATAGATTTCAAAAAGATGTAAATTACCAAACAATAATTCTTAGGGATGACATTCAGGCCTTTGATGTACTATTTTGGCAACTAGTAGTACTGATGTCAACTCCAAGATGTATTACAATTACAGTATGCTTAATGTTTATTTTCAATACAGCGAAATATATTTCTAGACTACCCTCAATTGCAATGGTGTGCCTATGTTGGCCACTTACAGCACTGCGGTATCTTCTAATTATAGTCCCAAAAGATTGAATAAGTATGCAATGAGCTTCCATTTTAAAGTATGTTACAAGGGTCAGTCAGTCAAGTTGTTTTATGCCAATTCACCTTAGTTTTTCGATTATCCTGTACAGGCTGTACAGTTCAATTTAAACATACATACCATCTTCTTTCCCATCATTGATTGGTCGAGTTCGACTTGGGCAGCATTCAACTCTTGAAATCCGGAATGAACACTCGTTGCCTCACGGTGTTACCATAGCCGCGTGTGTGGGGCTTGAATTCCATCAGGTACTTGAGTTTTACAACCGCTTGCGGCCATGATGGTTGCAGAACCGCATGCAGAGAGTGAGTAACATTAAAATGAGAAGACAAATATTATAGTGAGGTTATTGGTATATTCTCATTAAGATTTTTCGTTTCCCAGACTAAGAAATTTGAGTCATTCTAAACTAACCATAAACTAGAAATTAGAAGAAGAATTAGTATCTTCCATTTAATTCCAACTACCTTTGCTTATCTTCGACAGATACGCGTATTTCGTCTACAATGTGCAGACTTCTTCAGTGTCTCGTACTAATAACTCGACGTCGAGTTATTAGTACGAGACACTGAAGAAGTCTGCACATTGTAGACGAAATACGCGTATCTGTCGAAGATAAGCAAAGGTAGTTGGAATTAAATGGAAGATACTAATTCTTCTTCTAATTTCTAGTTACAGGTATTCCACTAAACAGCTCAAAATCCTCTAGGATTTAACCATAAACGAAAAAAAACAAAAAATAAAAAACTTGTCTGAACCCTACAGTCTTACAGTCTACTCTCCATCTTGGGATTTAGTTGCTATCCCAAATTCAAAATATTTCGAATAAGAACTAATATGAAACATCGAAGAGAACTGGTCTATCTCCTATCTAACGGGTTTATTTTTTATTTTTTCCTTTCTATTAATTTATAAACTTTAAAATAGAGTGGCCGGTTTCATGTGCCGTGTTTGAAATCTTTGAACTATGCAGACTTAGAAAACTTAGAAATTAGAAAACGATAACCCTAGGATATTGTGTATGACTCACCAAACACTGGTACTGATATAAACCACATGGAAAGGTTTATTCTACTGCTTCAAATGCTGTATCCTAAGCGTGCCCTCCACGTCCTATTTCTAATATACCAGCCTGTCATCGTACGTCTTAAGTAACACTTTTCTGTGACTATGTTCTTCACTTCGGACAGTCAGATAATAACCCCTGTCAAAACATTCACCCTTTTCGAAGATGTTGCAATTACATTGACTTATTATACCATAAGTAAACCAGATACTCTGGTTATTGATTTCATAAAACAAATGGATAAACAACAACATAAGTTGCCATGAAAATGAAAAGTGTTCTTTTAGTCGTTTGCCTAAGATTGATGGTAAGAAGTCTATGAGTGAATTGTGGCAAAACTCGCCAGTATCACACCTGATGTTGGTGCCTTTATATAAACGTTCTACGACGTGGCAGTGAAAAAAAGACTAGAATATTTCGACACAAAATTTTCATTAGGGCCTAACTGACAAACGTAAACAATGGCTTCTTCCGTAAATTTCTCGTGGCACAAAAGCTACCCATGTAAGCCTCCAATTCTATCGGATAGGTGAACACTTACTTTTCGAAAGGATCGTGGTGGATTGATTAGGCGAGTTTGCAATAACGAGAAATTTAAGGAAGAAGCCATTGTTTACGTTTGTCAGTTAGGCCCTAATGAAAAATTTGTGTCGATGTGATACTTTCACTACTGGTCAAATTCTTGGTCTCACATGCATGTTTATAGCATGAGATAAGCCCGCTCACCATCGACATGGTGGAAAATTTGACCCTCGAGAGAGATATATAAACACACAACAAAAATTATAATAAATTTTAACAACGACTTCACATCAAGTGGCTAAAATCGATCAGTTTCCTGAGGAGGTCATATCACAACCAGCTTCCCTACTTTTTATTTTGTACTTTATATGACTCATTTTAGAATAATATGCTACGCGATCCTTATTTAGAGCCAATTCTAATATATTTTCTTGCCAATGTTACGATGGTCAATTCAGCAAACAACTAGTCAACATGAGATTGCTGCACGTAATATCAAAGTTTAGCTTATGAATAAGGACTGCTAATAATCTCATTTTTTCATGCTTCTTTCAATTGTAGCTCATGTTACCCCATTCTTTGTTCATCATTATCGTGAGTTTCAAACAAACAAAAAACAAAACGCAAAACCATTCAGAGCGAGTGAGCCAGTCAAAATTCCGGCCACGGTGCCACGCACAGTCGGAGAAAGAAGTGGAAGAATAAAAATTATTATGGTCGATTAGACATCATTCACTTAATTATCCAGAAAGAGCCGTAGTGCCTCGTATATTCATCACACTGAGCTCTGAATGCGCAGCCATATACGGTGAAGCGTGCTCTCCAGGAGAGGGCCGTATTTTGCTATGCTCCCCGGGATGAGGAGAAACTAAATGGTGCCTCATAGCCACGACTCCACAACTGCAGCAGCCCAGACAAAACAGGAGAACCCATAAAACGAACCAAAACAGAATAAAAGACTCCAAAAAGGGAAATAAAGCGTCTACCAGTGAGTGCAGGATGGGCCGGGGGCTGGTTTAGAGGTGCGGCTGGAAAGTCTCCTCACTCAACCTTTCACCATGTGCTAATTGACCCAACTCAACTCTTCTAACGAGGCCTACAAGCATGTTTGGTTCGAATGGTTTTGGGTTTGAGTGCGAGTAAGGCGAAGGGGTAGCAACCTTCAGACCTCCGTATTGCCGAGCTGAAGACGACGAAGACGACGACGACGACGACGACGACGATGATGCGAGGCCGGTCGGATCGGATCGGTTTTCGCTATCGCCAGAGGTGTTTTTATTCACCTCGCTTTTATCTGGATTTTCCTTCGTTTGGACGCAGCCAGCAGCGCAACGCGATATGTTGGTAGATTTCGCATATTATGGCTATCCGGGGTCTTGGTGATCCCGTGCACAATAAAAATAAGCAAAATACACTCTACTGGACGATTCGCCAGACTGGTTTGGATGCAAACGAGTTTCGACCGAACCTTTGCTAAATCTCTTGCTTTAATCAGGTAGGGATCCTTTGATTTTAGACCAGTCTAGAATGGACAGTCGGATTGGATGCTGATGGGATTTGCAACATTTCGAATAGTGGGTATAGATAGCTAGTTGGCAGCATGAGAGATTCGTATCAGGCGAGACCGAGAGGTGCGGGATCAGTCGATGATGATGATGATGATGACGATCGAAGCACGGTAGGTTTACGCGGTTTGTTTTTCCCCTTTCATGTTTCCTTCTATGGTTCCACTATTATTTCCAGATGATGATAATAATCATATCGTTTGTTAGACGAGCCCTTGCCTTCGAAGTGTGATGCATGCATGTCAGTCACATTTATTATGTTTAGGGGCGCTTCGGTGTGATCGGTCGTGCACATATGCACATCCATTGAAAGAACATTTACCAGCAGATTGAAGAGCCAGGAGGCAGGGTCGCAAAAGGGAGCATGTTTCGTACGATTGCACACCGCTCGCAGACAGTCCGGAGTAGACAGGAAAAAGGTGATAAACGTAAGTAGGTGTTGAAAACTCCAAGCAGTCAGAACTGCTGGAGAGCGCAGCGTGGAAACGGGTTTGATGATTGTAATTAATCGACAGGAAGCTGGCTCAGATGAAATTCGAGGCTGGGGAGCAATTATCTGGAATTGCTCGTAGCTGTTCACTCCGAGGGGGTTTTTCTAGATCAATTTGGGTTATCAAAATAGAAGCTGCATGCCTCGGGCTTATCAACGGAAACATGATTGTGGGAAAGCTGGGAAAGTTTAATGACGGATGAATGTTCGTTTGCAGCATGTGGAGCAAATATGATAGGAATGTGTGCTGATGACCTTTTCGGTTTTTGGTTGAGTTATTTCGGCTGCGGAGAATTTGTACGCCAAATAGTAAAATGGTGGGAAATTTCGCGCATATGTTAATTGCCTCGAACTGCTATTTAATTTTCAATTGCAAACAATTTAAATTTTCCAGTTTTAATGTTTGTAAGTGCGTATTGTAAAGAATGTAGGCATCGTTTTTCCAAATTATCACAACTTGAAGCGTGCAGTGATAGTTTTCTCCATGTGAAACGAAAAAACGCCATCTTGACACCATTTATACTGACACATTTCGAAACTAGAAGCACGTTTGTTGAATGAGGATATAGAATTTTTTAATTTTCTTTCCAAAAGGGTGTCGTATTTGAAAAGTTAATAAAGGTAATAACAATAAATACTTTACCTACGTCTAAATCTGTGATAGGACAAAGATCAATGTAGGTTTATGTTATCACTGATCTGTTTTTCCTGTCATCGTTGTTTATTCCTTTGAGTTAGATACAGATTATCATAGTTTATCATAGATTTGATTACCGACAATACCATTTTCATTAATTGGAAGGGGCTGTTTACTGGGAGAAACCTGGGTTCTTTAGTCAAGGTGATGAGTCTTTGTGTTTGCGTCTGCTGGTTAAAATTAAATGATTGTTTCTATGTGTTCAAATTATAGTTTTTTGCATTACAATAAACAAATGACAGTTATTTGTCCCGTTCATGACTTGAAAGTAATGTGAAGAATCGTTTCTATTCGGGAACTAAATTTATGTGTATCTCAGAAGCATTGCACGGTGCATCGGTAACCGTCTTCTTTGAGTCCTACGCTTCAAGCTATTAACTGATTTATTTTTATTTTTTTCAATTAAGGTCCTTTGACTGTCATATATAATTTATTTAAAATATGTTATACTATAATAATAATTTATATAAAATTGAACTGCAAAATAATGAGTAGACAACTGGGAAGGAGTTTGTCTTCCCCGCAACATAGCTATGATCCTCACATGTTCCTACCTCATGCTTCCACGGGTCAAGAGATGACAAAGACCGCCAGCTAAGGGTTGCGTACTTAGCTGGCAGTGCAGCCTAGACACGGTTGTGCTTCTGACTTCATCTAGATTGAGGAGGTGCGTGCCGAGCGTCTGTCCACCAAGGAGGTGTGGCTCGAACAACGTCTGTCCTGGCATGCTGTAGCATGCTGAACCCTAAAAATGGAAGTATTCTTTAGGGCCTGTTCATAAACCACATCATTTTTGAAAATCTCCGACAGGATCCGCAGGATCCGCACACATACAGACATCTATATACATAAAAATGGATTTCTGTCTGCCTGTTTGTCTGTCTGTCTGAACCTAATAGACTCGAAAACTACTGAACCGATCGGCGTGAAATTTTGTATGCAAGGATTTTTAGGGCCGGAAAAGGTTCTTATGATGAAAGACCCCTCCCTTCTCTGGAAAGGGGCGCTCCCATACAAATGAAACACAAATTTATGCATAACTCTAGAACTAATCAAGAAAATGGAACCTAATTTGGCTTTTGGAGGTTTTTGAAGGAGAGAAATGTTTCTATGGTGATTTGAGACTCTTCCGCCTTCTTAAGAGGGGGAGGGGGTGGAGGGGGGGCTCACATTCAAATGAAACACACATTTTTGCATAACTCGAGAAATAATAAAGCAAATGGAATCAAATTTGGCATGTGGATTTTTTTGAAGAAGAAACATATTCCTATGGTAGTTTAAGACCCCTCTGCCCTCTGAAAGGCGAGGGGGAGGGGGGGCTCCCATAGAAAGGAAACACTCATTTCTCCTTAACTCGAGAACAAATTAAGTAAATGGAACCAAATTTGACAGATGAAGGTTTTTGAAGGAGAGAAATGTTTCTATGGTGATTCAAGTAAATGAAATCACATTTGGCATGCGGGGGTCATTGGACGCAGGATTTTTATATATATTAAAATGAATTTCTGTCTGACCGATTCGGAGTGAAAATATGTTTGCAGGGATTTTTGAGCCTGGGGAAGGTTCTTAAGATTGTTTGAGACCACTTCCCTTTTCTTGAAGGGGGGGCTCCCATACTAATGAAACACAAATTTGCATAACTTGAGAAATAATCAAGCACATGGAACCAAAATTGGTATGCGGGGTTTTTTGAATGCAAGAAATGTTTCTATGGTGATTTCAAACACAAATTTCAACCAAACCTGAGAATTATCCAGGTAACCGAGACACAAACTGTGTATTGTATTGGGTAAGAAGAATGTTCTGATAGAAGTTTGAACCCCTTCTCAGTCAATAATGAGGGATGCTTGAGTTATTCCCAGCAAACATCAATACTGAATAACTGTTTGTTTAAACAAATTTGGAGTATCCTAGAGGGTTTGAGCTGTTTAGTGGAATGCCTGTAACTAGAAATTAGAAGAAAAATTAGTATTCTCCATTTAATTCCAACTACCTTTGCTTATCTTCGACAGATACGCGTATTTCGTCTACAATGTACAGACTTCTTCAGTGTCTAATACTAGTCGAGTTATTAGTACGAGACACTGAAGAAGTCTGCACATTGTAGACGAAATACGCGTATCTGTCGAAGATAAGCAAAGGTAGTAGGAATTAAATGGAGAATACTAATTCTTCTTCTAATTTCTAGTTAAATTTGGAGTAGTTGAACAGCTTTTTCTTCTGGAAATTTAGCATTCCAGAAGAACAAGCGGTTATTCGACACTGATGTTTGTTGGGTTCTCAGTGCTACATTATGCACAAGAAGTTAAGCTATGGCTGTGTAAGAGAAAACTACGAAAGAGAAACTGAATGGATATGGCGTAGTTTGAAGATAAATGTTTTGTCTATGAAATGCTTTACGACAAATTCTACATAAAAAGGTTTCTTCGTTCAAAATAATTTATTAAAAAACCAACATTGTTTATGATCCTACATTTTCTGTTTCACAGACATACAATTATTTATGGCCCCAGTACAAAACAGTATTAGTTAGTGGAGTTATTAGTACACGACACTGAAGAAGTCTGCACATTGTAGATGGAATTAAATGGAAAATACTAATTTTTCTTCTCATTTCTAGTTACTTAGGAAACAGGAATGATCGAAGAATTTCTTGGATTTATTAAATTTCATACTCATATGAAATTTATTTTGCATTATTGTTAGCTTAAATTTTCTTTGCTATTTTGTTAAGCATCTGGGTGATCATCTGGCAATCAACTTTATTCCATAATATCGCATTGGAATTTTTGTCATTTTAGAGTTTTAATCATCTTACATCCCACCGGAGAGGCAAATAGCAACATTTCATTAATATATGTACATTATTTAGTATTTCTTTACAACACCGTATTATTTCCATTATATCATGACTCTCACGTTTTCATTTAGGCACATCTGATTTTGGTATCTGACTCAAACTAACACGAAACATCTTTTCAATTTATGACATCTAGCATTCTATATATGTCCATTATATAACGCAGAAAATTACATCTGTGGTAGGCTTTTGCACTTATTACTGAGAGTTGTTTTCATTTCCAATTTGCAAATGGACTTTTTACCTATTTTAAGCTGATCTGTTTCATGCAGCGCTGTGTGCCGTTTGGCTAGTGTTTGATTTTACAGTTCCATATTTGTTATTACTTCATCATTACTCACAATATCAATACATTTGGTAATATTGTTTGTATTGATTTTACTTCATAGATGATTTAAACTTTTTTTTTATTCCTTGTCGAGTATTTTCATCACTGCGACCATTTTTTAGATCTATTGTGATATATCCCCCCTTTTTTTTTGGCTCTGTTCCAGTGACGTACCACTATTGTTAGGAGTGGTCGTCAACGCTGTTTTTAAACTTAAATTTAAACTTCATTTATTGTTTTTTTGCCCATTTTTCTTTGACTCCCTTCCTAACTTGGTAGCAATAACTATTAGGTCAACAAAAATAAAAGTGAATTGTTGTTATAAAAACCGACATCTAGTAGCAAATAGCCCTAGTAACACATTTGTTGCCATTCGGTTGAGGTAACATAAATATGACTTGCTAAGTCATAATCAAGTTACTACAACTAATTATGATCAAAGTGTGCTACTTGGGAGTGACCATGGGAACAGTAAATTAAAATGTATAAATGTTAGTTTTGTAAAATTTCAATATATTTAACAAACTTTTTCAGGATAAAGGGTGATACGGTCAAAATTTAGTCAAGGGAAAACGCGTGTAAATCGGTGAAATCGTTTATTTAAAAAATCAAATTAAATATCTTTTTCAAGTTCAATTAGTATAAAATTCAGGAAAAATATTCAGTTAGGCTTCCGCTTTTCCAAATCCGAATTGCCGGGCCTTACGCTTGACCCCTGCCATCAGATTTTGTACAGCCACCTTGTCCACCTTCTTCGCCGCAGAAAGCCAGTTTGCCTTGAACTGCTGCTCGTCCTTAGCAGTTTTTTTGGTCTTCTTTAGGTTCCGCTTGACAATAGCCCAGTATTTCTCAATTGGGCGGAGCTTTGGCGTGTTGGGAGGGTTCTTGTCCTTGGGAACCACCTGCACGTTGTTGGCGGCGTACCACTCCATGGCCTTTTAACCGTAATGGCAAGATGCCAAATCCGGCCAAAACAGTACGGAACAACCGTGTTTCTTCAGGAAAGGCAGCAGACGTTTATTCAAACACTCTTTCACGTAAATTTCTTGGTTGACAGTCCCGGAAGCTATGAAAATGCTGCTTTTCAAGCCACAGGTACAGATGGCTTGCCAAACCAGATATTTCTTTGCGAACTTTGACAGTTTCGTGTGCTTGAAAATATCTGCTACCTTTCCCCTTCCTTTTGCCGTATAAAACTCCTGTCCCGGAAGCTGCTTGTAGTCGGCTTTGACGTAGGTTTCGTCGTCCATTACCACGCAGTCAAACTTCGTCAGCATCGTCGTGTACAGCCTCCGGGATCGCGCTTTGGCCGTCGTATTTTGTTTATCATCGCGATTTGGAGTCACTACCTTCTTGTAAGTCGATAGTCCGGCTCGTTTTTTGGCTCGATGCACGGTTGTAGACGATACACCCAGCTTATTTGCGGCATCTCGGAGAGATAGGTTAGGGTTTCGCTTGAAACTACCGGCAACTCTCTTTGTCGTCTCAGCGGCTTCCGGTTTTCGATTTCCCCCCGATCCAGACTTCCTGGCTGTCGACAAACGTTCCCCAAACACTTTAATTACATTTGTAACGGTTGATTTGGCAACTTTTAGCGATTTTGCCAACTTTGCGTGCGAGTAGCTCGGATTTTCGCGATGCGCGAGCAAAATTTTGATACGCTGCTCTTTTTGCTTGGACGGCATTTTGACAACTGAAGAGTGAATTCCAAAATCAAAATAGGAGCAACATTCTACACACACAGACCTTCAAAATGAGGGGTGTTCAGGTTTTTTAAATGCAAAATTGAAAGAAATACGTCAAGTTGATATTGACCAAATTTTGACCGTATCGCCCTTTACCTCAAATCAAGTTTTGGGTGGATTGCTGATATCGTTGAAATCGAACGAAAACGTACTCACGCGTGAAACCACAGACACTTTAATATTTTACAATAATTCAACCGAATGAAGATCATGTATAATAGATACGAATGATTGCAATATTTTTCATTTACATATGTATATACACTATTCTATAATTATTTCATGGGAATAGGAGGGATCATCAGGGCACCCAAATGAAGCATTCTGGATGAAGAGATTGAGAATGCCAACTCCCCATTGCTAACAGTTTGTGAATAGAGAGCAGGCCCTTCTCATCGCCCTTTGGGGCATCCTCATGTTAGATAGCTAGCTCTTTTGACCATTTGTTCAATCTTGTTATTGGAAGGAGATTCTTTATATCCCTGTGGATACGTATAAGTGATGTTGCCTATCGATCCACCAAACCCCTTTTTGGCCCTTCATACAATGGCATGATTAGGATTGTCGGCGCAGAAGCCGGCAAGCTGGCAACCCTGCCCACCGACGTTTTTGATGCGAGGGCATCAAGTGCCAAAGCGTCGCGGCAGAACGCAATGACAGATGTCACTTCGCGCAGTACAATCGGTCAGTAGGTGTTTCCGAGCTTCATTATTACTCTTGATACTCAGTGGCAAATAGAAGCGAAATAATTAGAGTGCAATTAAGTGATATCAAAATTGAAATTAAAATATAAAGAAATCCGCTCAGTTAGGGTGCAGTCAAGAAGATTAGTTCACAGATTGATCCCGATTGAAAAGTTGTGCCTCGTGCGAAGAGAGGTTAAAACCGAGGTTAAAACGTAGGGTGTAAGCCGGAAAAGGGCTATCGACTTTTTGAAGCAACTTCGCTAACAGAATCGGCCGTCTTTTTTTTCTACATTCTCCCTTGACAAGGATAATCAGAGGTTATTAAGGCTTGATCAAGTCTAACAGAAAGGAGAGCCCATTGCTGTCGGACTTAGTTTCCGTGCCACAAGGGGTGGTAGTACATATCTTACACAATAATAATTTATATCAAATTTATTTCTAAAATAAGGAATACTTTACAATTTGTTTCTAAAATAAGGACGTACAAAGCCATATCATCGAGGGGTACGGTAGTTTCCGATTGGACATTAGAACGCTGAGAATCCTTATCAAATTCACATAAAAAATCATCTACTATCGCCATTAATCGTAACAATATGATTAATCGCGAAATTCAGCGCGTAATCGTGTCTCATCGTCACAGGTTCTTAATCGTTTTGCTGCGTTAGATTTCGTGTGTAGAAAAGGCTGCCTCATCAACGTTCAAAAGTGCCCGAACCAAATGGACACCCTGTAATGATCACTTGAAGATGCGATGGAGGATCATTGCCCTGATATTCCAAAATGTAGCACGTAGTAAAATGTTTCTTGTCTTCTATAACTAAACGTGATGGAATTGAATAAAAGAGTGGAAATTAATCGGAAATGATCTCTCATATGCATCCGTCGAACCATTCTGAACATCTGTTGTGAGAATATCACGAGGAAAATCTCTCATGTGCAAAGCATGTTACCAATTACTAATGCTTTCTTTCCTTTCTCCTGTTCTCTTCCCAATTCCATGACAACAAAAAATACCATATGACACACTGTGAAGATAGTTTGGACACTACATCATATGAAGCAATGAGTAAAGAACGATATATAGCCCTAACCAATTTTCTAACACGAGATAAGCAATCAAATGACGACAATAAAACATACTAAATATTAAATAACATATAATGGGGAAAGGGAGGGACCATCAGGGCACCCAAGTGAAACGATTTGGATAAGGAGCATGGGACTGCCTCATCCCTATTGTTAGCATTTCGCGGAACAAGGGTGGGCTGTTCGACCCCATCTGTTGGGTTTATTCTGTCAATCTAGCGCTCGATTCAAGTATGCACTTGCATTTGGAAGGAGATTCTCTTCCCTATATTCGCAGATTTTGCATAAGTGTCTCTGCTTACGGGACCGCCCAAAATTTGTTGGCCCTTTATACAGGAGTTTAAGTTTAGCTTATTGTCATTGGGATAAGCATTTTTATCTGTTGACGAATCAATAATAAATAAATAAATACATTTTGGAGGAGCTTGATAATCACAAACAACAATAGAATCCTGATCAAATCGATTTTCAGATTATTTCCACTGCTATGGAAAGTTACCTTGCTGCAATAGATGGTGGTATTACATCATCATCATCATCAAGTTTGATCAGAAAGGATGCAGTACACCCGAGAGAGGTGTTCCCAAGCCATGGTTCAAGCTCTCTGGTATGGCTATCAATCGAGATGACCAGAACGAATGTTTGAAGAAAAATTTGATCTCGTTTCTACAACAACATCATGCAGCTGGACAGTACGTGGTGTCTCCTGTCTTGTGCCGCGTGTCTCGAGTGTATTAAGTTCTTACGTTAGCACAAGCAACACAAAAAAATTAGTTCAATATGCTTACTTACTTGTTGCATTGTAGCATTAGTTGTTTCACAGAAATATTGTCCATACAAGTTGGGAGAACACATCGGCATTTCCATTGCACCGAGCATAGCACCAATTGCTCGCCCATCACCGTCAGCCGACTTTACAACTATTTGCAGTCCAACAAGCTGAAACATCTTTTAGTTGTCCCATCTTCAAGTGACTTGTTCATTCGTAAATTCCAATACGCACACGACCTTGTTTCAATGCATTCATCAGTAAAAGGATGATTGGTCAGCCCAAGAGGCTGAAATCATTCTTGTGAGGCAACTCTAAAGACATTACATTTTGTCGGACGGTTACTCTTATTGACACAGTATTAAACCTTAAAAACAATATCCACTCTTCTCAAACTGAAATGAAACACACTAATTTAATCAATCGAATGAAACAGCTGACACGTGGGACTGTTTAACGGCAGTTGATTTTGTAACTTACGAGTCTGAACTGCGAAATCTCAATGCTAATACCGTTAAACAGTCCCACGTGTCAGCTGTTTCATCCAGTGATTCGAACTAAACCACCAGCTGTGAATAAAATGGCCCAAAGATCTTAATTTGTGGTGATATTCAAATCTACACAATACCAGCCCACTAACGCAATTTGAACAATATCTTCTAGGCTCACGCGGGGTATAGATAAGCTGCAGAAGCAGTGGAAAATTGTACGATATCTTTTCATCTGGGCGATTCGGCTCATTCTTCAAGAAAGCCACATCGAGCACAAAGGACGAGCGACCGAGTAACTTTACTCCAAAAGACATCTCTTCTCTGGTGAAAGACCGTTTGTACATGACAAGAGACATGTCGTTCCCTACATAGTACTAAATAGGTAGTGGAAACTTTGCGTCCGCAGTGGAAAGTATGGGTGTGTAGTTGACTACGTATTCTAACTGCCCTAGGGCTAACAGAAGTTTCCTTGTGAAGTTCTATTTATCTGGGGCGCATTTGTGTTCGAGACTAGGAACATACGACAGAAGCAGTAATGCAGAGATGCAGAAAATTTTCTAAGCGCTTCCTTTCGAAATTATTCGAGTGGGATAATGCCTACACCTTCACCTTCGTCGCAACAGCAGCCAAGACAAGTTGAAGATGGCACAACAGTAAAGCATCCGGAAATAAGCCGACGACCGTCCAACCGGCTGAAATTTTCAACTTTGTGTTTGGGGAAAACAAGAGACAGAAGATGTTTTTGATGTAGGTCCTTTTGGGAATGCTACCAGGGTGGATTTGCTTCATTAAGAACGACTGTGTTCTGGTGAGAAGAAACCAACAACATTTTGGGAGCTGTTTGGGGTTTTGAGGTTCAGAGCTTCTTCGCCTGTGCACACAGATACATCAAATTATTTGTTTAAATGTAATCCAACTTGTTTGGTTGGAAGAAGTTTTCCACAAAATAAGGAAGCAACCCATCATTTGGATTGGTCTAGGGGGCTGGGCAGAGCAGTGAAAGTTAATAGAGCGAAAATGTTCTCCGGATTGATCACTGATTTCCTTTTCTGGTGTTGCCCCATTCTAGTCCGGCAACCGCAGGCTCATCGCCACACGTGGAAGTGCTAGTTTGTGGTTCTGCTTATTTTTTTTTCTCTCGTCTACTTCGCTCCAGCTCTCAATGGTTACGGTTCGTCAGACAGCCCAATCAAGTCCATAATAAGGCTGGGTGCTGCTTCTACTGGATGAAATCTGTTCTGTGATGCGGAAACATAATTTACGAAAACGGGTCAAATTAATGTTTGAAAAGTCTATTAAAACCAAAAATTGATCATTAAACCTCTGGAGAGCGAGAAACGGAGAGCCCAGCGAAGACAGACAGACTCACAAACGGGCAATGCTGAGAGGTCCACTGAATGTGGTTGGGAAAGGTGAGCGTCCCGATTCGGACTTGAGGATGGACCGCTGTTGTGTGCAGAGAGCGAGTAAAAGGAGGAGGAAAAGTTGAAACCTCATTCTTAAAAATTATGTTTAACTAACCACAAGAGCCAGGGCAGTAAAAAACAGTGCATCAGGGGAGAGCGTGCCCTGTGTAGGCAGCAGATAGAAGTTGAAACCAAATTGGGCTCTAGGTGGAGTGGGAGCGCAGTGTTGGCAGGTTTGGGATTTTGAGATGCACATACAAAAAAAAAACAATGACGTTTTAGAATTTTCTATATTAAAAGATGGTTTTTGTTTGAAAAGGCTTTATTATGTCCGAAATGTTAGATATATTTGGAAAACTGCACAGAAGTGTTGAGATATTTTTTTTCATTAAATCTCGTGGAATCATCTCAGAAGTATATCGGAAATCAAATAGGGCCATCCACTGCTATTGCACGATAAAGTGGTTGTAAGAATTCTTGCATATCTTTGTACACTCTGATATTCCTTAAATTTCACAACCACTCGCGATCATGATGGTTGCAAACCTATGGCCAAACCAGGTATTTTTGTTATTCATTCCATAAAACAAATAGATAAACAACAACACAAGTTGCCATGATAATGAAAAGTGTACTTTTAGTCGTTTCTCTTAGATTGAAATTAAGAAGTCTAAGAGTGAATTCCGGCATAACGCACCAGTATCACGTCAGATGTAAGTGCCTTTATATAAACGTTATATGACGTGCCAGTGAAAAAAAATATTGAAATATGGTATGCTTTCACTACTGGTCGAATTCTTGGTGTGACGTGCATGTTCACTCTCACTGTCGACAAGGTGAAAAATTTTACTCACGAGGGGGAGTATTGCTTCAATATATTAATGAAATAATAATCGGAGTGACACACAAGCAGTGCTTCAAATGTTCAGTGAAATGTTATACGATTTTTAAAAATCACTTGAATTTATTAGAAGCTTTCCTTTTAGTTTGTGTATGGACTGTGTATGTAGATCGCTTCCCAAAAATGTCTTATCCATACAATCCACAGTGATCCAGAATGCGAATTTAGCTGAGCATTTTCAGCCTAAGTTTGAAGTTTTGAGCGAAATTGTCTTCTACAATGTTGTTCCTACTTTTGGTATGACTGAAAACTAGGGTGGTCTTTATTTCCAAAGAAATCGAAATTCTAACGTTTTTATTTGCAGTAATAAAGGCATACATCCTTTAAAAAAGTTGTGGATGAGAAAGTTTTTAGCAACTTTGACTGCATCAATTGTTCTGTAGCTTTTGAAATGACCAAAATAGAGCAATGTTTTCTATATAGGGTGTCCTTATAAAAATCAGTTATTTTGCTCTAACTTTTCATATAATTTTTTTTTAGCAAAGTTGTCATTGATTCTAGAATAATAAAAGATTCAATTTTTGGTGTGCTCAAATCGTCGCTATCGTATGTCAAACAGAAGTTATTATGGTTTTTGTAAAATAATGGGCCTATTTCAAATGTTGATCTCTCTAGTTGAAGCGAACAGAAAAACTACAATAAGAAAATCAAAAATAACTCGCTAATGGTGAAAGATATTGGCATGATTTATACGTTAAAATGTTTATCTTTTTACGTTCTAAGAACCATCACAATTCAACTTTTTTGTCAAATTTGAACTAATAAAGTTATAGCAAAAAACTGTTTTTTTTTATTTTTTTTAACACATCTTTAGGGCGTTCATTGCGTTGTGCATCGTCTGTGTCTATACACCCACGTTTAAATTAACGAAACCAAATTTGTACATTTGATTGTGCTGACGCAGAGTCCAGGTAATATTTATAAAGCGATTGTTTAGTTTCCATAGTATTTTTTCCCATCCAGAAACAGTGATGAATCAACACACAAAATCCGTTTAATCAGATTTTTCTTTAAAAAGTTGCTTCACCTCAAATACTATATCTCACCATCTAATGGCCCGACAGCTGTCACATTTATTCACGTATAATTTGAAATATCTAAATAAGTGATAATCATATGAATATTATTCTAGTGGTGCCATCTATGTGTCAGGACAAATACTTTACTACCTATCTGTTAGTGGTTTAAGACAAGGACAACTAAAAAATGGAAAGAAAGATTAGTATTTTCCATTTAATTTCAACTACCTTTATTGCTTATCTTGGCAGATACGCGTATTTTGTCTACAAAATACCAAAATCTCGTGTAAATTTCTGTCCCTGAGACCGACACATGCAAGCGTCCGTTAGCGCATAAGAATGTGTTGAAAGAGATGAGAAAATAAATTCAACCGAACACATCTTTTGTCGAATTGCGTATGTTTCACTTTCAGGAGACATAATTTTACACGAAATCTTCACGTTCCCCGACTTTAAGTTTCCGGACTATTTACAAACATGGATTAGGTCTCGTGTAAAATTCATAATTTCTAAGTGTGTACAATGTACAGACTTCTTCAGTGTCGTGTACTTAAACTCGACGTGTCGTTTCACTTTAAAAAAGCCGACGTCTACCAAAAATGCTAAAGCATGAGCATGATCTTTTTTCAACACAATATATCTAATCCTGTTTGATTGAAATTATTGCTCGTGTCGCGTAGTGAGAGAAAAAATGTAATCGGCCGCCGTGTAAACACCATATTTTTCCTCCGGTTCGTGATGTTGTCAGGTTCGCGGAAAAGTTTAAAAGTGTTCAGGATTACACAGACTGCATCGATTTCGAAGCGTTTTTCAATCGCGTCGGATTGTGCGCTCCGATAAGCCGCCATGTAATATCGTCGCGCGATTTTTTCGCAGCGATTATTCGCTGCCGTGCGGTCTGCAGATCCTTTTTATCTTCCCGTGTTTCGCCGCAAACTAAGTTTAGTCTCCTCAATACTCAAGCCTAACATTGCATTAGGTCCTATGTACCTAATGCATGAAAAATAGGATTTTAAATTTTAAATTTACTTCTTAATCGTAATTGCAACTAATTGTGTAATCATAAATTTTCACAAGCTTTCAACGTAAAACATCTTCAGGATTTCAAAAAAATATTTGCTTCTGAAGTTTAAGATGTTTCTAGGCGTGTAATTGATGCATTTGTTACTTAGGACCTATTGCATATACATTTGTAGATTGGTCTTTTGCCAAGTTAGAATGAACATAGGACTGTTTTGATTGTGGTAAGCACTGTTAGAAACAATGTTCGCATAAGCTCCCTATCAGCTTTATTGTTGTACTCTTGAACCGCTTCATCTTTACAATTATCAAATATTTGATAAAAAAGTAGCCAATCATATTTAAGAATCTCAACAAATGTTTACATATTTATCCAATCGGATTATTGTAACAGGTAACTTAGGGTGTACAAACTACCTGTTGCTAGTTTTAGACCCACATATATAACGTTAATGTTCCTGACAACGTTCTTGAGGATCGCAGCAAGCCATGCATTGAAACTGACGTGTTTTGTTTTTACTGCGTCGTTTTCGCGAAAATAAATTCAAACATTAATTCGTAATTTAACTTTAACTAACAGTGAAATCATAAGATATCCGCGTGATTTGGGAAAGACGTAGTGAATACAATCGATTCCCTCCCAAAATGTGAGAGTGTTGGTAGTATTTTCCAGTTTTTTTGTTTTTGTTTTTTGTGCTTTGCCTCGCACCCAGGAAGAAGAGTTACATCAGCTTAGTTTTGTTTATTAGTGGCAGTATTGTGACACCTAGACAAAAATTATTAAGTTTGAATGTTTGTCAGCTTTGTCGCGAGTGGATCGATGATTATTAGC
Organism: Aedes japonicus; assembly: GCA_034211315.2. NCBI lineage: Eukaryota > Metazoa > Arthropoda > Insecta > Diptera > Culicidae > Aedes > Aedes japonicus. Next base: position 33,513 of record JASCZW010000371.1, on the reverse strand, counting down.
AGTTTTTGAAGTTCGATATAGAGTCACCTAATAGCGGTATTTGATTATTGGCAAAGTTTGAAGGGAACAAAAGAAGACCAGTGTATGTAGAAAACGGCCATTTGCTTGTCAGAAGCAGCAAACGAAGACAAGGCTGTTTTAGTGAGCGTTCTGTTTTTTCCCCGCGTTGTTTGTACGCCGGGCATGACGAGAGAGCATGTGGAGGTGTTCCCTTGCAGAAAGCGCATTTTGGTGTGCTGTCTGCACAGGCGCCATCCTCATGTTTCTCTCCGCAGTTGGAGCGGCGTGCCTTATTGCAATAGGAGGTCGTATGTCCCATCTGTTTGCATTTTTCGCAGATCATTACCCGAGGTACAAACAACCGCACAGGTAGTCGAAGTTTTCCCAACTCGAAGTATTTATGGAGGGCTGAACCAGAAAAGGTCTAGTGGTTTCGTTTTGGGCCGAAAATAGACAACTCAAGGACCAGCTAAACTATCTGGATAAGCACGCGATCGGGTAACTTTAAGAGCTACCCCATCATTTTGTGCCATAGATGATTCATCTTCCGGTAAAATCATCCATGGCTCGTTCGTTGGAGTTTATGATGCTCAACCACTGTCGCAATCTATATATAATTAAACACAGAAAAGCAACCTAAAGCTAAGCACACTCTCTCACACACTCTTACACACTCTCACACACTCTCACACACAATACAATTAAAATGAATTCAGAAGAGCGAGAAACAAAAATTTATCTTATATGTATCACGGATCTGCTGCAGTCGGGCGACGAATGTGCTGCTGCTGCCGAGCGACGATGAGTGGCCGCGTGTACCGGCTAGGTGTGGAGCTGAGCGATGGTGATAATGATAATGATGACGATGTTGCTGGTCGGTGGTAGTTGGTGGATGGACGAATGCACGCTACACACGATGGACTGCTGGTGTGCGTACCGTATAGATGCGGAGCAATATGGTATTTGGATCGTGGCAATATTGCTAATTGCAATTAATGATGTTGTTGCACTGCTTATCACACAACTTTTTCTTCTTCAGAAAACCAAGACTCGAAGAATTGAAACCATTTGTGAAAACCTTCCAAAGCAACGGAGAGCGGACCGAACGAACTGTACCGTTCGTTTGTTCACTGGGCAATGATGTATCTGACAATATAACAATAACCTTATTTTTAAATACCAAATACGTGCCTGGTTTGGAAATTAAACATTTTCGAATCTGGAAGTGTGTTGCAGTGTCCTTATCCAAACGATATTGGTGATGTTTACATGCGAGGCTTATTGTATGTGAAAGTAACCTCGGAATGGGCGTGACTCTCCAGACATTCTGAAATGGGTTGCTAGATCTGCAGTAGAGCACTTTCTAGCTACTTCCAATGGTCACTTAATGGATTGTTGTAAATAGATTTCTTCCAAAATACCATTGCCGGCCAATGAGTGTTAGATTGAACAAACACACACGCACACACACACAATATATCTAATCCGGTATACAGAATATTATTGGTCACTGAATTTTGAGATTGACCATTTATCCTCATTGTACAAGTGTCTATGATCCAACACAGAAGTCGTACACAGAAATAAATTATTAATTTAAACAAGCGCGGACAAATTACCCTCTTTAATTTCAAGTCGAAGGAAGCGTAAACAACACAATTGTTTGAAATCTTTCATGTGCCATACAACTATGTTGGCTATCTGTCATACAGCAGGCTAGCTTCAGGCGTTATCTGATTAAAATTTACATGAAATATTCCACTATTTTCTGCTAATTCTAGCATTCCCTTTATGTACAATAGATAACGCAGAAAATTGAATGTTTCTTTTTATCTGTGTATAATAGTATTCAGATAGTATCGTATATTCCTACATTTTAAGTCAAAATAGAATTTTGTTGTGGCCATTACCGTATTAGGCTCAGTCAATTCGTAAAGAGTGCAAATTTAGGACATATATATGATGTGTAATTTTCCCACCGTTAGGCTTTTTAAAAAGAGAAAGATTTTAGTGAGATTATTGGTGATATTCTCATAACGACATTTTGTTTCTCTGAATAAAAAATTTCAGTAATTCTAAACTAACCATAAAAGGAAAAAATAGTCTGAACCCTACAGTACAGTCTAATCTACAGCTTGGAATCTAGTTTTTATCCAAAATTTAAAAATATTTCGAATTCGAACTAATTCTATTCGAAGTTTCAGAAAAGAACGGACAAAAATTGCAATTTTTATGGGGATACCTACACCCACACTGACGAAACTACCCATGCAGCATCAATCATAGTAACTCATGATTCAGCAGACAGTTTGACAATTTGACAGCTCTATCAGTCGAACTCTAACCGTGATGGCAAAAACAGTGAAGCTACTCCGTTCAGAATTGTGCGGGATCAAAGAACGGCACCCCGCCGCGTCGAAAACGGACATCATGCGGCACTTTGTGGACGCCATGTACTCCCGTTCCGGTATCTACAACGTCGTGACACTATTAGACAACAATCAGAGCATCGAAAGAAAGCCCGGTTCCGGACGACCGACGACCCTGAGCGACAAGAAGCTCCAAACGATGCTGAAGAGGAAGACCGAGGGAAAAATGGCACTGCGTGCGCATGGCCGGGAGGTCGGTTCAACTGACCAAACAGTGAAAAAGTACCTGGTGAACCTGAACATACATGTCAGGAAGCGGAAGTCGCGTCCACTGGTTTCGGAGCTGAAGGCAATGACGCAGCAGCAGTAGCTGAATAAGATGGTCAATACGATTTTTCCGGCCAATCGCGACGTGGCGGTGGTGATGGACGACGAGACCTATTTTACCCTGGATGGTAACGGCTGGCAGGGCACTTCGTATTCCCCCACGAAGAAAGTGAGCTCCGAGGTGAAGTTTATTTCACACACCAAGTTCCACTAGAAGGTGCTGCTGTGGCTGGCAATCAGCGAGAAGGAGATGTCAAGGCCGCTCTTCTTTCGCTTCGGGGAAACAGGGAATTTTATAGTCCGGAATGCCTGCCGAAAGTTGCGTCGTTCATCAGGGCAAAGACGCAGTGTTCTGGTTGGATCTGGCGTCGGCCCACTACTCGAAGCGAAGCGGGTTTATTTGTTTAAATGATTTTCTTTTCAATATACAATCTCATCGCCTCGCATTACAACCACCCAAAAACTTCAAATTAGAGCGACCAGGTTGATTTGCCGTTTTTGAACGCTTTGAACTTTGCAAACAAGGAGGTAACTAAAAAACAATTGCCATAGGATATTGTATATGACTCACTAAACATTGGTACTGATATAAACCACATGGAAGGTTTATTCTACTGCTTCATGATGTTTCCTAAGCGGGTCCACTGCGTTGTATTTCTAATAAACCTGCCTGTCTGTCTTGAGTAACATTTTTCTGTGACTTTTTGCTCCACTTCGAACACCCTTTTTGAAGATATTGCAATTACATTGACTGATTATGAATATAAGTAAACCAGGTATTTTGGTTATTCATTTCATGAAACAAATGGATAAACAACAACATAAGTTGCCATGAAAATTTAAAGTGTACTTTCAGTCGTTTACCTGAGATTTAAAGTTATAACCCGCCAGTGTCATACCTGATGTTCTACGACGTAACAATTAAACAATGACTAGAAAATGTGATTCTTTTACTACTGGTCAAATTCTTGGTTTCACATGCATGTTTATAGTATAAGATAAACCCTCTCACCATCGACAAGGTGGAAAATTTGACCCGCGAGATGGAAGTCAAGTTAAAGTACTTGGATAAAATATTCAGTATTATTGTGACAATTTTTATCTTGTGATCCTCCATTAATTTAGTCAATAAAGACGCAACTACGAAGCAATACTATGCCGGTTTTGGGCAAAAGATCAAATGATTGTACTTGGCATACAATCATATTAGTTCTAATACGGAACATGGCATTGAATGATCCCATTTAATATCTGTGAATGTAAAATTACAACACTGAGTTAAGAAACAGGCAATAAACTTGTGGTGAGCAGTACTCATCTTAAGCAAATTACTCTATTTGTTTTGCGTATATCACCTACATCTCAATTCGTATGTAGCTGGTGTTGTGACTATTTGTTTTCAACTATATTTTCGCATTGCGCTTATCTGGTGCGACCAGGAAGTCAGTTCCCGCTGCAAATCTGCTAGCACTGACCTCCCAATCAGCATCAGAATTCCGTCCGGCCCTCGTTCGTTCCCTTTCGACCGAAAAAAGGGGGAGGCAAAATAAAACACTCAGACGCACTGATGATGTTTACATACATCATCGAGCGTTTTGTGTGCGCCTAGGCTGTCTACCCGTCCGTGGTCAGGCCTGTGCTGGCCCTGCCAGCCAGCCTAGTCATCATCGTCATTAAAAAAACAGAAAAAAAGAGCAACATAAATAATTCTGATCTAGTCATAGCAAACGAGCGAAGCATCATACATCCTCACCGGCGAGTGGAGTTCGATCGGTCCGTGGCAGGCTCCATCCACCTCCGCCGAGTTGGTTGCGGGGCAAGAAGGGGAGTAAAAGTTTAACCTTTCTCACTTAATTTTTCTGTTGCTGCTGCTTAACTTGTCTAAGATAGAAGACGGAGAAGTGGTTTGCCCGTCGCTTGTTTGCGGAGGAGGTGGGGGGAGGTGGAGTCGAGAGCAATGGTCTAGAAATTGCCCGTCTCCGGTTGTTTTGCGTATTGGTGGATTGTGCAGTTTGTTATTTTTTTTACAATTCAGTCGTGTCCCTCAAAACTTTTATGGCTCATTGAACTACGCACGAGCACTACTGATCGGCGATATCAACCGGTTTGTCAAATCTGACGGGTTGGTCATTGCACTCGTTAGTCAGGATCAGCTGATTGAATTAAAACTCACCAATTATCCAACATCGCCGGCTCAGCCTTACGAGTACACACAGCTAATCGAATTTCCCAACTTCCTGTCTTCAATCATCCCAGGCTCTAGGGCTCAGACACTTTCTTGGTGGTCCACATCTTCTGGTTGGTCTCGTTGTTTTCTCTGGTGGTGTGCTTACCATGACACTGATTGACAGATTTTGATTTAGAACTCTAAACAATCGTCTCTCCTGCGCCTTTTCGTTCGTCTTGGCCTACTGTGAAAAAGTTCAACCGGAAAATATTATCTCCGTGAGCAAAACAAGCAAACGAAGGGATAGAATATTACCATATCTCGCCCGGTTTGTCTCCGCTGGGATGCCGTTCATCGGTGTCTGGCGCTCGCTCTGTGGCAGTTCAGCGGTTGTTACAGTCCCGCGCATTGTCCAGACACCGCAACCCGCCGTGATCGCCTCCGATGCCGCCCGCGTGTCGGCGTGTGGTGCGTGGCCGTATCATTGCATCGTGGTTCCTGTTTGGAGTTTCCTCCGTTTGAAACGATAGGAGCGAGAGGTGCGGGAAAGGAGGTGGGTAATGATAGAAAAATTGAAAACTAGAGTAAACGGGATAGATACGCAGCGAAGAAGATAGTGGGAAGAGTCTTGACGTAAAGTGAAAAAATGCTCTCCGTCAGACTTACCGTTTCGATTTTGCGTCATGTTTACTTCAATTGTTTCTTTATTTAATTTGTGAGCGTTTTTCTAGATTACCGAACGGGATGCTGTTTCGACATAATAAGTGTGATTGTTGCTCAGCGGTGAATGCACTCGGGACGTAAATGCAACGGAACGCGGCGATTTTTATTCAGAACGATCAGTCGTTCATGATCTCTGTGGATGGGGCAAATCGTTGCTTGAACAAGATCGATCGCAAGATGGGGATGTCAATATCAATTTCTTGGTACTAGTGCATTTGCTTGGAGCTGGAGGTGAAGACTGTACTTGTTAACACTCACTAATTTTTCCTTGGTGATTTGGTGACATTTTTCATCGTTATTTAAAAAAAAAAAGTTTTTGTTAACTGGGTCTTAACAGAGACTTATCCGATCGCGATTCATTACGAGACATCCGACGGGGGTTAAAAGCAGGGTATCAAAATTGAATTTCAAATAGGTGTTCATCGTGTGGTGCAGCTTCAAATTGATGGAGATCATTTTTAGCTTGCGTTTGAAATTGTACGTTCTTTTTATTTCGTATCATTTTATTTCACAATCATTTGTGAATCTTGATGGAGGCTATCATTATTATAATATTTAAATGCGCTCAAAAAGTGTTTGTATTATTTGATCTTTTCTATAAAAATGCAAAAGTCAAAAAAGATGCGATATTCATAACACCGGAAAGTACGGCATGTTGAAACTAAGTGTTGGAATATCCGATTAAAAGCATGTTCTCGTAGCTCAAGAAGTTTAGACCAAACTAAAGCTGCTTCCCTAGCAAAGGAAAATAACAAGCTGATATCATATGAGTAACAAGTTCTGTTATTCCAGTTATCGTTTTGATTTCCGCTGTTATACCATAATAAATTTAGTTATCACCATTGGCAAATTTTGTTATCATATGTTATCATTTTGAACACACTATTTTTCATGAACGTTTTAAGTTGAATTGTACAGCTATTAATACTTTCAGCGTATATGAACAAGAAATATAGAGATAACATAATTTACTACTATTTAAATAATTTTGCTTATAATACAGGATTTGTTAACAAGTTGTTCGCAGTGATAACATATTCAGTGAACATAAACTGATAACCTGGTATTAGAACTTGTTATCAACTTGGTATAATCCTTTGCTCGGTTGCTTGTCTGCAGAGTCTTGGCTTCTCGTCTGCTTCCAGAACGTCACGGCATCGGTTTCGCACAAAGATTTTGTCTTTTTCGGATATGATTTTGTAACCGCATTTTAATGTGCGAAGAATAATTCATTTTATCCATTTTGATCCACTAAAACCACTTTCCTAGAACACAATATCACGTTAACAAACTAGACTACTAGTTTGTTACACACAAACTACGGCACCGGTATTTTTTGTTAGACCTTTGATTTGATTTTTTGCAGAGATCGAGATTCGCACTCAGCTGGGTGAAAAGCAGGTTGTCGATGAGTAGTGAACCGTTCACATTTTCATCTCTCCTTTTTCGCCGATAATTCATTATCCTCTCTCTTGCATATGCGAAAATATCTCTCTTCAAAATTCAACGAACATATTTTCTCATGTCACATTTTTCACTGAAAACATGCAACCTAGATCGTAGGCGAGAATGTCAGAATAAAACAAGCATGAAGAGTGGTGCATTTTCAGGTGTCAAAAAATAAGTGAAAAATAATTATCGGCATCTAGGATTTACTGAAAAAATAAACGATTTATCAGCTACTCATGCTCTCCGAAAATTATAAATCGTCGTTGCTTTTCTTGCGAAAACTGCTGTGAGCGTATAATAGTTTATCGCTTCTCACATTCTCATCTGTTTCTCAAGGCGGGTGAAAAAGGACGTTTGTCTTCTCAAGGAAGCGAAAATTTCAGTCTCTGATTTTTTGATAATGCAGGATTCATTCGTTTACATACCACAACGCAAAATGGTTAGTTTGATAATAATCAGTTAGATTCACTATGTTTATCTTATTATCTTTGCTTGAAAAGTATGCAAGAAGAAAATACTCTGGGTAAGGACTGTTTCGTCAATTATGAGTACACATAAAAATTGCTGTATTTAAATATGTTTTATATATTTTGAAACTAAAATTGTAAATGTTTATTGACTATCAAAAAAGCCCATTACATCAGTATTCGTTTGATTTTTCGTAGATCTGGCCAGCTCTCGCACCTTCTTCTTGATGTTCCTCATGAGGTTTCACACAACCGTTTCATCAATGGTATGCTTACGTTTACCCAACCTTCTTTGAATTTGATTATTTCATCTGCTCCTGTAGCCTTCTTTCGCAACTTTCCTTTCATCAAAGCCCAACATTTCTTTATTGGCCTTATATGCGGACAATTTGGATGATTCATCGCCTTTTCCACAAATTTGACATTGTTCTCATCATACCAATCCAAGGTGGCACGCGCATAGTGGCAGGATGCCAAATATTCACCATTTGACATTATTTAACTATTACAGTGAGAATATCACTTTCAATATTATAGTCATGGAATTGCACTGCAGAAAATTAGTAGAAGCAGGCTGAGAGGTACAATTTCATTATATATCACTTTCAGGAATTCAGCTTCTGGACTGGGTTATCGAAAAATCAATCCACCTGAGTCGAAAGGACTATTTACCACGCTGGTCTTAATGCCTTGTTTAGACTACAGAGTTATAACAAGTTATAAGCCTGTCTTGATGACGAATTTCTTGTTGGAATTATTTGACAACCGTTATAACATGTTATAACTCTGTAGTCTGAACAAGGCATAAGAGAAACCTCGACTAACCGGTTTGCACCGATCAATTGATGTTTATTTAGCGTACGGTAAATATTTCAGCTACGCTCATACGTTCCCATTTTATCATCACTTCTTAGAGTCGTGGGTGACCAATAGACCCCTCCCCTTTTTGGAATGAAGCACTACTTGAAAACTAATCAAGAATATGGAACCCAATTTGACATGTGGAGATACTATGGTGGCTTGAGACGTCTCCATCTTCTGTAAGTGTATTTAGCTAAGGTAGCAGCATTATTAGAAAAAAATTCATCTGTCAAATCTTATAATACTAGAAGTGTTCCATTCTTCAATAATGAAACTTCTTTGAATTTGGAACTTCAAAGCTTCAAATGGCATATTCTGTCCCAGCGGGAATTTATTTCTTCTTGGTAATTGTTATTTACCACTGAGCACGTGAATTTGACATCTGTTTTCTTATGACTTATAGTAACACTCTTACGGAGGCCTTTTAGTATATCTAGAATGTGTCCGTATTGTATATTGGATGAACAACATTTTTTTCGTCCTAAAATGATGCTCTATGTTCCAAAATGTTGATCAGAATAGCTATTTTTATCCCAAAAAATCGCCGAAACTTCTTAAGATTATGAATCAGTTATAGAAGCATTCTGAACAGGTTTGAGCTCGTTTATAAGAAATCGAGAAATAGTATTGAACTGACTTTTGTCTACATGCAATCTAAACTTGATGCTGACCGTCGGATCGTTATCAAAAATCATTTTAAGTAATCTATTGTCTAACATTCTTGCAATATGCCTAGCCCATCGTAGTAGACAAGTGAACAATGGGTGGTTCTCAGTAACTTATTATGTAAGGTGAGGTGTGATTGTGGTTCATTCGCTTTCTCCATCTGCCATCTGCATTCCAACGTAGATCGTTCGCAGCACCTCCCATCCAAAGACACTTGGGGCCGGATGATCGTAAAGAAAATGGATATCTTGAAAACTTATTCCAAACGACGTATCTGGTCACACAACTTTCACGAAAAATAGGACCACCACAAAGAATAATAAGTCTTTAACATAATGCTGATGCCAGTTCTTGTGTGAGTGGGTTTTGAGGAAATTTGAATGGTTGTTTAACTCTATATTCACTTAAATAGATGCATTGTTTTGAATTAAAGACTGTTCAAGTTACATTTCGGATACCAAAATAATAGCAGCAAAAACAACTTGCACATAATTGCGTTCGTTTATTTCACAGTTACAGAGTAAAAGTTAGAAACAGTTGATTAAGATCTTAAGCCTTCTTTCTGTAAAACTCTCGAACTTTCTGTGGTAAACACGCCATAAGGTTCCGTACGGTATCCTCAGATACGCCCGCCATGACGTTTCCCCATCTTCTCTTGAAATCATCGGTACTATTTGCTTCTTCTCAGTTTCGAAAAGTTTCCGCTTAACTAGAGGCAAGTACTTCTCTGCTGGGCAAAGTTCTGGACAGTTTGGTGGATGGGCTGTTTTGGCACGTATTTGACCTCTTGTCTTTTATAACATTCCAGGACGGATTTCACATAGTGATAAGAGAATCAATCAAGCTAAAACAGAGCTGCAAAGTCGTGGCTTCTGAAAAATGGTAGAAACCGCTTTTGCGGACATTATTTCTCGTACAAATCCTTATTGATAGCGCTGGTAGAGACGAAACTTTTAGATTTTAGACCACAACTACATAAGGCCAGCCAGATCAAATATTTTTTCAGGAATTTGAACATCTTCTTTGTCTGGAAGATCTCCATACAAATTAAACAGAAATTTCTGCAAAACTCAAGAAATAATCAAGCAAATTTAATCAAAATTGTCATGTTGATGTTTTTGAAGGAGAGAAATATTTTCATAGTAATGTGAGACTCCTTCGCCCTCTGAAGGAGGGGGGATGGGGGGCTCTCACACAAATGAAATACAAATTTCCATAACTCGAGAACAAACTAAGCAAATGGACCCGAATTTGGCATGTGGATGTTTTTGGAATCGAGAAATGTTTCTTCGGCTTGTCAAGACCCGTCTTCTTCTTAAGAGAAGGAGGGGGGGGGCTCTCATATATTTAAGCAAATGAAACCATATTTGGAATGTGGGAGTTTGTAGAGGGAGGATTTCTAAATATATATGAATGAATTTCTGTCTATCTGTCTGTCTGTCTGACACTTATAGACTCGGAAACTACTGAAACGATCGGCGTGAAATATTGTATGAAGGAGCTTCCAAGTCTGATGAAGCTTCTTATGATTGTATGAGATCCCTTCCCCTTCTGGGAGGGGGGCTCCCATAATAATGAATCACAAATTTCTGCATAACTCGAGAACTAATCAAGCAAATGGAAACAAAATTTGGCAAGTGGGGGGCTTTGGAGGCAATGATTGTATGGTAGTTTAAGACCCCTCCCAAATGAAACACAAATTTCAACCAAAAATGAAAATTATCTAGGTAGCTAAAACACAAAATGTTTATTTTTCCGGTAAGAAGCATGTTCTGATAGAAGTTTGAAACCCTGCTTAGTCAAATAATTCCGAAAAACATCCATAAACTATCTGTCTGACTCAGAAACTACTGAACCGATCGGCGTGAAAACCTGTATACAGGAGTTTTAGAGGCTGAGGAAAGTTTTTACGATAGTATGAGATCCCTCCCCTCTGAAAGAAAGCGCTCCCATACTAATGAAACACAAATTTAAACAAGCTTAAACTAAGTTTAAACTCTCTAGGATTCACAAATTTCTGCATAATCCGAGAACTAATCAAGCAAATGAAACCAAATTTGGCAAGTGGGGGGTTTTGAAGGCAATGAGTGTATGGTGGTTTCTTATTCACCCCTCTGGTAGGGGAGGGGCTCCCATAAAATTGAAACACAGATTTCAATCAAACATGAGAAATATCCAGGTTACTAAAACGTGTATTTCTCGGGTAAGAAGCATGTGATAGAAGTTTGCACCCCGACCTAGTAAAGAAACAAACTCATTCCGAAAAACAACAATCCAGGCTAAAATAATTCATTAAATTTAGTAGTTATATTTTTATATATGCAGCTATATCTGAAGCTATATTTGTTTAATGCTTCCATGTTTTCTTGATGGAGTCAAGCAAATTAAGATCCAATCACCAGTCTCCATGTGACGTCACACAAACTTACGACCCCTCTACCTTTCATCGCAAATCCTCGTGGTTTTCTAAACCCTCGCCTACCCTTGCCGCGTGGCGTACTTTATGGTTGCCTTCCCAAGCAACACACAAGTTTTATTACAGTTAAACATACTTTTATATGACTTGGGGTTGTATGCGACTTACTTACTTACTTACTTACTTACTAACATACTCACTTACTTACTTACTTACTTACTTACTTACTTACTTACTTACTTACTTACTTACTTACTTACTTACTTACTTACTTACTTACTTACTTACTTACTTACTTACTTACTTACTTACTTACTTACTTTCTTACTTACTTACTTACTTACTTACTTACTTTATCATCTATGCCTATCAGACCAAAGTAACGAGTTCGAATCTCACTCCTACTTACTTACTTACTTACTTACTTACTAACATACTCACTTACTTACTTACTTACTTACTTACTTAATTACTTACTTACTTACTTACTTACTTACCTACTTACTTACTTACTTACTTACTTACTTACTTACTTACTTACTACTTACTTACTACTTAAAGCAGAAGTCGTATGCCAAAAATAAACCCAAAAAGGAGCGGGAATAGTTTCTCTCCCATGTAGGGGATTCGGGAGTAAAAGTAGACAGTTCGTTAGAACTATTAAAAAAAAAAGCTATCGGTAGTATATGAGCACGATCAAGTGCACAGATTTTTGCCAGTCAAGGTGGTGTATTCGATCACGCCTTGACCTACCCCGCATGGGGATGCTTGGCAAAAGTCTGTGTTTCCTGTTTCGGAATACTACCTCAAAATGCCCTCCGCTCAATTTCAAACTACTTCTATTCAATTTTCACAGCCTGCCGTGAGCTAACGGAACTATCAATACTTTCTCTTCACAACTTTGTTCTAGCAAAAAAATGCTGTCTACTCCTAGAGCCTCATGGTGATGAGAAATTATTTCCTTCTCAAAAACAACATCATCACAGATCGTTACCCCGCGTATGGGAGAATACAAGGAAAGAACAATATCAAGTGTTACTTACTTACTTACTTACTTACTTTATCATCTATGCCTATCAGACCAAAGTAACGAGTTCGAATCTCACTCCTATACAAGTTACGACTATACGCAAAAGGTGACTATGATGAAAGATAAACCAGCCCAGGGCTGAAAATCTCGATAATCAAGGAATTTAAATAAAACTTAGACCTTCCTTTAGACCTTTTGTGTTTCGACCTTTAGTCTAAAGATTGTCTCACATCAAATTGCATCACGAAAAAATCGCTGTTGAAAATTACCTAGTTAAGCGATCCTTTTCAAACTTTCATGCAATACAATATAACCTATTAGTAAGCTTTTGGCATATTTACACTGATAGGCAAAATAAAGTGCCCATCTCATCGTTTTTTCAATTTCTCTCATTTACTTGGTTCAAATTAAAGTAAACACACTGTATTTTTTTTACTATCTTATTTTTTATATTCTTTTTAAGTTTCACTTATGAAATACTGAAAAAAAGGAGTTTTACTTAAAGAAAAAAAAATCAATTTGTGTTGAAAAAAAAAACGGTGACAAAATAAAGTGCCCACTTCATTTAGGCTACAGAAAACATAAATTAAAGTAAAATAAAAGCATTTCAATAATTGATGTGTCCTCCTTTGCCCTTCAGGACCTTCTGCAGGCGCTTCGACATACTCTCGACCAGGTTCTTTAGGTGCTGTGGATCTAGCTCTTCCCAGGCGCGCTCCAGGGCTTCAAAATAGTTATTTTTATTGGTAACACCAGTTTTGTCAACCCTGGCATCGAGAATCGCCCACAAATTCTCGATGGGATTGAGGTCCGGGCTTTGTGGAGGCCATTCCAGCGGTTTGATCCGACAAGACCGGAAGAAAGACTTGGTCTTCTTGGCAGTATGCTTCGGGTCATTGTCCTGCTGGAATACGAACTTCTCTTCAAGGCCCGTCTGGATCAGCGAAACCTCCAGATTTTCTCGCAGGATGTTGATGTAAGAATCTGCCGTCATTATCCCGTCGATTTTCACAATGCTTCCCACTCCACGAAAAACACCCCCAGACCATCACATTTCCTCCTCCATGCTTCATCGTGCCTTGGATGTGGCGCTCCTGAAGCTCCTCTCCCGATCTGCACCAAACACGAACCCGCCGCTTTCGGTTAAACAGCTCGAATTTTGATTCGTCCGTCCAGAGAACCGTTTTCCAGAACTCTAGGGACTTATCAGCATGCTCCTTAGCAAACTTAAGCCGTTTGGCTTTGTTTGCCTTGCTGATAAATGGGCGCTTCCGGGCAAGTTTGCTATTCAACCCCTGTGCTACGAGACGGCGACGAACAGTTCGACCGGAAACTGATAACTGAAGGGTTTCCTGGATCTCGTGGACAGTTACCTTTGGGTTCTTCTTGACTTCGCGCATGATCTTGGTGTCCGTTCTCGCATCCGTTTTCCGCTTCCTGCCTCTGCCAGGGCGATTCACCACTGATCCAAACGTTTTAAGCTTCAGAAGAATTTTGCCAACCGCTGCCTTACTGATACTGTACTTCTTAGCGACAGCCCGGTGCGATTCACCGTTTTGCACATCACGAACGACCAATTTTCGGATACACAAGGGAATTGCTTTCGAAAGCACTGCGTTCTCCATTTTTCTCAATTGAATCAAATGCGATCATGTATACAAATACACCAGGTTGAGCCGTTTGCTTCAAAACATGTTAAAATATCAAAACATAAACAATCGAGGGGTCTTCCAATGGAAACTTATCGAAAACATATCGATTTTTGAAGTGGGCACTTTATTTTGTCACTGTTTTTTTTTCAACACAAATTGATTTTTTTTTCTTTGAGTAAAACTCCTCTATTTTCAGTATTCCATAAGTGAAACTTAAAAAGAATATAAAAAATAAAATTTGAACCAAGTAAATGAGAGAAATTGAAAAAACGAAGAGGTGGGCACTTTATTTTGCCTATCAGTGTATATCATTCACTTTCAATACCATAACCGCTCGCTTGCACCTTATCCTTAACTTCACTCATTAGGTACTGTACAACATCTGGCTGCAGTTTCTTTTGTACGGAAACCCACTTTTTCTTCATGTCTTCCTCAGATTTTACTTCGATGGGATGCTTCCGTAGTGCCTTCTTCATAATAGCTCAGTATTTTTCGATGGGCCTTAGTTCCGGTGCGATGGGAGCTACATGTCCTAGGTTACGAAAGTGACCCCGTTGGCTCCGTACCACTCCAGGACAATATTTGAAAAGTCGCACGAAGCTGGATCCAGCCAGAAGATTGTAGGGCCCTCGTGTTGCTTCAATAGAGGAAGCAGACGCTTCTGCAGACTTTTCTTAAGCTAGATCTACCCGTTTACAGTCCCGGTAGTCACGAACGGCGTACTCCGTTTGCCACATGAGCAATTCGCATGCCATATCATGTATTTCTTGGCAAAATTTGAAAGTTTCTGCTTCATTGCTTCCTCCGGAACACCAAACTTGCGGTAAAGAACGGTGGCCCAAGAAGCTGTCGGAAGTCCACTTTGAAATTTAAGTATCATCATCCATAAAGAGACAATGAGGCTTCGTCAGTATCTGGATGTACAGTCTCCGGACCCGTGACTTTCCAATCGTATTTTTCCGTTCGTCACGATTTGGGGCCTTCTGCACTCTGTACGAATGTAGTCCCTCCCGGTCCTTGGCTCTCTGAACGAAAGACTTGCACAGATTCAACTTTTTGGCCACATCCCTGACCGAAGCTTTGGGATTCTTCACTTCCACGACACGCTTGTGATCCTGATCGCTAATAGGACTTCCATTCTGACCGTATTTATCCTTTCGTTCAACGCTCAGAGTTTCGTAGTAATGTTTAATCACACGACTCACTGTTGACTGCACGATTCCAAGTTGTTTTCCGATGTCCCGATGAGAGAGTTGATGATTTTCCATATGCTTGCGCAAAATCGATTCGTGACGTTGCTTTTCGAGCGACACCATTTTGTACAATTTTCGAAAATCTGACAGCGATAAATACAACAAAAACAAAACACTCTAAACTACATCTACCCAAATTTTCAAGACGAAATACTCAATGGCTATTTTTTTACAGCGTTTGTTCCGTGATGCAATTTGATGCGGGAATGCTATGCTCCTTCAAATCAATCACACGATCTCGGAAATGCAGCGGATTTTATATTGCCTACAATATACAACAGTTTAACTCACAGTTTGAACCGAATCGGCTATCTGAATAAAATAATGACAGACACGTGAGAAGTTTGCCGCTTCATAAGTAGGCAAATGCAAACAAATAAAATCATCAGATGTGTCCAGACGCTGACAAAATCCCCATAAAGGGTGAAATTTGCTTAAAGGTTCGAAAGTAGATTAGTTCACCTAAATGATTAAATTTCAACTACTGTTAAACCGATGCATCAAAATTCAAAACCAGGTCGTTTAAATTACATTTTCCTCGAACTCATGCCGAATAAATTGTTCGGTTTCGCAAAATCCTTGGATGATTGCATAAAACTTACCCAAACGGTCGGTTGCAGCTTGCTGCATCCGCCTTCAAACAGCCAATTACTGTTGGCTTAATGACATCGCACGATGTGATGCAATTAAAATCCTGTCCATAACGAACGCAAACAATCCGCGCAATATTAAACAGTCAATCACAGGACAACTTAATCCCAAATAATCAACCACTTTCCATCCCGCGAAATGGCCATAAAATTTTAAGTACATATTTATTTTTAGACCTTTTACGAACCTGTCATCGCAAGGCGGAATGTTTCATGAAAAGAAACATGTTCAACACGAATCAACACACAATTGCTACTTATAATGGTATCAGAAGGGAGAAAGAGATAGAGCCCCCTTTCGATTGGGTCGGCCATTCACCGGAAGTTTCTTATTTAGCATGACCATTAATGCGAATTTGATCACCATCCCTGCGTTTGCGAGGAGAGATGTTGTCTGCCAAAAAGGATGACGCTGACGACGACGACGACGACGACGACGACGCACTTCGTGATGGCATTCTTTTTCCAACTTTCTTCTCCAAAACACACACACATGTGCCAGATAAGTTATAAAAAACGCAATGCGAACTGGTTTTCGCAGTTGGCTTATCTTCTCCCTGGTCTTGCGCTGTCGAGGGGGAACCCGTGCCGTATTTACCCATCCAAAATGTACGCACGCGGTCAATATTAGCGGGATATTGGGAAGCGGACGCAAATAAACGAAAATACTGTTTATTGACCCTAGTGGTCCAACACATGAGGGGCATAATCGCACTTCGGTGTTTCTCCTGACGGCGAAGAAGGTGAATGGAATTCCTGAGCGAAGAAATCATCCCCCAATGGACGAACGCGACGTCGACGGTGATGCAAACAGAACATAGACAGATGGAAACCATCGCATTATTTATAATAATAAAGTGTGCAAAGCTCTTAAGACTGCTCCAAAGCTGGCGATCCCCTCTAATGTGTCACCTATAAGCCCCGATAATGATGATTAGAATAAATTAAAACAACCATTTCGTTTTTCGATAAACAGAGCAGGCAGCTCCTCCGAGACGGAAAAGATATACTAAATATTGATACGTAAATATTACGTCTGATTTCTCACTTTTGAAAGCTTGCCTGGGTCCGGTTGAGGCTCGCGGTGATCGGAGAACGATCACAGTTTTCCAGTTGGATCATTTGGTGGTGGGAAGGATCGGGGGAAAAGTGTCGTAGTCTTACACATTTCAGGAGTGATAAGCGCTTGTAGGACCTGGTAGGTGAGTAGCTCATCGTCTGCCGAAATTTGAACGGTTATTGATTCTGTCCACCGCATTTTCTGCCTTTTCTTTTTCATCATTCTTTCCACCTTGATTCTTGGCGTTGAACTTTTGGGGCATCAGTTTAGCTTGCGATTGACGAGACGCGCGTGATATTAAAATTCAAGTTCAAATATACACTAATAATAATTGAACGAGCTGCCATCTTTTTTTTCTTTCGTGCGGCCAACACCCGCTAGGATGGTGTCAAGAGGCGGCGAAATTGGACGGGGTGGTTTGGCTCCGTTGTCCACTGCATTGACCGAACCAGCCGTCCGAAAACGACGTGGTGATGATGAAGAATAAATTAACGACAGTTTGGAAGATCGAGAAGCGGGAACGAAATGAGGATAATGATCAAGCGTACGATAATGAGGATCAACAACGGAACGAACGGAACGAACCGAACGTATGAGTAGTGATTTTTTTTTTGGGACACCTATCGTTATAGGATCAGTGAAGTAGTTAGTGGTTGGAAGATTCAAATGACAATCCAGGGGCTTTGTTCAAAGGTTGATCATGGGAACTAAAGTCCTCAAGACTGATTTTCGAATTGAAAAAGGCAACAACCCCCCCTTGCACACCTCTGATCCGTTGCACCAATCAACCAGACAAGGCGGGAGGAAGAATATGCAAAAAATGTGTACAGAAACACTAATAAATTTATACCTCGTTTATGTTGAGGCTTTTTTCCGCAAGACTTGATAATTATGAAGTGTGTATACCGAAAACATGCCAAAGTGGTATGCGATTGAACTTGTATCGTGATCCTAGAGGATTTTTGTGGATAGATAATCGAGATTCGATTGACGATCATGACGACGACGACCACGGCGATGATGACCGTGTAGAATAGTAATGAACTCGGCACTTTTGACTGTGTGAGGCAGCGCTGGATAGATGGCAGGGGAGATGAGACTTCAACAGCCACCAAGGTCAATTGCTCCGTTTCTAATGGTTTTTTATTTGCTCATTTTACTTTTCGACTCGGTCACTCATCGCTCGTTGGTGTCGATCATCAAGATGATGATGATGATGTGGAATGGGCTGCTTGTTTGGAGCTGGACGATTTTGGCTTCTCACCCCACCTCCAGCACATTCCCCAGCGTTCGTTGGTATCCATCATGGTGATCTGGATTCGTGGGGTGCGCACAGCTAAAGCGTTTTCACGTAGTAAGGTCTTCATCAACTCCTTTCTTTTTGTTGTCCGTTTGCTTTTACACAGGCCTTCCGCCCAGCCCATTCCTGCCCAACCGGGGCTCATTATTGTGAAAGCACCAAATTTGGGGTTCTAATGTTTTTGATTGGGCCTCAACGTCTCGGAATATCTCAACATTCTTCAAGCCATTCTTCCACCAACTCGTTTGTCTCGTTTGGATATTTTTCACATTATCATCACGGTGACGTCGATGTTGCTGTCCGCGCCTGCCTGCCGTTTTCTCCGGCTGCCGCTACAAACGGGAACATAAATTCTCGTCTTTTGTGAGAAAATTGACAACTTTGACAGTGGAGCGCTGGATGGGTAGAATAACTAATGAGGTGGAATTTACACACGTAATGAGGCAACATGTGTCATTCATGATATTCAATCTGTTTCCAAGAAATCTATCGAATTTGATCGGAAAATTATGATCGGAAGATACTGGTTAAAAGTGATTTACCAGTGTTTGAGATTCCCGTGGGTTGGCAATCGTGGTCTTTGGCAATTTATTTTCTAGTATTGTTGGATAGTCAATCTCAGTAGTACTGACAATGTTGTTCGTTTTGGAAAACTAGATCATTTGTTCATGTGAAAGAATGACCGCGTGCATGAACAACAACATCAACAGCTTGTCATTGTTTCTCTACCGTTGTTCTAGAAGCCATTCCACAGTTATTAATCGGAAGCCTTGAAACTGGAACAAGACAATATATCTTAAACTCCAAACTGAAACCCGGTTTAGTACGGTGCACTTGCCAATTTAAGCCCACAATAAAACCCACTTACCGAAATATAAAGATAAAGCTTGAAAAATCGCAATTTAAAATAATCGAACAAATTTGAATAACGAGAAAAAAAAAATCGAAACCATAATCTATAATCTAGAACACCAAGGAAGTTCGAACCTAAAGCAAACCTTTTTTTTCAGACGTTCAAGAACTTCCAAATGGTGGAGAGTATAGTTCGGAGTTTGGTCACGATGCGACACTACCCGAGCAAAGGATTATATTAAATTGATAACAAGTTCTATTATCAGGTTATAATTTTTTGATAACTGAATATGTTATCATTTAGGCTGAATAAACAGCCAAAATAACAGAATGAATAACAAAAAAATACTCATTGAGTATCATAACAAAAACTTATTTTGTTATCACTGCGAACAACTTGATAACAAATCCAGTATTGTAAGCAAATTATGTTATCAATTTGAAATCAGATTCTCATGCTAATAACTGAAAAAAATATTCTGACTAAAAGCAAAATTTCTTGTTCAAATATGCTGGAAATATTTATAGTTTTACAATTCACCTTATAACGTTCATAAAAAATAGTGTGTTCAAAATGATAACATATGATAACAAAATTTGCCAATGGTGATAACTAATTTTGTTATCCGATAACAGCGGAAATCAAAACGATAACTGGGATAACAGAGCTTGTTACTTATATGATATCAGCTTGTTATTTTCCTTTGCTAGGGTAGTGCGCATGAAAAACAGAGTATTTTCAACGGTTTTATATCATGATCCCCTAGAAAGATAAAGTCAAGAACTTTTGGAAAGTGGAGACTATGGTTCGGAATTCGGTCACAACGTGGCACTAGTGAACATGGAAAAGAGTTCTTATGCAATCGAGTTTATATCATCATCCTGATCAACTAGAACATTCAAAACTTTAGCAAAGTTTTTAAGAAGATCAGAAATGCGGTCACTACA
Source organism: Aedes japonicus (assembly GCA_034211315.2). Taxonomy (NCBI): domain Eukaryota; kingdom Metazoa; phylum Arthropoda; class Insecta; order Diptera; family Culicidae; genus Aedes; species Aedes japonicus. The sequence continues at coordinate 13,323 of JASCZW010000371.1, read as the reverse complement.
TGGTGCTAGTAGCCATCGAAAGATATCTAACGGGTGGCAATTAAAATTTTGGATTTTTTTCGAGGCCTCTATGCTCAACAACAAACGAGCTCAGAGAGAAATAAGAGTGTGTATGCGTTAGCTCTTTCTCTCCTCTTTTTGCTAGTATTTTCTGTTTTGTTTATGCTTGCTCAGTTTTGCTCAAAATGCAGTCGAAACAAGAAGTATTTCGCGAGCGCGTTGTACAGTTCTACGAACTGCACAGAAATCTCGGCAAAACGTATACGGTACAACATTTTAAAAGCGAAAATGTTGCGACTTCGACTGTTTACCATATCCTAAGATCCCCAACAACTGCTCGCAAGCAAGGTAGTGGAAGACCAGCCAAAATCATGGACGCAAAAGGACTTCGTTCTCTTTCTCGTGCCTTCAATAACAAGGATTCACTGAGCCAACGGGATGCCGCAAAAAAATTCAACTGTTCTCACCAGTACATCTGCAAAACATTGAAAAGAGTCGGAATAAAGTGCCGAAAGAAGACACGAGCCCCGGAATATACTGATGCACAGATTTCAACGCTGAAATTCCAATGCCGTTGGTTGATTAAAAATTATTCCGGAAAAAGTTTTGTTTTGGACGACGAAAGCTTCTTCCCTCTTTCGAAGACGCAGATTCCTGGAAACGATCGATACTATTCAACGGATAGTTCTACTACACCTCCGAACATAAAATATAAGTTTAAACATAAGTTTGAACAGAAAGTGATGCTGTACATTGCCATTTCCGAGAAAGGCATTTCTAAGCCATGGTTCAAGCCCTCTGGTTTGGCAATCAATCTAGATGTGTACCAGAACGAATGTTTGAAGAAAATTTTGATCCCGTTTCTACAAAAACATCATGCTGATGGACAATACGTGTTTTGGCCGGATAAAGCGTCATCGCATTACGCCATAAAAACACAATCGTTCCTGAATACCCATTCGATCCCATTTGTACCCAAAAACCACAACCCGACAAATCTGCCTCAGTGTCGCCCAATCGAAGATTTCTTCGGGGTTTTGAGTTCCTTGGTGTACAAAACTAACTGGAGCCACGAATTCCAAACAGTTGATTGGTAGAATCAAGAGATGCATTCGCAAAGTTGACATGGAGGCCGTACAACGCTCCTGTTCCGACATCAAACGGAAGCTTCGCCGAACATCCGATTAAGGACCGATTAATGCAATATAATTTATAGTCTTAATGCTTGAACAAGTGATAATAACTTTTGAAAGGATAAAGTTTGCGAACAAATGTTTTTTCCAAGTTTTTTTTTGACCTTCCAAATAATCCTTGAGGACAGATCGTGATCAATTACGAGATTTACGGTACTCAAAAGTTTGAGTTTAGATCTTGGTGTTCTACATGATCAACAAGGCTATATACGATGTCTCGACCGTACACATGAGTACAAATAGCTCCAAGAGACATATTACAGTATTTCTAGCATAACTATGGTACTCCTACCGAGCTACTCGCACGCAAAGTTGGCAAAATCGCTAAAAGTTGCCAAATCAACCGTTACAAATGTAATTAAAGTGTTTGAGGAACGTTTGTCGACAGCCAGGAAGTCTGGATCGGGGAAATCGAAAACCGGAAGCCGCTGAGACGACAAAGAGAGTTGCCGGTAGTTTCAAGCGAAACCCTAACCTATCTCTCCGAGATGCCGCAAATAAGCTGGGTGTATCGTCTACAACCGTGCATCGAGCCTAAAAACGAGCCGGACTATCGACTTACAAGAAGGTAGTGACTCCAAATCGCGATGATAAACAAAATACGACGGCCAAAGCGCGATCCCGGAGGCTGTACACGACGATGCTGACGAAGTTTGACTGCGTGGTAATGGACGACGAAACCTACGTCAAAGCCGACTACAAGCAGCTTCCGGGACAGGAGTTTTATACGGCAAAAGGAAGGGGAAAGGTAGCAGATATTTTCAAGCACACGAAACTGTCAAAGTTCGCAAAGAAATATCTGGTTTGGCAAGCCATCTGTACCTGTGGCTTGAAAAGCAGCATTTTCATAGCTTCCGGGACTGTCAACCAAGAAATTTACGTGAAAGAGTGTTTGAATAAACGTCTGCTGCCTTTCCTGAAGAAACATGGTTGTTCCGTACTGTTTTGGCCGGATGTGGCATCTTGCCATTACGGTAAAAAGGCCATGGAGTGGTACGCCGCCAACAACGTGCAGGTGGTTCCTAAGGACAAGAACCCTCCCAACACGCCAGAGCTCCGCCCAATTGAGAAATACTGGGCTATTGTCAAACGGAACCTAAAGAAAACCAAAAAACTGCTAAGGACGAGCAGCAGTTCAAGGCAAACTGGCTTTCTACGGCGAAGAAGGTGGACAAGGTGGCTGTACAAAATCTGATGGCAGGGGTCAAGCGTAAGGCCCGGCAATTCGGATTTGGAAAAGCGGAAGCCTAACTGAATATTTATCCTGAATTTTATACTAATTGAACTTGAAAAAGAAATTTAATTTGATTTTTTAAATAAACGATTTCACCGATTTACACGCGTTTTCCCTTGACCAAATTTTGACCGTATCACCCTTTATCTATTCTTGAATACAGATCTTGATGTTCTTCAAGATAAACAATGCTATATACGATTCACCGTACTTATGATTCAAAATAGTCCACGGGACATCATAACACGTGTACTCTAAACTATCCTTGACCTCAGATCTTGATGTTCTACATGATCAACAAGTCTATTTACGATGTATTAACCATACTCATGAGTTTAAATAGCCTCAAGGGACATCATAACACTGTAATAGACATGTTAAGTAATTTTAGAATACCTTAGGTACTCTAAATTATCATTAAGTTCATATATTTATGTTTTACAAGATCAACAAGGCTCTTTGCGATATATTCTCTGTGATTATGATTGGAATAGCTCCACAAGACATCATTATCCTGTACTATATATGTCACGGTATTTCTAGAATACCCAAGGTACTCCAAACTATCTTTAAGTTCAGCCTAAGGCAGTCGAAGGATTTGTTGACTGGACAAGGGTTCGTGGAGTCGCCAGTTCTTTGTCATGTGAAAACACGCGGCCTTCTGGCCGTAGTTTTCCGAAGGTCCTCATTGAGATCGACTGACCCTACTATAACAAGCCATCTTGTAGGCTTTTCTCTCGGGCCAACTTGCTGAGAACAGTACTGCAGACACAAGTAATCCTTGTACTGATGGTGGGTTCTAATCACATCACATCGCATCACGTGAAATGAATGTATTATGAACGTCCAAAGGCTGACAACATTTCGTGAAGCGCTCAGGTTTTCCAATTACCTGTAGGATTTTATCTTCCGTCAAAATCTTGTTATATTATTAAGATTTTGTCCACTAAACATCAGAATAAATTTTTACTTATTCATGTCAGTTCCAAACGCTAAACGATCTGTGATTTGATCGGGAAATTTGAAATGCAAGAAATCAAATCCAAAGAGCGATAAGACGCAGAAGTGTCATTTGAGAGGGCGGTCTTTTGAATTGGAACTTCGAACGTGTTGTTGGGCTGGCTTGATTGTTTTGGTAAGCTCTTCGCATTTTATTTATTAAGCCGTCTTATCCCTTACAACTCTTTGTGGAGTTTGCTGTGAACATCGGCTATGAACGGTTGGGTCGATGCTTAGCTGTGCTGGGCATTGGACGTTATCTATTGTTCAGTAACGTGACCGACCGATTGAGCACAGAATGATCCCAGTGAGTAATAGAAGTGCGGTGCATGTGGTGATGGTATCGATAATTATTAACTAGGTATTTTTTTATGATCCGTACCGTTGGATCTAGGTTCATTAAAACCAGTATCACACTTTATGAGTCGCCCAATCATAGTTACTTTTGATGTAAATCAGTAACAATCGATTCTCTAGCGCTATTAAAAAAAATCTTTGTCTATCATATGAAAAACCCCCTTCACACTTTGTTGATTGCCCAGACAGCATCCTTACTGGTATAAATACTGTAATAAACAGCATGCTTACTGTTGGCATAAAATAGATCAAACCGTTAGTTGGTGCTTTCAAAGGCTGACTAAAAGTAAATTGGTACGCCCGTCGCCACGCTAGTTCGCATCTAGTGTTGGGAATCGAAAATATTTGATACTGGTTGTACTTCTATAGAGACTAACTGGTGCAAATAGCTAAAGTATAAATAACTTTGATAGAAGTAGTCTATCGCGTTCAGAAATAACTTCAAAAGTAACTCAAAGGGGTGAAAAAATATTGCGGTCCGGTTCCAAAAGTTCAGAAGATGCCGAAAATAACAGATTGTCAAGTGCTCAAAACCTACAAGGAAACCTTGAGTGTGGATAGGAATGAGCGGACCTACGAAATAACTGGAAACAGGGATAGTCAGCTGCGCAGCAAGGTGTTGAAATGCATTAAAACCAACCCTGGTCTTTCGATCCGAAATGTGGCCAGAAGATACAACGTCAACTTTCAAACGGTGCGGAACATAAAAGCGTCGTATAAAGCCAGTAAACATGCAAACCGGCACATGAAGCAGAATTCCGTGGCCAAAAAGCGTGCAAAGCCGTGTTTTGACGAAACACAAGGGCTGCAACTTCGATCGATGACGTCAATCTCAAATTTTAAGCAGGTTCCCGCTCAAAAGTTTTTCATCGCGGCTGGACGTGAGGATGTGCCTATTGCAGTTAATTGGCAAGAATAAGGGCAAAGTCTTCATTTGGCACGATTTGGCCAGCTGCTACTCCATAGTAGTTCTGAAGCGTTAATAATGGGCATTTTCAAAGCAGCGACTTCGACGAGGCGGCAGGGTAGGCAAAGACTTCCAGCAAATGTTGAAAGCTGTGCGGGCGCTGATGGGCTCCATCAAGAGGAAGGTTAGAGATTCCGTTCGAACTGGTGAAATGAAACTCTCTAATGCTGTAACTTTGAAGTTTTAATATAAGTACTGAAAAGCAACCATTAATGGACTTTTAAAACTGATTGAGTCGTGAATTATAGGTCCATTTATGCGTACCAATTTACTTTTAGTCAGCCTTTATATGAATCAATTACTAAACGTAGCGTGAATTCTGTGTATAACTCAACAATTTTATCCAACATTCCAGTGATTTCTTGTAAGGTACAGAGGACTTGTCGGCGTCTAATGAAGCGAGTGTCATTTCAATTCTTTCCTCTCCTTCTCTATTGGGCAAGGAGCCGAAAAAACAGGGTGATTGGATGGAACTACCCACCATATTTTAGTACTGTATAATTTAACAGCAGAGGTGTCACTATAGGATTGTATTAAGTGAAAAATTGTCAAGACATTCTTCTTTTTTAAATTTCCGTGAAATTTTTCACCTCAGGGTATAACACACTTACTCACAAACTCATTTGAGTTGTTAACCAAGTAACTCAAATCCGTCATATTTGGTTGCGACAGCTTGACTATGGCTTAATTAAGGTACATTAAAGATACTTCTACCGATTTGCAATATCTGTGCAGAGTCATCTAGTTTGAAAGACTCGGTCATTTCCCACTCTCAGTCAGACATCACTTCGATAAGAAGTAAGAATCTCCGACTTGACGATGCTTGAACACTTACGACACGACCTAGTGGCTTAAAACATTTTTATTATTATTTCATACGAACTCTATACCACTTTGTATAAATGTATAATTGTTGACCGATTTGGATCAAATTTAGACCAGAGGCTAAAATGGGATGGGACACAAGTGCTTCAAGACGTAGATTTGGCTTCACTCTTTGCGCAACTCTTCTGTTATAAATTCAAGACCATGTAAACTATTGTGCAGACATTTTGCGGTGATGCTACAAGATCCACATGTACGAAGTAGTTAATAACCACTGATTATCCTAATCATGCCATTGTGCTCCCATGAAGAGCCAAAAAACGAGTTGAGTGGACCGATAGGCAACATCACTTATACGTATTCACAGGGATGTAAAAAAATTCCTTCCTTCAACAAGATTGAACAATTTGTCATAAGAGCGAGCTATCTAACATGAGGGTGTCCCAATGGGCGGGGAAAAGAGCCCACTTTCTATTCACAAATTGTTAGCAATGGGGAGTTGGCATTCCCATTCTCCCCATCCAGAGTGCTTCAATCGGGTGCCCTAGTGGTCCGTCAGATTTCGATGAATTATTTATAGAATAGTGTATATATTTATGAAAATGAAAAATACTACCATTACCAAATAAAAAATACTACCAGTCCACCATTTGTATCTATTATAAATGATCTCCATTCGGTTGATCCTGAAATGCAAGAAATGTTGAAAAGTGTTAAATGTAGAGTTCTGTGGTTCGCGCTTAAGCACGTTTTCGTTCGTTTTCAACAATAGCAGGTGATGTTACAGGATCCACATTAAAAAAAAAAAAAACTATGCAATCGGAGATCCAATTAGGATCTGTTCAAAAATACTTGATAAGATGCTTCTTATTATTGAAAGAAGGAAACATCTCTAACGACAATTGATGAGTTTTTGTCTATTACGAGAAAACCCAAGTTCAGTATTCAAAAAGACATGTTAGTAAATTGAAAATTTTGAATTTCATATGAACTGCTCATGATATTGCAAGTTTTTAAATGAGAAAGAACTACTCATGATCGAGAGATACAGCTGATCGAACAAATATGGGAGATTTTTCCTTCTCTCGGAAATCCCAAAAGTATTTAAAAATTTCATGTTCTGACTGTTGACAGATGAGCAGATTTTTAGTTAGAATGAATGGCTTATTTTTTAATGAAGAAGAAATCTTGTTGATTGGTTTCATGACAAGAAAAAAAAACAAACCAAAAAAACCTTGCAAGAAATATTTTTTTAAATTATGAACCACCTATTTCCATTTTCATTGAACTAATTAGCTTAGCGTGCTAGAATTATGGCTGCTTACCAAAACCATGTGACGAGAGGAAATAGCAACATAAGAAGAATTAGAGTCTCATATCAGCAATAATATTTATCTATTTTATTTTCAGCATTGCAAAGTGATTACTTTATAAATTCACATATTGAATTCATTTCTGAAGTAACACAGCATTTGAACATTTGGAATACCACGATATCATCGTGGAATGACCAAAGTCTAAGTATAAATTTAATCGACAATTCAATTCTTAGTCATTGCAGTTTTACTGTATATAACAAAAGAGATCCTACAATTATATGTTATATATTGTTCAATATTAAGGTTTCTGTAAAGTCTAATTTAAGGTAACTGTGGTAATACAAATGCGTAGATTTTCTATTATATTGCATCCAGCTCATTTTATAGATTTTCTTTCGCGGTTGATGCCACGTAGTGGGCCTGATTGCATTGACGCTTGTTGTATGTCATTGATGTGCTGCAAGCATCAATATTAGAAGTAAAAAAAATAATAATTCAACGTCATCTAGCCCAGTTGTTTCCAAGATGCTTTCTCATACTGGCTGCGTTTGTATTGTATTATATTAGAAAAGATCAGTGACCAACCAGTGAATGTCCAGTCCTATGAGATCCACCACATATGGTGGTGCAAGGAGACGGAACAAAACATTGACATTTTAGATGTACTATTCTCTATATATCATTTCAGGTCATCCATGGAGTTCCAAGTTTTTTAAGTATATTTTTTTTATCGTGGCTATGATACACTGTCCTAGCTTTCATGTTCATAGTAGATACGCGGAAACTTCTACAATTGCAGCAGGACAACAATCTGCAGATATGTGTAATAGTTGTTATCGATTTAAATTACAGCTTCCCTTCAATATGTTTTATATAATTTTCTAAATGAAATTGCATTATTCTTTTTATTTTTATTATTATCAATACCATAATTATCATTTCTCGGATTTTTACGATTCATTTTGATATTATTTTATTATTTTTACCTCGGAACGTATGGTACGGTATGTTCACGCATCCGTCCTCTCCTGTGGAGTCACAAAATGCGTTGTGGTTCAATTCTATTCATTTGAATCCAACTCATTACAGAATCATCTTTTGCGGTTATTGCAACGCAGTAGGCCTGGCCGGTTTGACACTTGTATCATGTCTTTGATATGCTGCAAGCATTAATATTGACAAAAAAATGTATTTGGCTGTACTGGCTGCGTTTGTATTAGATAAGAATAGATTAGAAAAAAAACATTTAAAAAACTATTAAATTTAACCTTTCACGGGATATACTGCCAGATTGGAAGTTTTGAAATAAAGAAGATCTGATTGAAAGAAGGAAGGACAGTGCATTGGTTTCATGTCTAGAAAATTCAAGTAATAATAAATTCCATCTTTTACAGAGCACGATTGATGAAATTGATTTTAGAAGGAACTGCTCGTTGTTCATATAAGGAATAATCTCCAATGAATGTTCATTAGGGTGGGACACGGACATATGGAAGAAATAAATATTCGCTCCCCATTCATTTTTGGGAGCCTTTTGGGTTTTATAATAACTGTGCAAAATTTCAGCTCGATCGGTGCAACTATATTTTTGCCCTCGAGGTTTTAATTTTACATAGGATTTTATATGGGAATACTTACTTTTACATAGAATAATCTGGCGAGGTGACCCGTTGCCATCTAAAAATAAGTGAACCCAATATCCTTTTTGGAAATTTATCAAGAAAACTTTTCTTAGAAGATCGCAAAGCGATCTGACGATTGTGGAAAAAGTTATTAAGCTAAAACTGATTACAATCCAAACGAACGGCTCATTGAACTGTTTTTCCTAACAACACTGCCACCTGCAGCATGGCCTGTAGCCTGCTGCTGTCGCCGCGAAGCAGACACGTTGTTGCTGGGCGTTCACTTGGCATGGGGAGAAGCCGTTATCATGCGCATAGGACAGTTTGACAGTTGACTCCGTTTGAACAAAGTTATACAAAGCTTCCGTTGCAAGTTCAAATTATGATCTGTTGCTTGAAGAAAATGGAACAGTGTCGATCCTTTTTGTTGGCCTAGTTTTGAACTCGTTCAAAGCCAAAATAATGCTAACAAAAAGGGATGCGCTTCAAGTGATGTTTTATTATAATTACTTTAAGCATTATGCCATCCCAGAGTGCATCGAAGAAGTGGCTAAAATGGTTGTAAAGTTAAAATGAAAGTTAAAATGGTTTTGAAGTTAAGTGAAGTATTGAAGTTATAGTAGCGGCACATTGACTGAATTACGATGTTTTGCGAAGTCAGATATGTAAGATGTACCTATTATGTAAATTGTACCAATATTTTGAATTCTATAGTTTAGAGTAAATTGTCTGAAAAAGATATTTATTCGTTTTTCCGAATATCTTATTTTGTAGAGCCTCAGGTTCAGCCTATATATCTTTTTTAGGAGGTTTTAATCTACTCTCGATGTTTTTCGTTGAAATGTTTAATTGTTTAGATAAATTTTGTGCAAAAACATGTAATCCCGTTAAAAAATTACGCTTACGTATAAATGACCCCGTTAAAAATGATTCGTCCACTATACCGGAAGCGTGTGCACAGTATCATCCAAACCAAAGATTATATGCGCATGATATCGGCTTCTCCCCATGCCAAGTGAACGCCCAGCAACAACGTGTCTGCTTCGCGCCGACAGCAGCAGGCTACAGGCCATGCTGCAGGTGGCAGTGTTGTTAGGAAAAACAGTTCAATGAGCCGTTCGTTTGGATTGTAATCAGTTTTAGCTTAATAACTTTTTCCACAATCGTCAGATCGCTTTGCGATCTTCTAAGAAAAGTTTTCTTTGATAAATTTCCAAAAAGGATGTTGGGTTTACTTATTTTTAGATGGCAACGGGTCACCTCGCCAGATTATTCTATGTAAAAGTAAGTTTTCCCATATAAAATCCTATGTAAAATTAAAACCTCGAGGGCAAAAATATAGTTGCACCGATCGAGCTGAAATTTTGCACAGTTATTATAAAACCCAAAAGGCCTTCAAAAATCGAAAGGGAACTTGAATTTAAATTTTGACCCAGGCTAATGTTCATTAACAAAGATTTCATTCTATAGCAAGTGTAAATCGTCTACTTTCCTAAATTTGACGAAGTGACTCATTTATCCTAATGGTTTTCGGCCTACTGGTCAATTCTTCCATATGCATTTGATAGCTTTTGAGGAGACAAAGTTGTTGTTAGTATATACGCTCCATGTCATAACTATAGAATCAGTCATTTTATTGAGGTTTTTGATTAATAAAGAGAAAACAAATACACTCTCAAAAAACTCAAACGTTTTTTGAGGGGTTCTATTGTGAAACATACTTATATAGTACCTTACCTTATAGGTTTGCTGAAAAATATTGGTCTATTTAATCTCGACAAGTAAAACTGTACACTCAGCCCTTCAAGCTTCCTGTTGAAAGTCGCTTTCATAGGAAACCCTTTACTGTAAGGAAACTATAACGTACCGCCCGACTCACAATGCGCTTTCTAAATCCTACGGCGCATACTTTTACTTTCTGCATTAATTAACAATCTTGTCCGAATTAAGCGCAAAATTTGCATGAACATATTTTAATATTACCCATATCGTTTAGCTTTAGTACGCACCGAAGACTTTTGCAAGGAAATTATAGTGCCACAGAAGAAAAAAAAATACACATTCAATCGCTTTGTTTCTCCCAGCCACGGTTGTTGTGAAGCTGCACACTATCATTAAAATAGTTGAAGCACTGTGAAGTCTGAAATAGGACACTTGAGTACGCGTTCATGAAGCCAATGAGAGTAGTATAGTAGTAGAAGTTGGCACTTATGAACGTTCGCTGCCTGCAGGATTGGCAGCAATATACCAAGCAACAGCAGCTCAGTATGCAATGGATGGATGAAGGAAAAAAAGTTATGCGTTTGCTGTGTCGGGAAATTTTTGCATAAAATAGAGCTCGTCTTTGTATATCCCCTGCTTTCAGTCACATACATACATGCATACATACACAAACACACGTGACAGGTCCCGAATGAGTGAGGCGGAGGAGGAACGCCACAACAATAGTGCATAATCGGAATTCTTCTCCCGGAGCTCGAAGGTTATGTGCGCATAAATATAAAATAATCGACCCGAAACAAGCGAAAGATGTATTTCACATTTTTCCTGGGAGCCTCAGCCCTTGGTTGCTCCTCGCCAGCAACAGCAGCAGCAGCGGTCTGCGCGACGCAATGCAACGCAACCTCGAAGAGAGCTGCTCCTTTATCTTGACTGCATCTCCTTTGCTTCCTTCCTTCCGTCCTGTTGCTCGCTATGAAGACGGGTAGGGTTTCCTCTTCGGTTACTTCCATCAATTTAAATTTTATGAATAATTTTATTCTCTTGCCATGCAGCAGACCTACAGATTGCTGCCGTTGTTGCTTTTGTTGTTTCTCCAGAAGTTTTTTGTTCTTTTCCAGGGAACCACATCACAGCAGAGCACTTGGAATCTCAAACCGGGAATATATTCTCGCAATCAAAATTGCGTCATGCTTTTTAACAGATCGATTAATGTTCTTAAATCTGATATTTTTGGTTGCGAGATTCTGCCTATCGTAAAACAAAAACCGAACAAGATTTTCCGATACCCTCCAACCCCAGTGCATGTGGCTTCCTTCCTTTCCGATGTTCTGCGTCCTCACCAAGCAATATTTATACTTATGCGTTGCTCTTAAAGAACGTAAACACATGTTGACATAATTTAAAGATTTCGCCAATGATAAACATCATCTCATATGCGGTGGTGCCAAGACTGACTGGATGAAGAAAGAGACAAAGGGCTTCCACACAAAAATGAAGGAATTCTCGGCTAGTTGACTGGGATAAAGAGTGGTGACGGTGGTGGATGAAGATGAAGATTGACTACCTCTCGTCAGCATCCCGAGGTTTTAGCCCATAACCCATAAAACAGAATGACAAACACAAACCTCACAGTCAGTTGGTGGCGGGCGGGTTGAGAGAGGTCAGATTATTTGGAAGAAATGTGAGACACGTCTGCGAGGTTGCGCAGTATTCCGCACAACTCCCTCGTCCTTCCACACCATCGCAGGTTGACCGCATCATGATTGCGAGCTTGGCACCCAATCTGCATAGCCCCGTACACGTTTGTCGTCGTGGAGGTTGTGGCAGAATAAAAGCTTTTGGAGTTATTTTATTCAAATTTCTCAGCACAAGACCAACAACTTCGCATGGTCAGTGCGCTGCTGCCAGACAAATGGATTGGCTACCGTCCAGGAGCTCGTGAGATGAAACGAGTCTGAATTACGCACAATGCCACCGCAATTGAGCTGCTTGATGGGTGGGGAGAAAAGAACGAACAACGCAAACGGAAAGCGAGAAAACTATAGATTTGTTTGGCGCATGCAGAAATTAAGTCGCAGAAAATCGAAAGAAAATGTATGCTCCATTTACATTGGTTTGAATCACAAGTGGTGTGAGTTATGAAATTCAATACGTTTGCTAAAAATTAAATTTCGTTTGATCTCTAAACATTAATTCAGAAACTGTTTCTAGGTCTATATAAGAAGGAAAAGAAGAGATGATCCAGCTCAGCCCAGCTGAAATGTATGTAATTATGTAAGCAGCCACCATCCCGTCTTAGACCTTGTCTTGTAAAGATTGTAATCCACATGTTATTCTTTCAAATTATATAATATAAAACAATGTATTATTTTTAAAAATTCACGATTCTTTATTGTGCAGGATTGAATTTGAATATTGTGAAGACCAGATGAAATCACTATTATTCTTTCACGAGTTTGCGAATTTTGTATCACTTTCATCAAGTTATTCTGAAAAGGTTTTATCACATATTTTGGACGCCATAGCTCAAATTTTTTGAACTCTTTCATATTCTCAGTTGCTTTACAAGTCCTCTTTACAATCGTCCAATAGCGTTCAATGGGCCGACGTGTGGAATTTTGGCGGATTGATGTTTTTCAACGAAATCTATACCTTTTCCGTGAGCAAGTTAAGAGTTGTTTTGATATACATGCGCCGACGCTAAGTCAAGCCAAAACAGTGAGGGGTACTATGCTTCGGATATAAAGGCAACCTCATTCGGACTCGATCAGATTTCCGCATTGATTGTTCCGGTAATGTAAAAAATGGTAGACTTCAGGAATATATTGCTTGCCATATCAGCACTTTTCGAGCCAAATTTCTCCACGAATCGACCAGTTCAGCATTGTTTACTTCCCTTACGACGGCAGTGTAATATTGTGGACCTGGAAAGGTTTTGAGTCCGCTTTGACTCGTCGTCCATTAAAATACACATGGCACTCGGTCGCTGCAAAACGTGCGAATACATGTTCTGGAATTTGTTGATGTGGTTGGTATAGCAATTTTCTGCATCTTGTAGGTCTCTCTCAGCATGTACCGTTTTTGA
>JASCZW010000370.1:170000-311530 GCA_034211315.2 Aedes japonicus | reverse complement strand
ACATGCATTGCTAACTTCCCAGAAAATCAGAAGAGGACTTCTCAGAACTTCATTAAGAAGTTTAGGGAGACGATTTCTTGGAAGTTTGGAACATTCCCGAAGTTTTGGAGTTTTCTCAGACGTCAGGAAAAAAAAACCTTCCGAAGTTCAGGAAGAAACTAACCAGGAAGGGCGTTATCTAACATTTCTGCACAAATTCAGGACAAAAAAAGCTCAGAACGTCCTAGAAATTGCAGAGAGAATTTCTCTGAAGTTCAGGAAAGGCTTATCAGAAGTTCCAAAACAAACTTCCAAATGTTACTTCCAGAAATGCTAGAGAAGCTTTCCCAAAGTTCAAAAGAGAACATTTCTGAATTTCAGGATTTAAGAATGAGGATTTCATGGAAGGAAGTTCATGAAGAAAACTCTTAAAAGAAAAGAAAGAAACTTTCAAGAAGAATAGTGGGTACTTCCTAGTAGTTTGAGCAAGATTTTTTCAGAATTTCAGGAGCAAACTTCACATAAGGGCAGGAGAAAACTTCCCAAAAGATCAAAAGAGTACTTCTTAGAAATTCAGGAAGAAACTTTCAACAAATTTAAAGGAATTCTCCTAGAAATTCTAAAGCAGACTTTTCCAAAGTTTTGATAAAATTTTCTCGTAGTTCAGGATGAGACTTATCAGATGTTCAAATAGAACAAGCTCGTGATCAATCATTAGAGTAAGAGAGCTTTCCTGAAGTTCAGAATCGAACATTTCAGAAGTTCAAAATGAGGCTCGAAGCTCAAAGTCTCGAAGCTCAGGAATACCAAAAGTTTGGGTAGTTACTTCTAAGAAAAACAGGATGAAACTTTTCAGAAGTATATGAGATACTTACTAGTAGCTAAAGTTGGAATTTTTCAGAGATTCAGGAGCAAACTTATCCGAAGTTCAGAAGACAACTATCATAAAGTTTCCAAGAGGACTTCTCAGAAATTTAGGAACAAACTTCCAAGAAATTTAAGAATATTTTTCAAGAAATTCTTGAGAGAAAATTCCTAGAGTTTTGGAGAGGTTTTCCTTGCAGTTAAGGATGGGACTCGTCAGAAGTTCAGACAGTAACTAAGTTCAGCAAAAAAAAAAATGAACTGTTCCTGGAAGGTGAGGTTGGGTTGTTAGATGTATATTTACAAGAAAATCAGGAGTGACTGTCTAGACGTTCCTGAGGAAACTTGATTAAAGTTTAGGAGAAAACATCCCAGAATTTTGACAGCAAAGAGCTTTGTCGAAGATCAGAAAAGAGCTTCCCTGAAATTCAAGAGAAAATCACTGACAAACAGAAGAAGCAGTCAATACTAAAATCATTCATATGACCGTAATGATATTCATTGCTCATGGCACCATATAAAAATATGGTGAACACCATCTCCCCAACCGTTCCCATCGTTCTTTGAGCTAGCAACCTCATGTAGGAATCACAATTCCTTGGTTTCCATCTCACCTCGTTTGAGAGATTTGATCGTCAAGAAAACTTCGCTGAAATTTAGCAGAGAAGTATAATATAAAAAAACAAGAAGCTTAGCAAATCATCAATATCAAAAAAGTTTTGAAAATTCTTCCAAAGTTCAAAGAATCCTCCAAACCTGGTCCCTACTCAGGATACCAGAAGGTAAGGAAAAAGATTGAATGCTTTACCAGAAGGTCAGAAAACTTCAAGATAAAATCGTTAAAATGAGACCGATCAACGCATATCCATACAGCAACCTTTAATGTTAAATGTTTAAAGAATTATATAGTACTGTCAATAGCTTCAGTATCATCACGTATAAATTGGTGATGACTAGATAATAACCCCTCTTCTGTATCATTTTTGAAATATGTATATTGAAACTTGTCCACATATTAATTAATAACTTCCCCGCAAGGTATTTCAAATCGCAACATTGGCTCAGCGCCCCAATGAGTTTTTCTGAATAACAAAAACATTAGAGAAATTCACAAAACAAGAGTGAAAAATGTCAATCCCTGTTCTTCAGCTCTCAAAAATGACAGCTAAATTGATGAAAGTCCCGAATTACTACATGATGTAAAATTTCAAATACATTTGGAAAAGTTTCAACATTATAGTTAACAGTTGACCTCCGTTATCGACTCGATCCGTTTCAGTCGGTTTCTGTAATGTGCAATTTTACTCGACTCGACAGTGACAAGTGTCGAGTTGAGTTGCTCGACTGGACTTCTATAATTAACCCCTTAAATTCATTTTGTTTGCTGGATATACCTATATTTTGTGCCATAGCTTGTCAGTTTTTCATGTAAGTAAAATAGTCTATGTAAAGTATCTACGAAATATTTTTTTATGTCAGTCTATTCGTTGCTCTTGCAATACAGAAAACATGTTCTGCCTATTATGTAACTGATCGGTACTTCGAAGGAGAAGGCATATGAGAACTAGAGATTTCTTCAAATTAAACCCTCGTGTTGCCGTTTTTCATTACTAATGCAGTCTAACCAAATGAGGTAAGATCAGTAGAAGATTCGTTTTTATTTTGAAAATGGCTCGCATTAATAAGAGTGATCTCCATTTGATTTGTGCAGTGTCATTTGACCACGACGTGATTTTCTCACTTCACCAAGTGGCAAAGACACTTCGACTATCGGAGATTAACCCCATATGTTGCATTGTTGAACCTTTTAGGGCATCTTCAACGGTGGTCTATTTTTAGATCAAATTTATACCTGATTTGCATCAGCTAAACTTGAATAGAACGAGCTAAAATAGACCAACTTTGTGTTCCCTACACCGGTGTTGTATTTCTTGTATTTAAACCCACCAACACCTGTCATCCTGTTCGATCATTCAACATCAGAGATCATTTTTTTAGAGATCGTAGATTTTTCACAAACATTTTGCCATTGATTCGTTTGACCATATAATTTTTAATGCCAGTAGTGCGTCGTTAGCTGATGACAAGGAATACTTGTTCTTTCGTTTGACGGAAGGTGAGTGTGTGAATGCATGCATTTCATTAAGCATTTCATTTGGCAGCGGATAAAAAGAGTCGAAACGGAGACGGTTCCATCCTAGATGACACCCCAACGTCGACCATGATTTCCGTTCCTGTCATCAGAAGCTGTTACAGGACTACTTTAGCGACACGCAAACCTACGCTACGAGAAGCGCTTTCTGCGTTTCCGCATGCCAAGGGAGGTGTTCCGGGACATTATGCGACAACTAGAGTCAACTAGGGTGTCAACAATTAACATCCATACCTCTCACGCCAAAGTCACAAGTTCGAATCTCACTCCTGGACAAGTTACGAAAATACCCGATGAACCAGCCCAGGGCTGAAAATCTCGATAATCAAGGAACTAAAAAAAGAGTCAACTAGAGGCTTCTCCAAAATTTATCTGTATGAGCTATTTGCAAGTGCTTATCATGACCGATCAATAAACAGATTGTTTACTAAGAAGACTTCATCACTTTTCATTTCCGAGCAATCGAAATACTATTCGGAATCTCGGAACCTCCGCATTTCGATCTATTCAGCGTTTTCCGGAAAATGCAGTGTATTCGTAATTTAGGAATATAACGAAAAGTCAATTCACTAGCACTGGGAGCAACTAGAGGTGATCATCAGTATCCGAGGCGAGCAACACAAATTTTTGTCCACCGCTAGCATCACACGCAGCAAACACGGTTACTTTTCGACTCACAAATATACCTCGGAATATACTCAATAAAACTGAGTTATTGTTTAGTAGCTAACATTTTACTTAATATTATTGGTACTATCGAGTAGCGTGTCGTGTTTTGGAACGGTATTTTTCTTGTTCCAAATTGCTGCAAGAATAGATCAAAACATATACCAGTTTTAAAATGATGCAAAATAGATCCAGTATAAAACAAAATTTACAACACCGGTGCAGCGATGTTTTTTGCGTTTGGTCTAAAAAAATAAATCCAATCCAGGATTTGGATCGCCGTTGAAGATGCCCTTATTCATAGATTGTTTTTAACAACGAGGTATATCTATGTCTGGGGTGCCAGTTTGCCTTGTGGAATTGGCAAACCCAGAAGTTGCTCGGGGCAGTAAATCCATAAACTGCGCTTCTGCTTGATTTTGTACATTCACTTCGAGCCAACTGCCTTTCGTCCGGTTGGGAGGTTCACCAGTTCCCATCCTCCGTTCGAGTCAATGTAACGTAACTCGTCGACCTTCGCTTCATACTACTTACCACTATTCGGGATAGCCATAGCTTGAGCATTGTTCTTCGGCTTCTCCTGAACGCTTGAAGCTTCTGCCAACCAGGAACTTACAAACCGCTGAGCAGGCACACATTTTGTTGATCGTTGGGATCTCCGTGGTACCTTTCTATACGAGTACCCTCCAAAATCACGCTCCACTGTATCGACGCTATCATCTTCTTTTTCAAATTCATGCGGGAGATTTCAATGGATTTCCTATTTGCTACCATCATCGTGGACGTTGACCAACTGTAACGATGTAGCTGAAATCGAATTTGGCATCACAACTAATGATAATACTGCTATCCATCGGGTCGAGGAATCGGTACGCTTTCCATCCGGCAGTGTAGCTCACCAGTATCATTTTGCTTGCTCTCTTGTCCAACTTTCTACGTTTTTGGTTGGGGGCTGTTCATAAACCACGTAGACAATTAAGGGGGGGGAGGGGTTTCGAAAAAGTCTACGTTTGTCTACGACGGGGGAGGGGGGGATATACCAAAAGTCTACGTAGACATTTTTTTTCTCTCTGCAAAACGGATATTCAAACCCTATACGCAGAGAAAAATACCGTCATAACAAACATATTCCAGGTAAATCCAAACATAAAATAAGATTGTTTTGGCCGCAAACATAAACTTGCTTTCTTTCTAACATATTCTATGTTCAAAACCAACCCTAGTAGCACATTTGTTGCCATTCGGTTGAGATATCATAAATATGACTTGCTAAGTCATAATCAAGTTACTTCAACTAATAAAGGTCGTGGTGTGCTACATGGGAAGTGACATCGATGTTTGAAATTAAAATCATATTATGTTTATTTTCAACATATTAATGATACGATTAAACGTACAAATTGTGGATTCTACTGGTTGCGTTCTAAATTTAATTTATTTATTCTATGAATCTTGGTTATCTTAGTCCTGGATTGAGCTCAAATGCTAACATGTTCCAGTTTTAACAAGTTTGCTCAGAGATGCACACAGTTTCGAGCCCTGAACTTTGTAAAAATTGAAACAATACATCAAATCAGTATAATATGGCAGCTAATTAAATAATTGAGCATAACATCCCGTTCACACTACAACCTATATAACGTTATATATACTATCTCCTTACTAGCATCTATTCATCTAAAGACTGAATAATAGAAGCAAAACAAAATTTACACATTATTCAACCAAAACCGATTGTTTATTTCACAATAATAGATTTATATCTACATTAGAAACAGTTGATTAAGATGTTACATAATCCTTCTTTCTGTAAAATTCTCGAACTTTCTCTGGTACACCTGCGATCAGGTTCCGGACGGTATCCTCGGAAACGCCCGCCGTAACGATTCTTCATCTTCTCTTGAAATCGTCGGTGCCATTTGATTTCTTCTTAGTTTCGAAGAGTTTCTGCTTAACTAGAGCCCAGTACTTCTCTATTGGGCGAGGTTCTGGACAGTTTGGTGGATATGCTGTTTTTGACACGTATTCGACCTCTTGTACCCTATACCATTTCAGGACGGATATCGCATAGTGACAAAACAGACTGGAGTTTCTTGGCAGGATCGCGTACCGATAAATTCGTGTTTCGCTGCCGTTCGTAAAAAAATGCGTGCCCACTTGATTCGACGCCATTTTACTGAATGTAACAAGAATGTAAACATATTGTACCTAAAGTGGAGAGTTTCAGCTGTCACATGAGTGAAACGTTTCAGCAATCCGGGAAATGATGTACACGCTAAGATCAGATTACCGAAAATACGGTTTCAATTTTACCGAAAATTAGGTTTTGGTAGCAAAACCTGAAAGTATCGGTATAATTTACCAAAACAAAACGTTTGATTTTACGTAGTTCTTCAGTAAAAGTGGATTTACAGATTTTATCGTTATATTTTACCTAAATTTGGTTAAAAATGCTCTCATTGAGTTGCTAGCATTTTCGGTAAAAGTTACCGTACAAAAATAAGTAAATATTAATGTTTTTCCCGGTTTTTCCTGCAATACCGAAATTTCGGTAATCCATGTTTACCGATAATTTCAGTATGTGCACTTTTGTACGTTTTTCGGTATTTTATGCCGAATTTTTGGTTTTCTTGTCTTAGCGTGTATGATGTGATGCATGATATGTACTACCACCCATTGTAGCACGGAAACTAAGTCCGACAGCAGTGAGCTCTCCTCGGTGTTAGACTTGATCAAGCTTTAATAACCACTGATTATCCTAATCATGCCATCGTATGAAGGGCCAAAAAGGGGTTGGGTGGATCGATAGGCAACATCACTTATACGTATCCACTGGAATATGAAGAATCTCCTTCCAACAACAAAATTGAACAATTGGTCAAAAGAGCAAGCTATCTAACATAAGGATGCCCCAATGGGCGGGGAGAAGAGCCCGCCCTCTATTCACAAACTGTTAGCAATGGGGAGTTGGCATTTCCACTCTCCCCATCCAGAGTGCTTCAATCGGGTGCCTGATGGTCCCTCCCATTCCCATGAAAAATTTATATAATCTATCTTATATATATAAAACAGAGTGGCATACGTAAGACCGCGCATAACTCGAGAACGGATTGTCCGATTTAAGTTGTCTTTTTTGTGTTCTGTTCGGCTACGCTCAAGGAACATTTATAGAAAAAGAAAATTGGATAAATTTATAGGAAAAATGAAAATTTCGAAAATGATAGATTTTCAATATGTACATACAGGGGATGGACAAAATGGTCGGGACAGGCAAATTTTTGATCAACTTGGAGTGCTCTAACTTCATGAACTATTATCCGATTTAATTTCGCTAAGTAGCATTCGACTGGAAAATTTATGTAGTTTCATATCTTGGCAACATAATCTGCCATGGCCCCAGACATCGGAGTTGTTCCGGGTTTCCGGAGAGGCACATGTGGAATTTGTGATGAGACTTTATACAACATGCCGTTGTCAAACTTTTTGTTTCAGGAAATACACGTAAAGACAAAATATTGATCAAGCGAATGAATTGTTGATAACATGAATCGGCCCTTAATTGACTGAGATATGGCCATTTCCTTGGAACAGGTTCTGATAAAGGGTCCTGGATGCGGTTAACTCTTAATTTTACTCAAAACATGCCATGTGACAGCTCTTTCTTCTTGGTTTTTCATCACCAACCTTATTATAAACTTAAAAGTAGATCCTTGGCCATATTGGCCACTCCCGGAACCATCAAAACGTCCCCGGGGGAACCATCCCAAAACATGCCGTGCGGCAGCTCTATGTTCATGATTTTTTTAAATTATGATTTTGATAGACTTGAGAAAGCCATTGGCTACATTGGCCACTCCCGGAACATTTTTGGGGGAACCTATAGTAAGGATCAATTACAATTTAACCACAAAATAAGGACTATAACATGCACGAGCTAGCCTGGTCCAGATTCTTTATACCTCTGAGGGTCAATTCATTTAGCTTTGGTCCGGATAAGCAAGCTTTATTTCGTTTGAGTATAGGGAAGAGTAGGTTTATTAGTAGAGGGTTGGTCCTCCATCCGCTCCAAGGACGGCTTCAATCCGCCTGGGAATGGAGCTGTAGAGGGTTTTAATGACGTCCAATGGTATTCCGGGGACCATGGCCAATTATGTTACCGAGATATGAAACTACATTAATTTTCCAGTGGAATGTTCCTTGGCGACATTATATTAAATCGGAAAATATTTTATGAAGTTTGACCACTACAGAGTTGATCAAACATTTGCCTGTTCCGACTTTCCTACGCATACGATGAAATGTCGAATTAATTGTTGGCGATTGATAATGGAGAAGTACCAGTTGAGGTACTCGCCGAATTTCTGTCATTTCACAACGACGAAAGAGGAACTCATTACGAGTGTTTTCCAAAAAATTGATCAGAATTAGAAGAACCATGATTGGTTAAGTGCACGTGCGATTTTGGCAGCAAAAAATAAGGATGTTGATGATTTGAATTTCGTAATCTGTTATCGATCGCGAATGAACAATAATAGAATTAAGGGGACAAACAAGCAAAGCCTGGCTTCCCGAGCAGGACCGAATAACTCGATAACTGGCCTTGGTATATATGAGCTTAGATTAAGAAGTAAAATACCTGAGGATAATAATACCATAAAATGGTTCCCACAATGTTATGCGAATACCAAATTTAGGTAAAACAATACCAAAATATTACCTCTCAGGTATTCCCAGGTATCCAAAATAACAAGTTTTGTTATTCGAGAGATATTTTGCTTGCAATTCTTAGGTATTTTGATTCGGTATTTTACCTCTTAATCTAAGCTCTTTAATGCCAAGGCCAGTTATCAAGATCAAAATTGGGTATTCATGAGTTGTTGGCTCCTGCTCGGGTTGCAGTTAGTAAAGTAAATCATGAATGCTCGGAGTTATTTAAATCATAAAATTGGATAGAGCGGAACAAAGTTCGCCGGGTCAGCTAGTAGTGTATATATTTAGGTAAATGAAAAATACTGTATTCACTCGGTATCTATTATTTATGATCTCCCTTTGGTGAATCCTAAAATGTAAGAAATGTTGTAAAGTGTTAAAGTGTTGAGTTCTGTGGTTTCACGCTTATGCACGTTTTCGTTTGTTTTCAGTGATAGCAGCAATTTCCCAAAATCTTGATTTGAGGTATCCTAAAAAAGTTTGTTAAATTATACAAAAATAACATATTTACATTTTAATTTACTGTTGCCATGGTCACTATTTGCTGCTTGATGTTGATTTTATAACAGCAATACGCTTTTATTTTTGTTGGCCTTATAAACACTTCACCGAATAAAACGTAAAATGAACACTGAATTACCGAAGTCCAGTAAAGTATTGTCAGCTGTCATCGGCCATTTTTCACGAAGTCTCGAAGTTCCAGTGATCAGTTGTATTTCAGAAGGTATTTTTAATAAATTTTATTTATTCCATTTAGAAATTCACGTCACACTTAGTATACTATAAATCCACGGCAAATTTACAATTAAATCATATATATGAGTATGTAGAAAATGAACCAGCGTTAATAAGACCCTTCATCAGGCTAGCTATATTTTTGATGTGCTGATTACACGGCAAACAATGAATACGTTCGATGTAAAAGCTGAGTATTATTCGAAATGATTGACATCCAAAATATATTTTCTTCATTGTATCCATCTACAGGTAGAAAACAACTTCACTGACCAGCATCCGATGCAGCCTACACGCATCGTTCGTGTTCCCTTCTTAGCGTGTTCCGTTGATTGCGCCAATGCTTGAAAGACCTTACAGTCTCGGTAGGAATCGGGCTGCCGGCAGCATTTGGACAATAGCGGTTTATGTTTTCAATGCAAAATCTGTTCCATCGGAGAAATCATTTTTATTGATTTTTGGTGCTATTCTGGGTACAACGGGAATAAAAGGTTTGCTTGATTTATTTTTTTTAAATACTTTTTTATACTGATTAAGATATATATATTTTAATAAGAAAATAAACAAATGATATCATATAGAATATTATTTAAAAAACAATAACATCAGAATATTTTGGTGTTTAACGAAAAAAAAAAACGGTTTGGTACCAGACTACACAAATTACCGAACTGTACGATAGTTTTTGACAGATCATCAACGGTATTACGGTATTTTTTGACAGTTCGCAGTTGATTTAATTACCGAACAGATTACCGAACGTTCAGCTGTTGAAAGTTCGGTAAAAAATTACCGAATACTGTAAAATTTTCTAAGTGTGTAATAAGTGCAAAAGCCTACCTTAGATTCCGTTGCAGCTTCTTTTGTTCAACTAGATACTTCTGAATCATAATGTTAATTGGACATATTAGACATAATAATTAAAAGTATATATAACCCATTAGGAGAAATTATAGAAAAAAAATATGTTAAAATATAAATCCCGAAAACACCAGTAATAATAAAAATGATAATGATGATGATAAAGAAGAATGATAACGGTTATGAATAAACAATGACCTATATGATAGTATATAGTCAAGGGATATTATAATATGAACTGAAAATTACATATGTGCCGACTGCTGTTTTGTTGCAATTATAGTCAAACTTCCGTATCCATTATGAAACAGAAAATTTAGACAATGTAGACAATGACTGCCATGAGAAAAAAAAATAATTTTTAATGTTAATTTTTTTTTTATAATACCTGATGACCTGGTAGACCTGAAAGATATGAGAATGGAAAATTATGATATGATTTACCGGTCGCACCCCCTCACTTCGCTATTGTCGGATTGACAACATTGCCCAGGCTACGCCAACCAGCGTCTCCATGTTTCAGCTGGCAGTCTTTTGTGATCATATGACTCGTGGAGGCGTGCGGTAGGAACTTGTGAGGACCAGAGGTCGGTCGCACCCTCCTTAGAAGTTGTCAACTCACCATTTGAAGCCCCGTTTCAGCAATCCGGGAAATAATTCAAAATCTACACGAAAATAAAAGTGTCCGAAATTTACGTTGACAGGCTTAAGTTTCATTCAAAAATAATTTGCGTGGCATTTGATATCAAGATCGTAATGTAGGTTGCAATCTGAACGGAGTTTAATGCTACACGCTAATATTACTGTCTCTAATTATCTTTTCGAGAGGAAAAAAGGGATAACAAGAGACAGTAATTTGAGCGTGTTGGTTGTTTCTCTATTCGTGTTTTTAACATCATCTATAGATCGAATGCATGGTATCAACACAATAGTTAGATTATGATGTCAACCATCCAAGCAACACATCTCTATTTTTTCCTTTATTATCGAGATTTTCAGCTCTGGGCTGGTTCATGTCCCATCGTAGTCGCTCGAATCCCTTTTAGGTATTTTTGTAACTTGTTCAGGGGTGAGATTCGAACTCGTGACTTTGGTCGTGAGAGGTATGGATGTTAACCACTACGCCGGGGTCGCCCCACAACACATCTCTCATAATTGGTTGCAGAAACTTGATTGTGACTTAATAGAGTCACATATCAGTTACATTGACTTGGTTGCAACAAGTGTGCTACTAGGGCATTGGTTGCAACAAGTGTGCTACTAGGGCACGTATTATCATTTATACGTGAATGAGATGATATTTGATAGTTAACTTGCTCCCATTTGGCAATCATTTAGTAGAGGGTTTTAGCGCATGTGAAACAAATTAGAAAATACATTAGGAGGTCTGGGAAGACGTCAACTTGCTTTGGAAAACTTTAAAAGAAAATAAACTGAACTTTATATCTAAAGGAAAAACAAAAATTGTGGATTGCATTTTGCGACAAAAGTGAACGCAGATCAACGCAAAAGCATCCACAAGGCAGATATTTCGTCGAAGAAAATAAGGCCACTCAAGATTCTGTAGCAACACCACGAAGAAATTCTTTGTGAGGTCGACGAGAACGAAGCTACGGAAGTTCTACGGATAGAATCACGTTCTGTCAAAATCATTGGTCTTGACATCCAAGAGACAATTCCACCAGAACCCTAGTAGCACACCACGATCATAATTAGTTGCAGAAACTTCATTGTGACTAACAAAAGCACTTATATGTCTTCTCAACTTAATGGCAACATGTGTGCTACTAGGGAACTTCCGCTGATTAATTATTGGTTTAAGCAGCCAGGGCGTGGGCATCTTTAGCATTTGCATAATAGATTGTTGTTATATTTGATTTATGCCAAATTTTTATGAAACAAAATAAAAATGAATAACTGAATAACCTGATTGTTTGAGTTTTATTTCATAAACCGTTCCTCAAACTGACACAACCACACTTAGAACATTGTCCATATATTTAAAAAAAATAATTAATTTGATAAAGTCTACGTAGACTTTAAGGGGGGGTTTGGAAAAAGTCTACGAAAGCCTACGATGGGGAGGGGGGTTGAAAGTGTCCAATTTCGGTCTACGTGGTTTATGAACCATGTACACGCGTAGGATGGCTTCTACACCACAGTTCGTGCGGCGTCCCATCGTTTGTAGCTGTTGGGAGCATATTTTAGAGATAACACGTAGTCACGATTACTTCTCCCCAACATTTCTTTTCCATATTTACATCCGTCAGCATGCACTGCATCATTTCAGCTAATGAGCGGGTTTTTGTCTCAACCACCGCATTCTGCTGTCGACTATATGGGGCCGTTTGCAGCAACAAGATTCCGTTGTCCGCCAGGATTTTTTTTAGTTTCCGACTCGAATGTTCGCCACCTCCGTAGCACTTTTACGGAATTGGGTTTCGATCCTACAGTCATACTCTTACATCCTTTCGAACTTGCACCGCAACAGGTAGACTATCGTAAAGCGTGAATAGCAATCAACAAGCACCATGCTGTACAGATGTCTGATAGGCGTAGCCACTTCAAATGGTCCCAACAAATCGGTATGTACTAGATCACCTACCGCTTTGCTTCGCTTTTCAGCTGTCTTTGGGAATGAATTCCGAGCCATCTTTCCTTCGCAACATGTGCCGCATATCGTGTACACATCACACCGTGTGATAGTAATGGCAGTTCCCAACTGGTCATGAACGATCTGCACAATGGCATCCGTACACTGAAGTCCCAAACGCCTATGCCACAAGTGTACACCGTGACCAATATATTCTCATACAAAATAAAACTCTATTATTTCAAATCGATAACCCAGGTTTTATTGATGACTTTACCCATTATATTGCAATAGAATACTGATCAACTACAGCATATGTTTTGGAACAACACCGCCTTTAACCTTCTTGACCAGCTCCAGACGTTTTTCGAAACCGTCACAGGTATGACTTCCATCGACATTTCGTCCCAAATTTGTTTGATTACGGTTTTGAATTGGTTGATATTAGACGCCCTGTGGTAATTTACCTTCGCCAGCATGTATGACCATACGAAATAATCCAAGGGATTCAGATCTGGTGAACTGGGAGGCCATTCATTCTTGTCCAAAAAGTCGGTAAAGTTTTCTCGGCACCAGCCTTGAACGAGATTTATGCGATGGCGCTCCGTCCTGCTGAAACACATAGTGATCATCTCCAAGCACCTCTTGTACATATGGCTTGACAACTTTCTCCAAAACTTCCGTTTTATAATATACGGCATTCACTTTAACGCCTTTTTCGATGAAAACCAGTGGTAATTTGCCTCGCTTGCAAATTCCTTCCCAAACCATCACAGACGCAGCACTTTGGAACCGTGGAATATTCCTATCACTCTCTGGAATAGTTCTCGAAGAGAGAGCCCACAATCTGGACATTGTGGGTTTGTTGCAAGACGAATAACTTTTCGTCGGAAAAGATAAATTCTTCCCCAAAAGCAGACTTGCTCTTGCGAGTCGTTTCTGCTTGGAAGGTTCCGAAACTCCGTGAACCTTACGTTTCTTGAAAGCTTGGAATCCGAGGTAATTTTGCAGTATATTGTGCATTGACGATCTCGAAACATTCAGATCTGCGGCCATTTTACGTACAGAGCGCTGTGATTTTCGTCTACTCCGTTCCCTGGCCACTTTGACAACTCGTGCAGTCCGCACCGTACGAGTACGACCGGATCTCTTCCGGTCATCCAACGAGCAGGTGTCACGGTATTTTCGGATGGTTCGGTACACAAAATGCCGCTTTACTCCGAGGTTTTTCAAATTTTTGAAAATAGCGCCCGGGCGCTCACCTTTGAAATTTTTTTTTTATTCACCACAGCACGAAACTCCTTCATCGCTGGTGAAAGATAAACACCGAATGAAAACAATCGGACATAACCCATAAGCGTATGTATAAACATAGTGCAAAAATAAATCAACACATACGTGAAGCATGTTGAGTAGTTGCACGACACCAATGCAAAGAAAAAGTGTATGAGAATATATTGGACACGGTGTATATTAGGGTGGCTCACCGTTTATATGAAAAAACGTAAACTTGACCACATGAAGCCAGAACAGCTCTTTTTTGGATCCATTTGGGGTCCCAAACAACTGTGTAAAATTTGGTAACGATTGGTTGTAAACCGGCTTCCCGCATTGCGTTTGAAATTTGTATGGAAATTAGTATGGGAAAACGTACTTTTTTGCATTTTCATCCCTAGAGACCCAATTTTTGCTTGGATCACGTAACTAATCAGTTAAATGTATAGTCCATAATGCGCCTAACAACTTTTTCGAAAGACGTGCGGCGCTAAAATGTCCCTAAAAAAAGTTATAGCTTTTCTAAGATTGTTGGATCGAATTAAATACCGAAAATATTTTTTTCTGCCAACACTGCCAGTGTACCAATGGAAGCCAGATTTCAATCCGCAATAACTTTAGCGTTTCTTGTCTTATCGATTTGGAATGTTCAGATGAACTACTCATAAACATTTGCACAACTTTATGGGTGTATTTGGAGATGCCTCCCCCCCCCCATGCCAACCCAACCCCTCTCCCTCAATTCATAGTAATGGAAATACTGTTTCAAACTGAAATAACATTAGTGTTTCTTATCTTGTCGAGTTGGTTTGTTTGTTGGTTTGTTTCAAAAACATTTAATCAATCTCATATGCCCAGTTGTTAGAGGGAGGTGGGGGGGGGGGGTATACTATATTCCCTCCACCACCATCTCCGGAGTTTCTCATCTAATAGAGTCGGTACATTCGGATGAGCTATTTAAAAATTGATCAGTCTTATAGGCTTATGTCAATGATTTCGATACAAACAAATCAATCATACGTTTGGTATGATAGATTAGATCAATAGCTACAAAACCAGACCTATATGAACGCATAGCATGAATGTTTGCATTCATTCTTCTCTAAAACAAAAGAAGCGCTCCAAACGAAACCGTTTTTTTCATCTGCATCTGTATGCCGAAGTGATTTAAATGCCGTTTCAATGTGTGGTGATGGAATTGAACCTTGTATGACGTAATTTGCGTCAGGAAGCAGTGTTGTATTTTTAATAATATCTAAGCATTTTTTTGCTCTCCATCAAATATAAAAAAAACCAATACTGCCTTTCTACGCATTATTGTCCCACGTGATGTTACTATCCACAAAATAATTAAAACTCAGGTCAATTTGTGCCACGATTATTAGAAATACTTCGTTAGACAAGATTTTCAGTAGTTTTATGGAACAAAATGAATTCTGGTATGTCCTATTTATAGTTCATGACGAAATATATGATTGGAAGGAGTTTTCCAGCCACTAATAATGTTCCCTGATGTCATCACGTTTTCCGTGGGACAAATTGATCTGAGTTTTGGCTGTTTTGTGGAAAGTAACATGGGGCAATTATAAGTAGAACGGCAGTATAGCAAGGCACATGAATGTGGGAAACAAATATGATAGAAACTTTTCATTAGTTGTTCAACCTCGTTCGTAAAAGAAAGGCAAAGTTCGGGGTGCACTTAGTATTTTCTTATTTTTAGTAGTTCGTGTTTGTTTTGCCCCCGTCCCCCTCACCACGATGAATCTTATCGTCGCCCAATGGTCACCAAGACGATCGAACACTAAAAGCAAACCCTGCATAACACAAAAGTACTGGCGACAACTCTCTGATGAGACAAGAATAACTCCCTCCCAAGCTCCTCACCTGATCCTTCCCTGAAAAATATTACCCTTAACCTCGAGTAAACCGCGAGTAATCGGTCCCATTCCTACTAGACGTAGTATTAAGTTATTCTTGTTAAACCACAGACACGATTATCGGCTCCGTAAAGCTAACGCAATTGAGCCTTCCAAATAAACGAACTGGTTAAAAAACACAGAAATTATTTCAATCTGTAAATTTAACGTCCATCGATAATATTGAGGGGAGGAACCAGTATGTACCTTCAATTACAAAAAATAAATTGAGCAAATGCTTTTGAATAGCTCATCCGAACGTACCAACCCATTAGATGAGAAACCCGGTTGGGTGGAGAGAATATAGTATGCCTCCTCAACAACTGGGCATATGAGATAGAGCAAATGTTTTTGAATAACATATCTAATAAACCAACTCGACAAGATACGAAATACTAATGTTATTTGTGCCTGGAAACAGTATTTCCATTACTATGAATTGAGGAGAGGGATCATTGGCATGGTGGGAGTGGCATTCCAAATACACCCATAAAGTTGTGCAAATGTTTATGAGTAGTTCATCTGAACATTCCAAATCGATAAGATGAAGAAAACGCCAAAGTTATTGCGGATTGAAATCTGGCTTCCATTGATACACCGGCAGTGTTGGCAGAACAAATCATTTTTAGCAATTAATTCGAACCATCGATCTTTGAACACCTGTAACTTTTTAAAGGAACGTTTTAGCGCCGCACATCTTTTGAAAAAGTTGTTAGGCACATCCTGGACTATACTTTTAACTGATTAGTTAAAGGTTTCATACTAAACTGAGGTCTCTAGTAATGAAAATTCAAAAAAGTATGTTTTCCCATACTAATTTCCATACAAATTTCAAACGCAATGCGGGAAGCAGGGCTACAACCAATCGTCCCCAAATTTTACACGGTTCTTTGGGACCCAAAATGGATCCAAAAAAAAAACTGTTCTGAAAAAATGATCATGTTGAGCCACCCTAGTGTATATTCTCCGTTTGATCTAACGCAATTGGCCTAACTGTCTCATGTATGATAATCATTGCACCTCCATATCCATGCAACCTTGAACTATAAGAGTTGATGTAATTTGGGATTTTATATTTGCTGGCTTCGTTGTTTTTGATCAAACATTCTGAAATCAATTCTATTGTATACTGTTCTCTCATCATTACTCGGACTTACTCTGATTTTTTTTATCTAAACTTTGTATGTAGCATTGCAAGATGTTGCACGTCAAATTTATTTTTGATTAGTTTATTAAATATGTTATGGTTTGGTTTGTGCTACTCTTTACCGACTGGCTTACCTGTGCATCTGATCTGAGTGAGCTTTGGTGTTCTGATCGTCCTTTGGTCGTCATCCATGGAAAGCAAATCTAGTGCCGTGTGAAACGTGTGGATCAGTTTCCACTGGAACTTTTCAAATTCATCTGTCTTGTAGCGATTAAACAACCCTACTGTATTTGTGTTGGGTTCATGATCCGTTTTTCGTTTTTTGTCTTTATTTATTTATTTATTTAGTCAGCACCAACAGGCTCAATAAAGCCCCAATGCACAGTGGGCCGAAATGGACCCAAAATCCCATTAATTTAGACGGCGCCGGGTAGGAGTCCCAAGAAATAGCTTATCTCATGGGAAAAAATGCGAGAAATTGAATGGTGTTAATCAGTTCTGAGCTTCATCACGGTCCTGACAGCATTAGAATTGACAAATGAGATTCTTGCAATTTAAAATCAAAGCAACAGAAGAGCCTTTCACTCTCTCAAACTTCTCATCAACATGAAATAACATAACGTGGTGCCTCGAGTGACCGTGAACATTTTCAGAAGAAAACCTTGGTAATACAGGCAGCAAAATTCATGAAATTTCTCCAGTAGAATATTTGTTAACATTTAGTGGCCATCTGATGATTTGTTTTCGGTCCTGTCAGGTTCTCGTGGGGCCTGGAGTGGCCATTAACATTTTCAAAAGCAAACTCTGGCAATATGGGTTTCAAAATTCAGAAAATTTCTCCAGAACGCTATTTCTCAACGTTTTGTGGCCATCTAAGGATTTATTCTCGGGCCGGTCATTCCAGAACAGACTCCCGTTTGGCCTCGAGTGGTCATCAACATATTTAGAAGGAAACCCTGGTAATATGGGTATCAAAGTTAAAAAAAACTTCGCTAGGAGGATATTTATCAACGTCTAGTGGCCATCTGGCAATTTGTCCTCGGACCTGCCATTTTGGAGCAGGTTCCCGTGGAGCCTCGAGAAGCCATGCATATTTTCAGAAGGAAAACCTGGCAATATGGGTTTCAAAATTCATTGAATTTCTTCAGTAAGATATTTGTCAATATTTTTTGGCTAGTTTTGTTCATCGCTACTCGAGACCAGACGGGAACCTGTTCCGGGATGACCGTCCGGAGAACAAATTAGCAGATAGCCACAAAACGTGAGGAAATAGCCTACTGGGGAAATTTCATGAATTTTGATAGCCATGTTCCCAGGATTTTCTTCTAAAAATGTTCTTGGCCTCTCGAAACCTCACGGGAACCTGTTCCGGGGCCAAATCATCAAACGGCCACAAAACGTTGAGAAATAGCCTTCTAAAGAAATTTCATGAATTTTGAAACCAATATTGCCGGTTCCGGAACAAATCATCAGATGGCCACAACACGTTAAGAAATATCCTCTTGGAGAATTTTCTCGAATTTTTATAACCATTTTGCCAAAAATTCCTTCTCAATATGTTCATGGCAATTCGAGACCCAACGGGAACCTGTTACAAAATGACCGTTCCAGGAAAAAGTCGGCATATGACTCATAATGGTATAGAAATAGCTTGAACGAATTTTTCCAAAGATCCGGGAAATGCAATTGAAATCCCAAATAGTGTCTTCGTTTTGGACCACAGCCCCGACAACCCGGAACCAGATAAATCCAAACGGACATTGCAGACAATATCCATGAAGCAGGTGAGTTTTTGAATCTAACGGTGCCAAAAAAATTAAAATTGGACAATAATTGCCAAAGGTTAACACCTATTATGCTGACAATAAATTGTATTTCATATCGTTCTCAGAGATAATTAGTGAGTGAATGATTTTTCTACTCTTTTTATATCACTTTCTCCAACAGTCATGAAGGCTTTTGCTACAAACGGTCAAATGAGATCAACCTGTTTGTGAGTGACACAGTATTTGACCATCATTCGTGAGTTCTAATGATCATGAAAAGATGATAGTCATAGTCTTCTAACCGTCATGAAAATGCACAGCACTGGTGTTAATTTCATTTAGGGTTGACCACAGTAAGTGTCCCATTTTTCCCGTTTCTCCCCTCATTTTGGATGCAAACTAGAATTATTACTCAAAAATTCAACTAGGTGCTACTATATTGAACCCAAGTGCACCGTAAATTAGCAAAACTAGCTGGAGAACTGGATGGAACAAATTTTACTGTGATCGGATGCCAGGAAGTGGTCCATTTTACCCGATTTCCCCTCATACATGCATAAGCTCATATACTTCTGTAAAAATGTCCGGATAATAGAAAGATGATGGTTTCGTTTAGGGTTGACCTCAGCAAATTGTCCATTTAGCTGATTCTCCCCTCATACTTGGTATTTCGTTGTATCTGAAGGTTACAGCGATTCGTGTAGTTGGAAGTTTTTGACCATTATCATACTTGTGCAATCGTGTCACATTTAGGATTGGTGCTTTGCAGCTTATGTTATGTCCATTATTTCGTCCGGTGTCATTTCCAACGGGACTTCAGCCACAATACCTGAAACCGCCAGGACATTTTTGGGAATGTACGCTTTGAAATTTTGCATTCGTAGTGATTTATCCGCCTAGATGTTATTAGCTGTCAGTGGAGTTTTCACCAATACTAACACTTTGTTCCTTCCCATAATATTAACGTTCAGTACGTTTTATTTGTAATCTTTCGTCTTGATTAGGATTTTCCTCACTGCTAGTTTTTTGATTTGTGCGTCGGCTTGGTTGTACTCCTATGTCAGCCATTGCTTTCATTTGGTTTTGTCGTTTCGTTTCTTTCATCGCCTCCTGGATCCGGATCCCGATCGTTCGGGCCATCCATTTTTCCTGGTTTTCTACTTAAAAATCATCAAAGAATTTTCTTCCGATTCCCTGCACTGTCCGTGATAAACGTTGGTTGGTACCAGGTTTCCTGTGAAAAGAGAGAGAGAGAGAGAGAGAAAGAGAGAGAAAAAAAACAATACATAATTGGACAAAGTGTTGAAGGTGCTGAAAAAAAATGACATATGTAATACGCGAGCAACGTTTAGCAAAGGTCAATGAGCTCTGATTTTGATTTTTGCTGCTATTATTTTGGTGTCCGATATTTAACGTGGACAGGCTTTAGTATATATCAACACTTGTAAACAAGAAAGTTTAAAGACGTACAAGAACAAAGTCATGTACAACAAAATCCATTCATAAGTCAGGCTTATGAAATTCCAAAGAATCGTTCATAAGTTCAACCCTATAAAATTCTTAAGTTTATTTGCCTGAGTATATAAATTGATTTGAAAACAGGCAATTCCACCTAGGAAAGACATCCAAATTAAATTCGAAAAGTGTGTAAGATATGTTTGACAAGTTAGAGTCCCTATCGTGTATCCGCCGTCGACACAAACATCCCAAAGCCCCAAAACGAAATGATCGGATATAATCTGCATGGTTTTAGCAAGCAAATGAAAATTGATGTTTCGTTCTATGCCGTAGCAATTGAACTCACCGGATTTCTCGATGGATATAGTCCCATCAGCCCAATATTCATCCCTTCTGGCTACGGTACGGTTATGTTTAGAAAGCGACACGTAAATGATGAGCTATTCATACATGCAGCAGCTTTTTGTCCAGGGGGAGTATTTTCTCCCGATCAGCAGTTTGTCCTCACACCGATACCCCACCGGTACATAGAAGAGCACCAACCGGGGTGAATAGTTCGGATGATAAGCTTCATAAAACTAAATAAATCACAATTTCATATCCCAAACAAATTTCGATCCGAATATTCGATCCCCCGCTGAACCAGCTAAAGACCGTACCAAAAAGTATGAGTACGCCTAATTTGATTAGAAAATTGTACATTGAATTCGACATTGAACATTAATTGAAATCTGCGTTTCTGTGATTGAAACAACGTGCTTATACATTTCGGAACGGTCTGTAATCTACATCACAGCAGAGCCGATACATCGGAAACGATGCGATTCCGGTGCCATCCCCGCTGATTGAAGAGGAATTACTTTTTGTTGGCTCAGATATCATCAGTAGCATATCGGGAAATTGGTTTCCGCAGTCAACGGCGGGTGACGATGACCGACCCGGGAATGATTAGATTTTGCTTGTGATCCGAAATCAAATTATGCACTAATTGAATGCGATGCCAGTACCTGTGCCGAGGTAATATCCTAGCAGCATTGTTCGAATGGCCGCGGTCGCAGTTGGTAACCGTCACCGGCAGTTCCGCATGGACTATTTATATATCGATGACTTCGATGTTTATGCAGATATTAGCGCTTGTAATTTGAATTTTAGGACACATTTTGATTGGTGGTGTCACCATGGGGATTCATCGTGCTCAACCATTACACCCCGCAGTCATTAGTGGTAAAACGTAATATGATATTATATGAGCTCAGTTCTGCATGGTGAAGTCATGCAATTATTAGAGCTGGACGAATTTAATATGAAAATGTTCTGCTAGTCCGTATATCTAGGATTTCCGTCCTGAGCGCCACTTAAGAATCAGGAAAGTCAATCATGTTCTCGGTATTAGCTTTCGAGAAGGATATTAAATAATTCACAGCTTACATATGCTCGTATTCAAAACGACAAAGGAACTTTATACGTGTTACAACTGATATGACTTGAACGAGAAAAAAAAGTCAGTTCTACATTCATCCATAGCTATTCGTCTGTAGACCAACCAGCCACTTTCATCCAAAGCCATCCGTTTCTTTTATTTCGCAAACTCCGCAACATTCCGGAAGATATAGAGGAAGCCAATAGCATCACATACATGGATGTAGGAACAGAATTTTTCCTTTCCGGCAACAAGCTCCTGTGCCAGACTTCAAGAGAGAGGCTCATACAAAGTGAATGTGATAGACTTGCTATTCATACATTCAGATAGACGAATGTACTGTACTAGTGGCACCAGAGCCGTAGACTTCCACCTACTATCAGCAGACAATTGTGCTCACAATTTTGTCGCAAATAAGGATTATCACTAATGCGTGCGGGGATTTGCATAACATAGGCACTTTTGATGTTGCTATTATATGCTTCCATATTTCTTTCTTTTGTGAGCTCACACATGTCTGGTCCATCATAAATATTCCTATACATCAGGCAAGCCTCAGCCTCTGTGGCAAGCCAGAAGGAACCAAAATAACGACATGACTGACTTTAGAAGGAATGTACAACTATATTGCTTCAGGGAAGCAGTCTGCTGCCAGATGATTGCTGATGGTCTTTATGAAGTCTGGAAACCCGGCTGGTGTGTCGTATGTAGCCCCAGATTTTTCCACTGCGAATCCGGGTGGCCCAACGAAGGCGGCAAGCCCCGACACAAACTCATATTCAATGATGTAGTTTAAGATTACCAAGTCAAGCCATTAGGTTCATCTCTGCCATGCGACGAATACTTTGCATTGTGATCTAGGAATGCGATTTAACCGGATAACATTAGTAACTTAATTGCGAGGAATTTTCTTTGGGACTTTGGGAAAGTTTGTTTTACAATGAGGCATTTTAAACGGAGACCGTCATAATTGATTTTGATTTTATGGCGTGCTTTATACATTGGTGGAAATGAATTTAAGGACAGATGAATTCGATTGTAGGGAATTGCAGGATTTGAAAAAATTGCAACGCCCAGAATTGTGGCACAGGAAGAATCAACTGGATCACCAGTTTAGGAGATAAAAATCGAAATATCAAAATGTCCTTCGGAAATACAGAGCTGTTACAAAATATCCGGATTCGTGAAATACATGACTTCTAATCAATCAATCATAGTAACCCGTGAGTCTGCAGACAAAATTTGACAGCTCTATTAGTCGAATACTAACCGGCAAAAACAGTGAAGCAACTCCGTTCAGAAGTGTGCGCGTTCAAAGAAAGGCTCCCCGCCGGGTTGAAAACGGGCATCGCGCGGTACTTTGTGGACGCCGGACACGCCCGTTCCGGCATCTACAACATCTTGGCACTATTAGACAACAATCCGAGCATCTAAAGAGCATCGGTTGGCAATGGCGAAGCGGCAGTGGCTGAATAAGATGGTCAACTCGATTTTTTCCGGCGAATAGCGACGTGGGGGTGGTGTTGGACGACGAAAACTATCTCACCCTGGATGGGAACGACTGGCAGGGCACTTCGTATTTTACTTCCCCACGAAGGAAGTCAGCTCCGAGGTGAAGTTAATTTCACACACCAACTTCCCCAAAAGGTGCATGAACGGGGAAATTTATAGTACGAAATGCCAGGCGGAGTTGCATCGTTCATCAAGAAATAGTATAAGGCCGAAGCCGTAGTGTTCTGGCCGGATCTGGCGTCCGCCCACTACTCGAAGTGATCGTTGGAGGAGATGGAGCGGCTGAATATCGATGTGGTACCCAAGTAGGTGAACCCCCCCAACGTACCTCAGCTGCGTCCCATGGAGAATTTCTGGGCCAACCTGAAGCGTAAGATCTACTCCAACAATTTTGTCGCGAAAACTGAGAAGTAATCGATAAATAAAACGAAGAAAGAACTCAAAAACATGGCTACACGCATGTTTTTATCTGCGGGAAGGTCGCTTGCAAGGGCGTAATTTTTTTTTTTGCAAGTCAGCTTAACTACAGTATGTAAAAAAAGTTTATCCACCT
This sequence comes from Aedes japonicus, assembly GCA_034211315.2. NCBI lineage: Eukaryota > Metazoa > Arthropoda > Insecta > Diptera > Culicidae > Aedes > Aedes japonicus. Next base: position 287,923 of record JASCZW010000370.1, on the reverse strand, counting down.
CTTCTCACTTGGCACATTTGCTTCAAATAATCCACCAAAACATTAAAAAACGATTTTTAATATTAGGTTTATTTCTGAAAGGATAAAAAGAAAGTTAAATAACGATAATTTGATGTAAAAGCACCAACTGTTCGTGTCTGAGACCAAATATATAAGAAAACGATAAAAAATTAAGCAAAAAATGTATGTCCACCATAATCCTGAAAATCAATCAATATTTCGTGTGACCTTCCTTGGCTTCAAGGACAGCTTGACATCGTCGTGGCATTGACTGGACAAGCATAGTAGTCGTTTCTGGTGCGATTGTGTCCCATTCAGTTACAACAACTTGTCGTAATTGCTGAATGCTTAATGGTTTGTGTTCCTGAACTTTAATTTTCAAAATAGACCAAAGATGTTCTATTGGATTAAGGTCAGGAGACTGTGCTGGCCACTACAAAACATTGATTTTCTTTTCCTTAAACCATTGGGATACCAGCTTCGATGTGTGCTTTGGATCCCCATCTTGCTGGAACGTGTATCTCCGGCCCAGCATTAGTTTTTGTGCACTTGCTGAAAGTTTTCGTTTCAGTATGTCCAGATAAACCTCCTTTGTCATTATTCCGTCAATGAATTCGAGTTCTCCAACGCCAGACAAAGCCATCGAGCCCCAAACCATGACTCTACCTACACAGAAAATGATAAAAGCTAGTTAAGTTAGTTGAAAATTAATTATGTTGCAATAACTCACCTTCACCATGTTTTAGTGTAGGCTTTAAACTTTGGGTTTTCAGACTTTCACCGGTTCTGCGCCATTTTCGTGTGATACCATCAGACCCAAATAGCATTATTTTAGTCTCGTCTGACCAAATGACCTTTCTCCAATCATCGAATGTCCATGTAATATGATCTCGAGCCCACTTTAATAGTTTTTTAATGTTTTTCGCTGACAACCATGGTTTCTTAATTGCCACTCTACCCTTCAGACCTTGTAGATGCATTCGATTTCGAATTATTTGAGGTGTCACATGGATAGAAAATTCACTCTCAACTTGCTTTGCAATTTTTGGAGCTGACAAACCTCGATCTTGTTCCGCCTTTTTGACGATAGCCCTGTCAATCCGGGAACTTGTCTTCGCCGGCCTTCTGGTGTGAAAGATCCACTCTTTTTGTACTTCTAAACAATTTCGGCAACCGTATCTTTACTTATCTGAACGATATTAGCAACTTGACGGTAGCTTTTACCGCACTTGTGATGCTCTATGATAAGTTTTCGGATACTCAGTGAAATTTGTGCGTTTTTAGACATTTCGAAACACGAGAACTCAAATTTGAATCACGAAAGCTTCTACACTACGAAAGGATAACTGTTTGCAATGTTTACATCCGAAAAAGTGACAGGAACCGCTCAATACACGGCAAAATGGTACTAAGCATGTTTGGGTGGATAAACTTTTTTTGCATGTTTTACTTCTCTTTTCTGTTGATCTTGGCATAGATTTTCAAGAGCAAGATTAATTCAAGTTTATTTAATGGTATAATGATAGGTACTATATAATCAATGATGTCTATATAAGGTCTGGCGCAGTAGCCACAACAATATTAGTGAAATGAGCAAAACTCGCTCATGACACTAATACCACTGCACTCCTTGCGCACGCTACACAAAAGCTCGCAAAGTGCTACGTCATAACTATTTATTTTGATTGGTTCGCTCTGTGATTAGTTTATTAGTACGCACTATAATAAAACTTAATTGTTTTCACACACCTAGTTACCAGCTTTGTCAAAAACAGTACAGATTATTTCCCATTCAGATTCAATAAACGTTTTAACCGATTTTTTTATCTGAACCTATGCTCGTCAATAGAAAGTTCAATAGTGTTACGTCATCATTCGTCGGCTCAGCAATGTTAACATTATTTTTGCTTCCAATACAAGCAAGCAAGGCGTTGTCCCAGACCTTAAATAGACGTCATTGCTATATAATGGACCAAACGCATAACAACACTTATTTTATCAACTAATATTTGAATCGATAACAGGAAAATTGTAAATCTGAAGCAAGGGTGGATATACTTATTTTACATACTGTAATTACCTTCCATAGGAAATTTATCAAAAGCAATTATCTGTCTTAGCCTTAGTCTTTTAATCACAATCAGAAAAAATTCCATTTTTTAAATGCAAACGTTGCAATTACGATTCTGCGACTATGAAAACGTACATTTATTGTTTCAAAATATCACTTATTGGGTGAACAATCATTAAACTTCTAGCATTCAAAAGCATTTACATGGATTTCAATTCACTTTTTAGGTTTAATAATGGTCATCAGACGAACCAAAATACCTTGGAAACAATTGCCTTTCTGTATTTGTTACAGTGCAGTATTTTTTTCACATTTTTGGCATAACGTCACGAATACACAATATCAATATAATATTCTCGGTTAATGCCTGCTCCTCTGCAAAACCGTGGACATCTTGTACTGATCTTGCTCCTGATGGTCTAACCATCTTGCTCATTGTAACCCTCGTCGTCCTGTACTAAGCCGATTCCCATCGAACACCATTTTAACGGGCTAGTTGTCCGGTGCTCTCGTTATAGGTCCTGCCCAGCTTATGCGTCCAGATTCAACCACTTAACTGGGTTCGCCAGAGAGTTTTGCGAACTCATGTTTCATCCTCAGCCTCCAGACTCCGCCCTACTGCACTCCGCCAAAGATGATTCTTAACAACCGTCGCTCCAAAAATCCGACTGCTCGCAAATCCTCCTCAAGCATTGACCACGTCTCAGGACCGTAGTGAACAACCGGTCTTATTAGCATTTTGTATAGGAAACACTTCGTACGGGAGCTTAGTCTGTTTGACCACAGTTGCATATGGAGTTCGTAGTAGGTACGACTTCTACTCATAATATGCCTCCAGATTTCACGGTTGTTATCGTTGTTCGCAGTAACAAATAAGCCGGGTTCGACACATTCGTCGACTACCTCGAACTAATCTCCGTCGATCGTTACACTACTGCCCAGTCGTGCTTGGTTCTGCAAGCCAGCATGTACCTCAATTTTGACGTATTTATCACTGCTTCACGCTTAAGTCTGGTTTGCTGCGCCTCAAATGTTTTACCAACAATGTACACGTCATCAGCAAAGCAGATAAATTGACTGGATCGGCTGAAAATCGTGCCCAGCATGTTGAACGCCACTCGTCTTATAAAAATCTTCAAGACCATTTTTGAACAGCAGGCAAGACATTCCATCACCTTGACGAAGCCATCACCCGATATCCTCTCACAGGTTCCAACCGTACTAATTGTCAACTTCCCCGGAAAGTCCTACTCCTCCATGATCTGCCATATTGCTCTTTCCGGTTAACTGTATCATATGCGGCTTTGTAGTCGATCAATAGACGCTGCGTAACCAAGCAACACAAATCTGTCACAATTGATTGCAGCAACTTATTTGTAACACAATTGAGTGACATTGAACGTTTTCTAAAGTCGTTTTCGGTGTAAACCTGGATCAGGTCTGGCTCTGACTCGCAATTACCGAACAAAAACGGATCCAGAGACGAGTCTGTATGATGGTATTAGTGCAAATCATAAACACAAACAAACATATACATTTTATTTGGACAGTTCATGTTTGTGTGTATTGGTGAGTCCAGGTTGGACCTCGGAAAAACTTGAGAGCGAACCTCTTCGATGTTGGGTTGGAGGTAAGGAAATTTCTTCTCAACCCATTTTTGCTGCGCCAAAAACACTTATGATGAACACAAAAGGTTAAGCAGTAGACTTTTGTGAGGGATATAAACAATGAAATGTCATACTCATGAAATGCGAGGGAAGAGCCAACGTTAAGAGGTGGAACGGTCAAAAATTGGTCAAACATGATTAAGTTCCCGCTGATTCCGGGTAATCCGTTCAGTTGGTAGATACTGGCAGAGCTGAGCTGCCAGCCACCCGGCGCACAGTGGTAAAAAAAGTACATGAATCGCGTAATAATTCGATAATTCAGCTCCAAGTAGCACAAGGTTAGTGAACAATAGCATTTTTTAAGTGAAAATTCTTGGGAAATCGAATGGAAGGGGTCACACTTGCCGCAAAATTCAGTGGACGGAGATATTGTGCTTATTTTACCCCAATTCCCCCATATTTTCGAATAATGCCCTGTAATCTTTGCCTGGAGGGGTCTGCGGTAGTCAACATTCATATGTAGAATTTTTCTAGGAATCGAGTGGAAGTAGTAGCAGCCACCGCACGGTTCAGGAATAAAACAGTCTTTGGAATAAAACAAGTTAACTGGGACCTTACGGGCCACCACAAAAAAGTATACTATCCGTTACCATCAGATAATTCATCTTCACTCAAAGTTGTCGCTAATCTTCACTATATTCGTCATCGTTTTCGCTAGATTGGGAAATTTTTTCGTGTTCCTGTTCGTCAGATACACAGAACTGTAGCATCTGCCGTTTCGAACTCTGGGTCATGCTTCCAGAATGATTTTTGCCGCTTGATTTGACCGATAGATACGCCATCTTGGGATCAGACCAAGTCAAAGCTTCTCTCATCATATCAGTAAGGTCATCCTCCACAGAAGTTTTCCGTGCAACGTGCAATCTGGAGAACTTCTGTCGCTTTTGACTTGCTTGTCGGCGAAGTTCATTGTAAATGGCTAGAATCATCAAAACATTTATTAGCACTATATACTTCCACATCCTTTTTTTTTATTAAATTTACCAAACGTTCAATCAATTCCGGTAGATGCTCATATTTATGCAGACATAGAGGGAACTGCCGTACAAATGGAAATTCACAACGGTATTGTTGCTCAATGTCAGTGTACAACTGTTTGATTTTATTGTTGTCCAACTTTTTAGATGAAAGTGACAGACTGCTGATGAGCCGAGTGTTACTTATCAAATCCACGTCAATCCCTAGAATTTCAGCAAACTTTTGAGGTTGCGCAAGTAGCCTCCTCGCCGTGTTGCCGTTGTTGGAGTTTCCGCAGCCTCCAACTTTGGGGCGATTAACTTTTTTCCCTCTGTGCGACGGGTCATAGGATGCGGATCATGAACACGGACAGGCAGAGGAGGCTGCCTAGGATGTGTGGGGGGGGGGGGGTCTTTGCAGTTACTGGATGCTGTTGAGTTTCTTCCAAAATCTCACAAATATCCGAAAGCAGCCCTGTTGAAGTAAGCCACACCGCTATAAGGGTAAATTTTCCAATCCTTCTCCATTTTAGGGACGGCTGATCATCGTCCTCGTGCCAGCGTGGTACTCTCAAAAGAGCTGTGCACGATGATCCACCGGTGAGACAAGGGACTGGAGCAGTCCCTACAAGCTTGCCGTAAAAAATAATTGTAATTGAAGCACACGATGTAAATACGGAACAATAGGCATAGATCCAGGCAAAGAAAAAGAACTAACGATTGGAAACTCGAAACATGGAACTGTATGTCCCTCAATTTCTCGGGAAGTATCCGCATGCTTTCCGACTTACTGAGGGTCCGTAAGTTCGACATTGTAGCGCTGCAGGAGGATTTTCTGGAATGAATCAATGGAACATACGTATAGGGATGGTTATACCATCTACCAGAGCTGCGGCAATACACTCGAGCTGGGTACAGCTTTTATCGTGATGGGCGAAATGCAAGAGCACGTGATTGGTTGGTGGCCAATCGACAACAGAATGTGAAAGTTGAGAATCAAAGAATCAAAGAATCAAAGTTGAGAATGTCAGCATAATCAACGAGCACAGCCCTCACCTAGGAAGTGACGATGACAACAAGAACGTTTTTTACGCGCAGCTTGAACAGGAATACAACAGCTGCTCAAATCATGACGTCAAAATCGTCATAGGACATCTCAATGCTCAGGTCGGTCAGGAGGAGCAATTCAGACCGGTTATAGGAAAGTTCAGCGTCCACCAGCTTACGAACGAAAACGGCCACAGACTCATCGATTTCACCGCCTTGCAGTACATGGCCATACATAATACCGACTTCCGGCACAGCCTCCCATATCGGTATACCTGAAGATCACTTCATCGGTATGATGGACGAGGGTGACTTGCCAACTCCCACGATAAGTGAAGTTAAGGATGCTATCAAACAGCTTAAGAATAATATGGCAGCAGGGAAGGGTGGCTTCGGCACGGAACTTATAAAAATAAATCGACTGATAGTTGGATCTGGGATACAGAACAGCTACCGGAGGAGTGGACGAGGGAGTTATATGCCTAATATACAAAAAGGGTAAGAAGTTAAAATGTGAGAAGTATCGAGCGATCATTATTCTCAACGCGGCCTACAAAGTGATGTCCCTGGATATCTTCCGTCGTCTATCGCCGCTAGCAAGCAGATTTGTGGGAAGTTATCAAGCCGGTTTTGTGAACTGTCGATCGACAACTGACCAAGTCTTTACGTTGCTGATGGTGTACAGTGTTACGAGAAGATATGGGGTGTGTTATCGAACTCGTTTGAAACACGCAAAGGACTTCGACATGGCGATGGTCTTTCCTGCCTTCTGTTCAACATTGCGCTAGAAGGTGTTATGAAACGTGCGGACTTTCACGCGGGTACGATTTTCATAGATCCGACAGTTCATCTACTTCGTGGCGTGGTATTGTCGGTAAACGTTCCAGGTTACATCAGTACATCGATTGAAACGTGAAGCGGAAAGATTGGATTGAAGGTGAATGTGTGGAAGACTAAGTATCTGTTGGTTAAAGGAACCGAGCATGATATAGTTCGCATAGGCAGAACTGTGACAATCGATGGAGATAATTTCGAGATGGTGGGTGAGTTTGTGTACTTCTGATCATTAGTTTCGTCGGATAATAACTGCAATAGAGAAATTCGGAGACGCATCATTACTGGAAGTCGTGCCTACTATGGACTCCACAAGACCTTGAGGTCTGGTAAACTTCACTCCCGTACAAAGTGTACCTTATAGAAAACGTTAGGCCGGTAGTTTTATACGGGCATAAGACAAAGCGTGGACAATGCTCGAAGAGGACCTGCAAGCACTTGAATTTTCGAACGACGCATGCTTAGGCCCATCTTTGGCGGTGTATTTGAAAACGGTGTATGGAGGAGAAGGATGAACCACGAGCTGGCGCACCTCTATGGCGGACATAGTATCCAGAAAGTCGCTGAAGCTGGATGTTGTGTGAGAATGTCGGATAACCCCCCAAAAATGGTGTTTGTCTCGAATCCGACCGGTACAAGACGCAGAGGAGCGCAGGTGGTTAAACCAACTGGAGCAAGACCTTGGAAATGTGGGACATTCGAGGAACTGGAGACAAGCAGCCCTCAACCGAGATTTATGAAGAAATATCGTGACGCAAGTGCGGTCCTAATTGGACGTTGGACCAGCAGAACCTAACCTGATTAATTGATTATATAAATGATCAAACTTTGTTTTTTTTTTCAAAGGTATTTGATAAGGCTTCCGATTTTCCAAATGCGAACTGTCGGGCTTTACGTTTCACACCTTCCATCAAGTTTTATACCACTGCTGTTATATCCACCTTATGTGATGCTGAACGCTATTTTGTCTTGAACTGTTTTTCACTTTCAACCGTTTTTTAAGTTCTCTTGAAGTTTCTTTTTACGATTGCCCAGTATTTTTCAATTGGGCGCAGTTCCGGGAGTTTGAAGGTTTTTTTTTCGTCACAGTTGATTTGGCAGTATTAAGTGATTTTGCCAAGTCCACGTGGGAATAATTTGGATTTGGCTTATGCGCGTGCAACATTTTGATACGCTGCTCTGCTTGTTTCGATGCCATTTTGACAACTGAATAGAAAATGGTAAAAACAAAATAGAGTTACCATTCCGTACACTGAAAAAAATCTTGTAGTAAAACTACCATTTTACTCGTCTCTGCATATTTTCAAAACTACCATGAAATTTCAGTCAAATTTACTACGTTTATGTTACAAACACAGACAAACAGACAAAACACTTTGATCATTTTCCACTAGAAATCATCGTCACTAAAACACTATCGCCATCTGTTGAGCATAATTGGATGGGTGATAAAGCTGAATAGATGGCGGTAGTGTGCTAACGCCAAACGTACGGGAATTGACTATGCGAGCCAGCAGTTGCGATACTATCGACTAAGAAACATTTCAATTGAACGTTAAAAGCGTGATCGATGAAGAAACTGTAAGTGTTATGTCTGTTTGTCTGTGGTACAACCTTCAACATTTGTGGTATTATTGACAGATAATACTGATATCTACCGCAACATGGTTGATCTAATCGCAGGCATGGTAAAATCAAACACATTTATAGTCAGGTGAAAATTGTTGGTGTTTGCGCTCAATTCAAACCTCGAAATGGTAGTTTCTACTGCGGTTTTTTTGCATGTACGCATACACCTACAAAATGAGGTATTCCCAAGTTGTTTAAATGCACGGTTAAAAAACCTACTTCATATTTTAGGTCGACCAAATTTTGACCGTTCCATCCTCTACGTGCTACACTCAAAAAAATCGACACGTTATTTCCACGTGAAATTTCACGTAACTTTCACCTGAACACGTAACCAAATCTTCTTCTGTTAAATCAGGTGAACATTACGTGCCAGTGAATTGTACGTGAAAAATCACGTAAAATTTATGTGATTTTCGCGTAGAATGTGGGTTTACGTGGAAATCACGTAGCTCTTACGTGAATTCCACGTGTTTATTACTGGTTTTGACAGTAGACGAAAATTACGTGCGTTTCACGTGAAAACAACGTGACGATTTTTTTGAGTGTAGTGTCTTGACCACTCGCCTATCAAAGCTTGAAATAGGGACAAGGCTAAAAGCGAACAAGAACAACCTTATGTAGGACAAACACTATTGTTAAGTCGCACTTATGAAATTAATAAGTGTCGTGAAAAAGTTGTGTCTTATTCTTAAGTTTATTTTCGTGAGTGTACCATAGTGAATCCAGGACGCAGAAAAAAACACGGTCTCCAACTACGATGGTCAAACTAATCAACCTTCGCATCTCCAAAAGCCGAACACCCATGTCCGTTAAAACAATGATGGCAGGCATCCCAAGAAAGGCGAGAGAATTCAAACAGAATTAGGAATAACACCACAGTCACTAAAATACTATCGCCATCTGTTGAGCACACGGTGATGGGTGATTAAGCTGAATTCTGCTACCACCAAACTTACGGGAACCGACTAAGGAGTGTATCGAATATAAGCTATCCACATACATTTGCGTTGTACACATGTATTTGTTATGGTTTTTTATGCTCTGAACACTTTCTTTTGTTTACTTGTTTGTGCGGTTCAAATTCTGCGTTTTCAAAATGTCGCGTATTGAAAAGGAAGTGAAAATTAAGGTTCTGGACACATGGCTGAGTGAGAAGGGTATTACTATGCGAAAATTGGCGAAGAGGTTTGGAATTCATCATGCGAGTGTTAAAACCATCATTAATAAGTTTGGGGAACACTATTCTTTGGATGAGCTACCAGGAAGAGGCAGAAAACCCGGTTCTTCCAAACCAAAACTGGAGCAGAAAGTGGTATCTCTAAGCATGAAGAACAAATCAATGTCAATACGTGATTTGGCCAAAAAAGCAGGAACGAGTGTCGGAATGATCCAGCGTATTAAGAGGCGAAACCACCTGAAGACCTACAAGAAGCACAACATCTTGAAACAAAGTGCAGGACAGAAGAAGCGAGCAGCAACAAGGGCTCGGAAATTGTATTCGCGTCTTTTGCAGCGTCCGGATGCATGCGTTTTGATGGACGATGAGACCTATGTAAAGGAGGACTCAAAAACCCTTCCAGGTCCACAATACTTTACTGCCGTCGTTGGGGAGGATGTGAGCGATGCGGACAGGTCGATTCAAGTGGAGAAATTCGGTCGGTATGGCAAGCAATATGTTCCTGTGGTTTGAAGTCAACCATTTTTTACACTACCGGAACTATAAATGCGGAAATCTATCGATCTGAGTGTCTCCCAAAGAGATTGTTGCTCTTATATAAGAAGCATAGTACACCTCCACTGTTTTGGCCGGATTAAGCGTCGGCTCACTATGCCAAAACCACTCTCAATTGGCTTGCGGAAAAGGGTATAGATTTCGTTGAGAAAAATATCAATCCACCAAATTGCCCTCAGCTTCGGTCTATCGAACGTTACTGGGCAATCGTGAAGAGGGTCTTCAAGAAGACTGGTAAGGCAGCTTGGAACATGCAGGAGTTCAAAGAAATTGGGCTCAAGCGTCCAAAAAATGCGATGCAACACTTGTCCGGAACTTGATGAAGAGCATTCGATCCAAAGTTCGAAAATTCGTGAAGGAAGAACTTAAATTTCATCCGGTCTTCATTATGTTCAAGTTTAACCTCGTACAATAAAGGATCAATCTTTTGTATGAATAAAATATCGGTTTTCAACATAATTTGAAAGAAAGTTTGTGGATAGCTTATTTTCGATACACTCTTTATGCGCGCCACCAGGCGATATTACTAACTGAGAAACATTTCAATTTACCTTTAAATGCAAAATCGATGAAGAAACTGTAAATGTTATGTCTGTTTGTCTGTGATAATACTTTTATATTATTTGTCAATGAAAGATGGGTTAAGATATCGCATAAATCAGGGCTGTTGTATGACAAATTACAAACAAGATCGTTGTTAATACTTATTTTAGCTTAAAATTGAACGAGTGGAAGTTTTACGCGACTGTTAAAGTTCATTTTATTTTTGTGTAGAGTGATCGAGACAGAGAGAATATGGAGAAGTGCACAATTCACTGTTGATGGCAGATTATACCAAATAAAGAATCCCAATAATGTCTTATATAATAAACAAGAAGCTATCGCTGCACCGATCGAAATCAATATCCCCATTCTCCGGCTGCCTACTCATGCACAGTCATGGCAATAAATTTATTAGTCAAGCGTTGTACGTCCATTAACTCGTCCTTCTCCTCATCACCATCATCATCATCATCGTCATTGCGCATATCCAAAAATCGCTTTTCTTTGACACAACTGCCAAAACCATCGCATCGGCAGCTAGTCAACGCTAACGGTCACCAGCCAGCATCCGGCACTACCGGTTTTCGCTGTTATCGAGCTCGATATAACGAAAAATAACGACTCAACATCCGGCACCACACATAGCTGTCGCATGGATTCGATATGTGGCAGACAATAATCACAATATATGGTGCTGACGGTCGACTCTCCGGGAAAAGCCTACCTTGAATGATGGAAAAATGGGAAATGCCACCCGAAGATACCACGTGCTGCACCCTGCGTCATTTGCATATTTCGTGGTCGCATGAAGTTCAGGAAAATTTACATAGGCACTGTCACCGGGCTGCCCAACCGATCAATCGACAAATTTGGCAGCTTCCGTTGAAGACGGATCGAAGGGTGAAACTATCCGGTGTTGGATGATGACTTTTGAACTGCTGAATGAGCATTTCCACTCCAAAGGACGGATCTGTCATATTTCAAGCATATCACCCTAGAACGACGCTAGGAGAGAGATTGTGATGGTATTTTTTTCGAGTTCAGTATGTAATGTGTTTTATGAAACCGAAGTTTATTGATCTAGCTTCTGCATAGAAGGAATGAACCAGGACATGTGTTTAAGAGGATGAGTAGCTCGCGGTTTAGGTTGAGCCTGAAAGCAAGACACAGTACAAAATAGTAATCAATTCAACTAAAATTTTGACTTGAATATGGACCAATAAAACTGATGAGCTAATTCAACAAAACCTTTGACTTTAAATAAAACTTCATGCTTTATAGAATTGAACATCATGTAGTATTAGTCAAAACAAAATGTTTTCTCCATCCAACTAAACGCATTTGCTGAAATAATAAACATTGATGAACTGATACAACAAAACCATGTAATTGAAATAAAACTGCATGCTTCATAACCGAATGTCATGTTTTATTGTTCAAAACATTTTATCTTAGCCTTGCCATTCAGCTCACTTTAAAGAGCGGATCATAATCGATCAGCTCATCGATTCTTTGGACTAGCTCTCATGAATTTGGGACGTTATGATTATAATTGTGACTTCAACGTACGTCCAAGTGTGAAAGTGATTTTACTACGTTATTATTGCACTCAACATATGGAGACAAGAAAATACTCCGCAACGAGCTTTTAGTCTTATTGACTCTTAAATATATGATCAGTTGGGCCTGACAGTATCTGGCCAACTTTGGTAGTTAAGTTGGTGTTTACAATTCCAAATGTGTTTACAATTCCAAATAATGAAAAAGTATCAATAGACTCAACATTATGTTGTTGTTTATTATTCTTTTCTCGTACAAAGCTTTCAACTAACCAATCACCTTATTTGTTGTGATTGATAAACAGGATTTGAGACAAATTTTCGGCTGACAATCTGCTTCGCTCTTCTGTATTATTTTAACCTGCTTTTTAAATCTCTCGTTCACAAGAGACAGGAATAAAAATCTTTTCAACACTAGCCCCCAAAATTTAGGATGAACGGCTTACCTGACATACCACCACTCGAGGGGACTTCTATTAACATAAGGATTCGGCTACATTTTTAAATTGAATAAGGTTAGAATTCGAAAATAAAATGGATCTCTAGTGTAAATATTAGCACCATCTACAGCAGAACTAGATTCGTCTATTCCGGTTCGGCGGTTCGTGGGAAAAAGAGAACAAACGGGAATCACTTCACTTCACACAGTTTCGTTCTCTTATTTTTTTCGCATGTTGATTTGACAGAGTCGATGTATTGTTCAGCTCACGGGAGAGAAAAGCGTACAGTGCGTACTGTGAGCAACCGTTCTCTCAGCTGGTGAGCTGCGGTTCTTTTTAAAGAGCTGGTTGTCATTTGCTCACTGAAATGAATCTATTCAGTGGAACAGCTCAGGAGCGGATTGCCATCACTACTCTGAACGGAAGATGCTACCGGACTGGCCTTTATCGGGGAAATTTATAGTACGAAATGCCTGCCGGAAGTTGCGTCGTTAAAAATTACCACAATGGCGAAGACGCGGTGTTCTGGCCGTATCTGGCGTCGGCCCACTACTCGAGCGACTGAATATCGATGTGGTACCCAAGTCAGAGAACTCGCCCAACGTCCCCCAGCTGCGTCCCTCGAGAATTTCTGGACCAATCTGAAGCGTTAGATCTACTCCAACAATTTTGTCGTGAAAACTGAGGAGGAATTGATAAATAAAACGAAGAAAGAACTTAAAAACATGCCTACACGCATGTTTTCGTCCGCCATGGCGAATGTTCCTGTTAACCGCCGAAAGGCCGTTCGCAAGGGTATAGAATTTTTTTTGTAAGTAAGCTTAAATAATTACCATCCATGGGAAGTTTATCAAAAGCAATTATCTGTCTTAGCTATTTTTTTATCACCATCCGAAAAAAAGTCAATTTTTTAATGCAAACGTTAGCAAAAATATTTCACTTCAAGAATCAATGGAAGGAAAACGTGACAGCTCCTTAAAACTTTACCGTCCGTGGGTACCGCTTGCTGCGATCCACCACTTTACCAAGTTAGTTATCTAGAGAAGCTCCTAAGGGTGCAGCGTCAGAGCACTGAAAACAAGAAGCGGGTAAAAATCTAAAGATTAGAAAATGAGAAGAAAGATTAGTAATTTACATTTAATTCTAACTACCTTTATTGCTTATCTTGACAGATACGCGTGTTTCGGCTACAATGTGCAGACTTCTTCAGTGTCGTGTACTAATACTTGACTGGAAGAAAAGCTTCGCCATCTGCCGTATGTATAAGTTATGAGGCAACGGACACAACCACCATATCGATCTACAATCACGACAACCACATCGAACCCAAATCAGCACAGCAACAGCCGGGGAAGCTACCATTAGACGATCGATTACAACATGCCACATCGATCGAGGTACCGCAGTAACGACTACCGAGAGAATCCAGCATGGCAACAACCTGGAGACACCGAGAACGACCGACGTGGACGAGCAACGTGGACAACACATCGGACGATATTGATTTTTGCTGAACAGGGACTTTTAGGTAATAAAAAGGGCTAGAGATAGGAAATCGAGTTCAGTTTTTGATGTAACTTGTAGTGAATGGTGATTAAACCTGTTTGTTTAAGTGAAATATTTTTTTTTAATATGTCCGCGAATATCACGACATATCTTATATAATATTTTTCAAACAAAAACACATGTACCTACAGCTTACATTTTTGCCTAACCTATCCTGAGCCAAATACAGATATTTATATATAATATGTACGTCGCCTTTTCCCTTCTACCTAGTTATTCTTTGGAGAGCTTAACCTAGTTGTTCTGAACCCGAGCAGTAATGAATAACTTGAGAACTGACCTTGGTATTTCAGGACAGACGGAATCAAGTCCCTATCACTTCGAAGTTTTTCTGAGCACAAACTTCAAATACTATCAGGACTTCAGGCGTGAAATTTTCAAGAATTGTTTGCTCCCCTGGAGAAAACAAAAACAAAAAGCAACCCAGCTGACACGAAAAAAATGGTTTTGAACTGTGATACTGTAACACTGTAACATTGGCTAATACTGCAGATCGAAGTGTGCTTTGTTCATTGATGGTTGCAACAATTTTTCTCCAGTCAAAATTTTAAATTTACTTCCGATTGTTTAGTGCAGTACGTTTGATGTCCGAGTTCGTGTAGTGTTGAATGGTGGAAAGGTTGCAAAAAAGTGCTGCCAATTTCCGATCGAACTATACGTTGGAGGATCGCAGAAAATTGTTCAAAATCCAAATTTGCCAGGCAGTTGCCATTCATCAACAAACAAAGCCACAAAAAATCAAACGAATGGGAAACATTCAGATCCTTGGCCATTGCTCACCTTGATTGAGTCGGAATCCGGTGAAATCGCTCATTCACCATCATTTTGGTCCTAACCGTTAAATTTTATACTTACCCGTCTCGTTGTATATTGTTATGGTGCGGAAGATACATCGTTCACACCGTTTTAAGATCTCACACGGTCTAAATTTCTTCAATCATTCTAGCATAACACACAGACCAGCTCTCGTTTTGCGTCCAAATGCGTAACCAAAACAAACAATCTTCAAAAACAAGTCGCATGCCAGATGATTACGCGCACATTTAAAAATGTACACATATCGGAAAACAGACCTGCACAAGAGATACACAGACAGGCAACATTTGCCACCCTGTACAGTCCAAAGTAATTACATTTTCTTATAACATAATCTCATGTCTGATCTGTTCCAAAGAACACAAAATTATCCCAACTAACAATTTTAGTTTTATTCCAGCCGTATAGCACTTCTGCCGAAATTATTGATAAAAGTACATTCAAAACTGTTTTGTCTACCAACACCTTCTCTCTGCTTCTTTAAAGTTGAAATGTGTACAAAGTGGCCCACTCTATAGACGGTTGTGAAAAAAAGTTGATAAAACCTTTGTAAGACCATAAAGATTTTGAAAATATTCAAGTGAGAAGTGTTATGACTACTTGAGAACCTTCATAAAACCTATTGGTTGTCATCGAAACCAGCTTACGGCCAAATGGCCACTGCTGTCAAACTTCGCTGTGATTTCGTGGTTGGTTTTTGTTGTTCTACTTTGTTCGGTTCTATGCTTTTCTGATTAATTTAGCAGTAAATTATGCCTAAGAAAAAGTTCTAGTGTTACGAGAAATTTTGTTTGATTGCAAAATATATAAAAATAAAAAAATTAACAAACAAAATATGTGTTTTGATTTTAAGGAAAAAATTGGCATGATGCGAGTCAAAAATTAATGCGCCTCGGAAATTATGCGAGTTTACAACAACAAAAACAAAATTAAAACAAATATATTCGACACATTAATCTTGAATTCCCTGAAAAAAAATAACGTTATCCAAAAAAATTCCGAAATTTGTCACCGATCTACAGTTCATTTGAATAAGATTGAAAATTTGGTGCATTTATTTTTCCACATTTTAATCATTTCTAATATTGCAATATGGCGATTGGAAACAATCACCGGTTTTCCAAAAAGCCAATAATGACCATAATAGGATAATATGAATGAGTCCTAAAGCTTGCTTCATATAGAATTGGAACAAAAACAATTGCCTGTATTTCAGTTATTTATTATTGAATTCGAAATCTTTTTTATACAAATGTAGCGTTTTCTTCATAATTTTGAGAAAAAATACGGATAAAATTATTCGTCACGGTTTCAAAGGAATTCTCGAATTTTTCCTGTAACACGGCTCATTAGGCGGCGCACACCTTCTTCGTCCATCGTTTTAGCTATCTTATTCCACCAGGTCTTCATCTGATTGATGTCTTTGACAACCTTTCCCTTTTCCTTGAGTCTCCTCTTCATGATTGCCCAGTATTTCTCAATAGGGCGGAACTGGGGGCAGTTGGGTGGGTTAAAGTTTTTCGGAACAACCTGGACCCCTTTCTCTGCATACCATTCTTGAACGACTTTGCTGTAATGACAGCTTGCCAAATCTGGCCAAAACATTACGGGATGGTTGTGGGATCGAATGAACGGCAAAATTCGTTTTTGGAGACACTCTTTTTGGTATAGTTCTGACGTCATTGTCTTATTTGTAACGAAAACTTTCGTTTTTTTGCCACAGCTGCAAATGCCCTGGCAAATCATGAATTTTCGTGCAAATTTGTCGGCAAAAACAAATTTAAATTTGGCTGGAACATCCCCCCGAGCCGTTGCCAAGTAAAATTTTTGACCTGGGATATGCCCGAAGTCAGCCTTGACATAGGTTTCATCGTCCATCAGAAGACACCCGTCAAACTTGGTCAGCACCTGGTCGTATAGCTTCCGAGCACGGATTTTGGCCACACTATTCTGTTTTATGGTCCGATTTGGCTGTTTGCTAGCTCGATACGACTTGATTCTTTCCCGGAGTCGAGTTCTCCTCACGGTACTATGGGCAGCACCGAATTTTCTGGCCAAATCACGGTCCGACAGATTGGGATTCCTCTTAATCGTCTTCAAAATCTTACCATGCAGTTTCCGGTCGACAGTTCCACTCCGACGATTGGCTTGAGGCTTCTGAATCGTCGTCAATGTTTCCTTATACCGTTTGATAACGCGCCATACGGTATTTCTGGGCAATTTCAGGTGTTTAGCTAGCCTAGATGCAGACCACAATGGATTTTCCAAATAACTGTGCACATTTTTTTCCCTTCTTTCGGCTTCCATGTTGATTGTTTACAAAGTACAGTCGATTTGCGGAATGTCAAAAATACATACGTGAAGCTGACAAAATTCCCGACACGTGGGCGCCAAGAACTTCCAAATCCGTCTACCAGGAGCGCCACAATATGAGCAAAAGTTTGTTCCAATTCTAAATGAAGCAAGCAAGGCATTTCAAAACGAGTTCATAAAGTGTTACTTGTAATTCACAATGCCAAACTCATCTCCGTCGATGATTGTCTTCTACTCTACCTCTCAACTTAGTGTACTGATCAGTAATGTCTTGGAACGATGCTCCTAAAAAGTCTTCGTCGTCAGCGAAGCAGATGAATTGGCTGGATCTAATAAAAATCGAACCCCGCATGTTCAAGTCCGCAGGTCTCATTACACCTTTCAGCTTCTTATTAAACCTCTTTTTCCCTAGCCGCACAAAGCTGACATTATTGGTTTCATCAACTTAATTGTGACTGAATTGAGTCACATTGAAGTTATTCCAACAGATTTACAACAAGTGTACTGCTAGGGTCCTTAAATTATTCAATGATTCAACTGGACATGACTACAACAATTTTTATGGAATCTCCCTCGGGGCCATCCGTATACCACGAGGATAGTTTGGGGGTGGGGAGGGGCTTGGCAAGTATCATCAATCCATACATTCTATTGAAAAATTATATGAATGATTGTCCACGTAGGGGGAGGGTGCTGTCAGAAATCGGTCAAATCCAGTCACCATGGTATATGGATAGCCCTCTTTGCGTAACGCGCATGGACACACAAAACAAAGAAAAAGTATCCACCGAAGTGAATAAAAGCAACAAAGCGCCAAAGCGAGAGTCAGAAAAGTTTATTTTGTTAAGTTTCGTGCCGCTCGCAGTAGGTATCCGATTTCCATTCGACCTGGCAGTGAAATGAAATGAAATTTCGTTTCATAGCCTCACGTTGTCAGACAAACCCAAACGATGATAATGATGATGAAAGCCTCTCGGGTTCTTGTCAGTGTCCGAGAAATGTTACCCCAACCAGGATGGAAGGAAAATTATTTATTTTTTTATGATCCATTTCGTTCAATAAAACATGAAAACCGATACGAACGGTTGAGCTGGAATGAGAAGTTTATGAATGTAGGTACTCACCGGGCGATTCATCATTTATAGGATCAAAAAAAAAAACGAAAACAGCCGTTCGGATCGACCTTAATTTACGCTAGACGTAGTTAGTATGCCACGTGGGTAAATAGGACGGTGGAAAAGTTTGCTCGTTAGAAATAGGAGCACCGATGAAACGGGCAAAAATATGGCTCGAGCTGAGCACAAAAAGATCATGAAACATGGCTTTGACGACTGTTTTATTACTTCGCTGCAACCAAGTGTGACGGAAGAATCGATGCTTATTCTTGGTATAAAATTCAATATTGCTTGTCTCGTGAAGGAACGCATACTTGAAGCAATTGAATCGTCATTACCGGGATGTGACGCCCGGAATGGGTACCTGAAAAAGTTTCTAGTAGTATCTGGAAGGATAAAAATAGAAGTTAAATTTATTGCAGTTAATTTAGGACCTTACAAAAAATATTTCCCCAACATTGGGTCTACGATTTTCTTGTAAAATCATTGTTATTTTTGCTATGTGAACAGTTAGTTTGTAACATGTAACTATTTTCTGTACATACAAACTACGTTACTCGCTTTACCGATTCAATTAAGCCAAATTCAGATTACTTGAAGATCGTGTAGATCATCTATTCAGCTTAACCAGAGAAATCATGATGTCCCAAAAGTTCAAGAAATCGAAAATTAAGCGGAAGTGAACTACTTAAAAGTTGATTAATACTACTTCGAATTACATCGGTCATCCTAACAGCAACATGATTTTGTTGAATCCTAGAGGGTTTGAGCTGTTTAGTGGAATACCTGTAACTAGAAATTAGAAGAAAAATTAGTATCTTCCATTTCATTCCAACTACCTTTGCTTATCTTCGACAGATACGCGTATTTCGTCTACAATGTGCAGACTTCTTCAGTGTCTCGTACTGAGTCGAGTTATTAGTACGAGACACTGAAGAAGTCTGCACATTGTAGACGAAATACGCGTATCTGTCGAAGATGAGTTTGTTGATTATCGCTAAATTAATGACATATTTGGTACATAGGCCGAATGAAGGTGAAAGGCCAACACTAACATCCCTTTACCCTATTCGAAAACTACAAATCTCAGCCAGAATTTAACCCTCAGCAACTCAGAGCAGGTTGTCAAAATAGTTGGTCACGATGTAGTAGAACCGAAAACCAGAGCATTTACCCAAGAATGTGGTGAGTATTCGATTGAACATACAATCTGGGACGAAGCAGTCCTAGTGGGCTATGAACGCCTTTTTGAAAACTAACTTGTCAAGGTGAGAAGAAGAAGTTTCAACTGGAAAATATTAAACCACACTCCCGAAACTTGTGGCACCTTTCAAGAACACTTTCACCATTTTGCCAAACAGTTTCCCCCCCCCCCCTTTCTTGCTCTGAGTAAAAACTTTGTCATTTGTAACCTTTCGAAAGTGACCGGCAAAGTTTTTCAAGCAAAACCGGAAGAAAGTGCTACCAAAGCGTTGCTATCTGCAGTCACTGCTGGCACCTTGTGGAAATGACGTTTGTTCGACCGGCTCGGAAGCGGAAACATCTCTTGCTGTATTTGGTAGAACATTTAGATGTTTGTATTGTGCATTGCCAAAATTTGATAGCATGGGGAACACTTTCGTCATACGGTTTTGGTGTTGATTGATAAATGCAAAAGTAATCGTCATTCCAGTTACTAGGTTGTTCAAAAATTTTTGAAAACGGAAATGAAAATAATATTTTTTCAGGGAAATCACTTTTATTGCTCAGTATAGTCTCCCATAAGACCAATTCACTTGGTCCAATGATTTTCCAACTTTGTTGTCCCATCACGGAAGTGATTTTCTTGAAGACGTGCAAAATACTCCTCTGCGACGGCTATAACCTCTTCGTTTGATGAAAAATGCTTTCCACGAAGGATTTTTTTTGCGGTATGAGAAAAACTAAAAGACAGAGAGAGCTACACTCCCGCTTCACTTTACTCAATTTTTGAGTACAATTGTATGCGAGTATTGAGTATAATTGTATCTCTCATGGAAATGTTACTCAATTTTCGTTAAAAAGTGGATCAACTAGATTTTTGAGTAGATCCACTTTTTACGAAAATTGAGTAACATTTCCGTAAGAGAAAAAGAGATAGCATACAATTGTACTCAAAAATTGAGTAAAGTGAAGCGGGAGTGTAGATCTGGCGGAGGGTAGATGCTGCACAGATAAAAAGAAACATTGCATTTTCTGCGTGATTTAATGCACATAAAGGGAATGCTGGATTTGGCAGAAAATAATGGGATATTTCATATAAATTTAAGCCAGATAACGCCTGAATGTAGCCTGTTGTATGAAAGATTGGAAACATTGTTGTACGGCGCATAAAAAAATGCAAACAATTTCGTTGTTTACGCCTCCATTGGTTTGGAATTAAACGAGGGGAAGTTTTACGCGCCTGTTAAAATTCCTTTTTTTTTTCGATGTTCTGTTTTTAAATACCACAATTGAATGATTTTCGCGATGGTTTTTTGAGCTGTGAGTGCAGGTTTTGGTTTCTTCTGCAAACCGGGTCTTTTTTCAGAACTTTTTTCATCCAAATGATTCCATTCCTGATTGTCTTACCAGTTTGGAGATAATCTATCAATAACATTCCTCTTGCATCCCAAAAAACTGACGCTATCATCTTCTTGGCCGATTTCTGGACACGAACTCCCTTCGGAGCCGAAGTGCCTGGTTCACAACACTCCTTAGCTTCTTAAGGTGATGCAGGCTTTATTCTTTCGAAATTGCTCCGAATATTCTAATCTAATCTAATCTCACACTAACGCAGCCAATTCTTGATAGCATCCTGGAAAATGATGTTTTAATGAATACACAATTTTTCTTGTCTTCGGCCAGGCCAACTGCGTAGTATGTGTCGCAGAGAGGATTCCGAGAAATAGAGCGATTCCAGAAAAATCTAAAATCGCTCTACTTCTTTGAATCAAGGAAAGGAATAAAGCGTGGGACTCCCGTACCAAACTCTTCCAGGTAGAATTAAACACTGTGATAATTTGTACTCTATCGTTGTGAGCATAGATGCTGGAAAGGTTAGATTATGCTCCTTTTGCCTGTGGGTGAACTTTTAGCATTTGAACCAAAAGCCTGGCAATAATTACCAAGGTTATAGCGCCTTATCTCGCTTACTGAATGTTCTAAAATGATGTAATGAAAGAAAGTTGATAACCGGGCAGCCATGTCCTTCCACTTGAGATGCCTTTGGCATCAGCTATCACATCCACAGTCGATCGATGGTCTTCCAAAACCTTGTCCTGTATTCTCGCTATGATTATTGGTGATGATGCCCTTTTTGGACGTCGTGAGCGTGAATCGTCTTCAACGCTTGTACGACCACACCTAAACTCCAAAACCCAAAGGGTGAACGGTTGGAAATAGGGGAGAAGACTCCCTTAATACTTTCATCATCGTTGCATGGGTCTCAATAGCCGATAAACCTTCCACAACAAAGAATTTGAACAGCACGATATTCGGGTTTTTTAGCTTGCTCGTGGTTAAGGAATACAATATTTAAACATGTTGGATACTTGGAAAAGGATTGTGCGCAAGGAACGTGAGAAGAAATTGTTATTGTTACATATCGGTGATTGAACGTACAATTAGCACTCTAGCATGTGCTCTGGATCTCGGAATGTAAACGAACGATTGACGAAATAACTGAAAAGAGACACAAAACAGGGGGCTATGTTGGAACAACGATGAGGGGGAAGACTTGGAATATTACAAGACCAAACGCTACTAGATTTTCAAATCGATTCGTTTTAGGAAATAGTAGATTAATTTCATATATTCGAGATTGCGGCAGGCCAGAACGTCTCTGATTGGTTTAGCAGGTTGTTTTCCTCGGGCTCTGAGGGAATCACATAAGTCGGATATCGCAACATGATATAAAGTGTATGACCAGGCAACATGCTCGATGTCGTGATAACCGTTACCACTGGCACACAAACTGCTGTCTGTGAGCTGAACTCGATAAAGATGTGCGTGTAAGGAACAATGATTGGACTTGAGCCTTGACATTACCCGGATAAAATTGCGGCTCATGTTCAACCCTTTGAACCAAGATTTTCTCGAAACCTGTGGGCGAACAGAATGTAGCCATCTTTCCAGATCATCATCATTCCACTGGCAACAAACAGTTGATGAGAGCTTATTGACGAGCAATTGTAGAAATTTCATTGAAGGCGATTTATCGCTCGTAAATATCGCCTTCCATAGCGCGCACCTTAGCCAGTGAGTCCGCTTTCTCATCACCCGGTATAGAGCAATGAGAAGGAACCAATGCTAAGGTGATAATGTGTGAGCTGTTATGTAAAACACTCAGTGACTACCGTATTTCATGTAGGAAATATGTCGAGTGCTTCATCGGCCTCATTGAACGAATAGCCTCCAGAGAACTTAGGCTATCCGAATATATGAAATAATGATCAGGGGGAAGTGAGGCGACCCGCTCTAATGCGTACGATATAGCTGCAAGTTCCGTAACGTATACCGAACAAGGATTCTGGAGCTCATAGGAGGCGCTATGAAGATCGTTGAATACACCAAATCCAGTGACCCATCTGTGTAAAACTTCTTCTCTGATGGAACGTAGCGGTAATTGCTCGCGAAAACTGAAGGTACAATTGTCAAACG
Organism: Aedes japonicus; assembly: GCA_034211315.2. Lineage (NCBI taxonomy): Eukaryota > Metazoa > Arthropoda > Insecta > Diptera > Culicidae > Aedes > Aedes japonicus. Next base: position 264,973 of record JASCZW010000370.1, on the reverse strand, counting down.
ATGGGGCTCTGGAATTTCCTGAATTTCTTGCCTCATCGTAATATCGAGTCTCACAGACGAGCAAAAAAGATCAGGAAAATCCACCCCATTAGGATTGAAAGAGGATGGTCCAATCTCCAGAGTCATGTACTCATAGTACAAGCTCATGAATCATGTCTGATGATTTCGCTCGAGCAACTTTTCAAATCGCTCGATTACCAATGGCTTCAATATTACGCAACGGATGAGAAACCAGAACGACAATTGTGCGAAGCGATCGGGTAAAGGAAGTACCCCGGCGAGTACTTTAAGGCTATAACCTTATCAGATCTCCCGGATCGGCTCTCCACTAAGTGCCATTGATGAATCGGAGAAATCTGATTCTTTGTTGGCACTATTGCTTTAGATATGCAACATGCTTTCCCCAAGTGCAGTTGGAATCGAACCAGCCACCTAAGGATTGGACTCGGAAACAATGCGACACTTTGTTTTGGGTGTAACTTTTTATCGCGTGGGTAAAAATTGATGAAATTTTGGGTAATACTAGTTTGGAGTGTTTTTAATTTTATCGCGATCTGTCAAGTAGTTTTGAAGATGCATTCGAAACAAGAAGAGCTACGCCTGCAAATCTTGGGCGCGGAGATCGATAATCCTGGTCAGTCGCACAGATGGATCGGCAAAAGGCTTGGAATCCACCATTCCACCGTGTCCCGCGTTGTGAAGATGTTCCAGGATACGAAGACCATCGAGTGGCGCGCTGGAAGCGGCCGTAAACCGAAAGCGGAATACCCAGAGAAGGCGTGGAAGATAAGGCAGTACTTTAAGAATAACCCGAACCTTTCCACCCGAGACGTGGCCAAAAAGGTCAATTCGTCGAAGTGGTTCGTCCAGCAGACCATAAAGCGGGCTGGGCTATGTGTTTTTAAGGTCAGGAAGGCGCCAAACCGGACTGACTAGCAAAACACGGTGGCCAAATTGCGTGCGCGGAAGCTGTACCGTGAGTGGCTGGTCAAGCCAGGATGTATCGTCATGGACGACGAGACATATATCAAGGCGGACACCAAACGAATCCCCGGCCTCAAGTTTTTTGCCGGTACGTCCCCCCAAGTAACACACAAAACATCTTTTTATAATGATTTATAATTGTTTGTATTATAAATGTATTATAAACGTATTGCAAAACTTGTCAAGTTTGAAGCGGTTTGTATTTCTCCTATTCTATATATCACTGTGACAAACGGTCGAGCTAAAAATAGTTTTTCAAATGCTGCAAGTGCTTAATACTTTATTATTGTTTTTGAAAACATGGTTCCATACATTTATAAAACATAAACAGGACAAGATTTTATGGGCAGTTCTATATATTGTTGAAATTACATTACACCAACCATGTTTTGCAATACGTATTCTTTTTTCTCGTCACGATGAATTTGTTGTACAAGATCGTCGTTTCAATGTCAACGGGAAGCATATCATAGATACTTAGAGTTTACTTCTCAACCATCTGAGTTGACTTAGCAAAGAAGCTACAAACCTATCACGCCAAGGGCTAGTGTTCAAATCCCACGCTTGGCAATGTTATATTTTTGTATGCGTGTAATTTTTTTCCATATTATGTTTTATAAGGCTTCACTTTTTGCGTTTTTTGCGTCATTTTAAAGTACGAAATTAAGTATTCTAAACCTAAATTTATAACCTGTTTTTGTCATTTAACAGTACTTTCAACTTGTTTAATACAAGCTGTGTTGCTTGGGCCGCATGGAGGTTCCGGAAAAGTTCTGGGAGAGAAAGATGGACAAATTCGTGAAGAAGTACCTGTTTTTGCAGGCGATCTGCGAGTGCGGACGGTACAGCAAGCCGTTCGATACAACCGGCACCATAAACGGGCAGATTTATCGAGAGGAATGCTTGCAAGCGTTTCTTGCTGCCCTTCCTCCGCTCTCACCGTGCTCCCACGCTGTTCTGGCCGGATCTCGCTTCGTGCCATTACGCCAAGCCCGTAATGGATTGGTACAAAGCGAAGGGCGTAAATGAGGTCCCGAAGTAGGCGAACCCGCCAAATACATCAGAACTTCGTCCAATCGAAAAGTTTTGGGCGATAATGAAGAAGAAGTTGAAGAAAAGCGGAAAAACATTCAAAACTGATGAAGCTTTGAAGAAAAACTGGGAGAAATAGTGTTAAGAGAAAAGTACGAGCATTCAGCTTGGGGAAGGAAACTCAATAAATAAATTATTGAGCCAAAACATAGCTAATATATAGTTATTTAATCCCTGAAAAATTGAGAAGTATCCGATTTATAATGAATTTTTGGTGATCATGGTATTTTGGTGAATACTCCCAACACATTTCAGCTCGCGGCACGAAATCTCTGTGGGATGCGTTGAGTTTCTGGTAGTAAAGACTGTATTCGATGAAATTTTGACACACGCAATTGTTCGTAACTTTTTAGCGTGTGGGTAAAAATTATTGAAATTTTAACTGAATGTATTTCATTGTGTTGTGTCAATTGTGTAATGAGTTTCGTGAAAATCGGTCGAGTGATTTCAGTGATGGCTTCGAATGAAGAAGATGGTTTCGAATGAAGATGGCTTCGAATGCACCAACAAATTTTGGGCACTCACTTCGAAAACCCAAACGCTTCTCAGCGATGGATCGGAAAACAGCTCGGAATCGCACATTCAACCGTATTTCATGTGATCAAAACGTTCAAGGACCGTAAGACAACCAAGTGGAAAAATGGTAGTGGCAAAAAACGTGGCATATCAAATCAGGAGAAGGCCAGGATGGTATTGAACCAATTTAAACGTTATCCCAACATTTCGATCAGAGATGTTGCGAAAAAGGCGAAATTTTCAGTTTGTTTTGTGCAGAAAACAATGAAACGGTCTGGATTACATGTGTACAAGGTCCAACTCGGTGGCCAAAACTCGTGCAAGAAAACTGTACAGGGAGTGGCTCACAAAACCGTTCTGTATTGTGATGGACGATGAGACCTACATTAAACCGACACCAAACAAATGCCAGGACAGGAACACTACGTCGCTACCTCGAAGTTGGCCGTTCCGGAGAGTGTACGGAAGAAGAAACTGTCGAAATTCGCCAAAAAATTCCTTGTCTGGCAAGCGACCTGTGGATGTGGCAAAATTAGTCAGCCCTGCATCACCTCTGGGACCGTCAACGGACAAATCTACAAGGACGAATGCCTCCATTAACGACTTCTGCCCTTCTTTAGATCTCACGATGGCTCGACACTGTTTTGGCCGGCCTATGCCCGGCCCGTCTTAGACTGGTACAAAGATAATAATGTAGTTTTTGTACCAAAAGACGTCAACCCTCCAAACACTCCGGAACTTCGCCCAATTGAAAAATGTTGGGCAATCATGAAGGCAAAGCTCGTTAAAACTCCAAAACTGATAGAAAATGAACTTGAACTAAAGAAAGTGTGGTTAAAAGTAAGTAAGCAAGTCGGTCCTATCATTGCCCAAAATTTAATGAAAGGGGTCAAGGCAAAGGTGCGGGCATTTGGGTTGGGAGAAGAGGTTCAATAAACCAATGATGTCAAAACTTAATCATTTAGTAGTACTTTATTTCCAAAAAGTTTGAAAAGAATCGGGCTCAATAAAAATTTTTGGTGACCTATTTTGTGTGTCCAAATTTCATCGAATACATTCTTTAATTTCGCGTTTCATGTGAGCGGTGCATCTATTCTAGCTCCTTACTCTTCTCCTCCTGCTGGCGGCACTTTTTCTCCCGTTAGCAACTCGTTCTATCAGTTTCATTCCACGTAACCTAAGACGTTCTCTGTTTTGCTGCTGACAGCTTCATTCACGGTGTTTCAACAGTCCTCGAGAAGGGTTTCGTCGAGCTCACCCACTTCCGACAGCGCAGTGTCTAGCGATTCTGCGTAGCCTGCGACGATGAGCGGTTCAGTCGCGCGAGGTCATACCGTCGTGGGCGTTGATACCGAAAGTTATTCACCACGGATAGTTTAAGGCGCATATTAACCGTCAAAATGGCGCCTCGTAAGCTCTAACATTGGAGATGTCTTAGAAGTGGTCTTAGCTTGGTATGGTGACCTCCAGGTGTACCGATGTGGGTGGCTGTGCTGGAAGAAGGTACTACGTACGGCCGCGTTTTTGAAAGCGGTGAAGTCGTCAAGCAGGAGGTCTTTACCGTTGGCCAGCTGGCGTACTCTGAAATTTCTAATCACCGGTTTATACTCCTCCTCCTGACCAACCTGAGTGTTGGAATCCCCAATGATAATCTTGATGTCATGAATTGTGCAGCGACATACGACATTCACGGTCCAGCTGCGAGTCGAATTTTATCAGTACTTCCGAGATGAGCAAGCAAAATAATAATTTCCTGTTTTTCTACGATAAGTTTTCTTAAAAAAAATTCCGTACAAAGGTTTGACGATCGGAAATACTAACTCATTGAATGAGTTAAAATCCGTATCCAAACTAATCCGGACACCTTCAAATCATTGTAACTTTTGAAATATTGCATGAAGAAATGAAATATTTCACTGTGGTATAGCTGAGAGTCTATGATGAAAAAGACTATGATTGATGTTTACATTTCATGTTTAGTATTCAGAATGGCGACGAAAGAAAAACAAGTGCGTGAGCAAATTTTGTACGGGCGTACGGCAAATCCTGACTTGTCAATACGGGACCTTCCAAAAACATTGGATTTGCCTAAATCCACTGTTCACGATTTGCTCAATTCATTTTTGGAACGTTTGACGGTGGAGAGGAACCCGTGAAGTGACAAAAACATTGGACGCGTTGATCCTGTCATGGACCGCAAGGTGGAACGGATATTAACGAAAAACCCAAATCTCTCCATTCGAACGGTGGCTCGTAAAATAGGAAAGTCGCCTGGGTTTGTCCAAAAATCAAAACAACGTTTGGGACGTTGCGAATATTTGACGAAGTTTTCATGCGTTGTTATGGACGATGAAACTTGTGTCCTGGAAGATTTCAAGCAGCTTCCGGGCTGGTTTTTGATTCTGCTATGGCCAGAAATGCTACAGCTGAGCATTTCAGAACGAAGAAGGCATCGAAATTTCCCAAAAAATACCTTGTGTGGCAAGCAATTTGCACGTGTGGCAATAAGAGTAAATTTTTCGTCACTACGAGCAAAACCAACAAGGAGATCTATCAGAAAGAGTGTCTGTAGAAGCGATTGCTACCCTTCCTCAAAAGTCACAAAGAAAAACCTTTGTTTTGGCCCGATTTGGCATCATGCCACTATACTAAAACTGTGATGGAGTGGTACCAAGCAAATCAAGTGAACATTGTACCAAGAACCTCAAACCCGCCAAATTGCCCAGAGCTACGACCAATCGAGAGATATTGGGCTCTGATGAAGCGAAAGCTTTCTGGAAAGAAGCAAGGAATCAAAGACATCAAACACTTCAGCAAATTTTGGAGAAGATGGGTTTCTAATATTTCTGAAGAGTCTGTACAAACCCTAATGGACGGAATTAAGCGCAAAGTTCGAACATTTTATGCAAATACCGAATAACTATGTTTTGTCTTCATGAATTGTTAAAACACATCCCATGAACCTTAAATAAACCACTACAACGGAAATATAATGCGAAATTTATGTTTAATTCATGTTTTGAGGTGTCCGGATTATTGCGGATACAGACCTTAGTTGAAGTTAGACGATTTTCCAAAAAAATATTCCGTAACCACATTTTCTCCACTAAGAAATCGACATTTTTCTTCAGACTTACTGGTGATACCACCCAGGAACCAGAAAGTCACATTAACAAAGCTATAAAAATTTACTTTAGATATGCAAAAAATCAATCAACGACCTAAATACGCAACCAATAGAGCATCATACAATCGTCGTATCCGTTTCCCTCCCACACTAGATTTCAATGATATAACCAAGCAGTATCAACATTAAATGCATGAAATGCACTTGCTGATGCCGTCTCGATTTCAACGTCGTTATATTTTCGTTGGTTATTGCAATGAGTGTATCCGTATCAATATACCTATAAATTGCATCGATCCCGCACGGGAGCCAAATGTCGAACTTCACTTCACATACTCGGCAAAAGGCTTAAAAAACCGTTCGATTACTCGCAAGATTGATATTTGCTAACATGCTTCAGCGAAATTGCTTTTCGACCAATTACATACGAGATCGAAGCACATATTTTGACCATTTTTCATATCTTTGTTTCCCACTATGTGGTTTTCCAGTTTGTTGCGAAGTATTCAACACGACATGAATGCAAAACAAATTCCAACATCCGATTTGGGAATCGCGAATGGGATTTTATTTTCTGTGGGACGTACATCAGTGTCGGATCGCCGATTTTTATACTGATTCCTGAATTGAAATAACTTTAACAGTACTGGCAATAGTAATGGATAAACTCTAGATAGAGCCAGAATAAGGGCGAATCAAATTACTATAAAACTACATGTTACAATGCTATACAAACAATTAAAAAAATATAGGATGGATTATTATATTTACAATAAAACTACATGATGGTATAGAATGAATCGTTAATGGAAAATTAACAATAGAATAAGATGCTATTATTTATTTCAACAACTAAAAATTTTAATTCTTCTCTTGCAGATTTTCCGCTGTTTTGTGATTTAGTAATTTTTTTTCCGTTTCTTAATTTTCTTTTAAACGTGAAATATTAAAATTTAAATACTTATTCATTGACATTTCATTGAGTTGCATCCAAATCGTTCCTCAAAAATAAAAGATGAAAGACGGAACGTGGAGGAGGTGAATTAACCGCGAATCGCATCAGTTGCTGGAAGAACTTCCCATCGTACACATCGCTAAGACCGGTAGACTACGATGGGCTGGGCATGTCGCAAGAATGTCGGACAACAGCCCGCTAAAAATGATTCTCGTAAACGAACCGCCGGGTACAAGAGGAAGAGGCGTGCACCGGATGGATCAATCAAGTAGAAGGCGACCTGCGGACCCTTCGCAGACAGCGAGGCTGGCGTCGTACAGCCATGGACCGACTACAATGGAGACAACTTCTATGTACAGCAGAGGTCACACCGGCCTTGGTGTGATTGGAAAGCGAAGTAATGTTGGTTTTCCTTACTTAAAGCCTTATAACATGTAACTAGATTCGGTCTGCGTCAGAGTTAAAGTTCAGTGCGTGCCCCTCGTTATGTTTATATTGCACAATTTTTACAATGTTTTTGCTGTAATTTTGTGAGAAAACGGTCACGAAAATTTGTGCTGCACACAAACAAGCACAACCAGATACTACAAAGTAAAACAAAATCGTAGAAGGAAATGTTCGTTCATTACCATTAGGCACCAAGATTGCACATTTTTTTTTTGCTATAATGAAAGATATGAAGAGATGGGGTGGGTTGAGGCACGGACAAGTCCGCCACCTCAACAGGTAAAAGATGACGTATGGAAAACACTGATGGCTTTGTGATTGTTATTCTAGCGATATATTGTGTGCACTCTGTTTTGATGCGCACATGGGAGAGGAACTCTCTCCTTTTCTGGGTTTGTTTTGATTCGCAACGTCTGAGATCACTCAAGTATGTTAAAACCATAAATAGTGGTAACCATTAATCATACTGGTGGGGATCAGTTTCGCAACGCTTCACGGTATTTCTCTCCGAGGTCTCTACGTTAGAGATGACGAGAAAAACTTGAAAAACTGAAGTACATTAACGACTTCCATCTTGAAAATGATCCAAGTCATTTACACTTAATTTGGATACAACATAGCCATATTGGATATAATATATTCTATAATAAGAAGGCTTTGTTAGAAAATGAAAAGAAAAATGACTAATTTCCATTTAATTCCAACTACCCCTATTACTTACCTTGACAGATACACGTATTTCGTCTACAATGTGCAGAATTCTTCAGTGTCGTGTACTAATACTCGAAACTATGTTGGTGTTACATCTAGTTCATATTTTGCAACCTTTTTTCCTTTAACTTAAAAAAAAACACTTTTAAAAAACCAGCTAACAAGAGTATCAGTAGAACGATTAGAAATGGAAAACTAAGAATATTTAGACGATTGAAAAATTTAACAGTTGAATATAAAAAAAAATTAAACACTTTTTCAAATAATTACTAGGAAACGCAAGCAAGCCTTTAAATTCCACTATAAAAATCAAGATCTTTATAAAATCGGGTTGAACAAATGTGAACCAACAGGAAGAATGCTGTGATAGTGGTTTACATTATTTGAGTTTTAAACTACACTTGGGAATAATATGAACCACTTTAAACCAACAGTAAAGATGCTGTTGACCATTCACAATGTGTAAGGGTAGTCCTAATTGTGGCTCTGCTTGCCGCCTTCTTAGTTTGTATATCAATTAACTTTATGGAAAATTACTTTGTAGACGCAACATTACTGAGTTAACGAGCACTTATGTTCCCTTTATATAAAGGGCCTTTATACAAACGTACTACAACGTGCAAGAGGAAATAAAAGTACAGAATATGGGGCCAATTATAGAAGTCTACTCGAGCAACCTGATTCAACACTTGTCACTATAGAGTCGAGTAAAATTGCGCACTACAGAAGTTTTACTATATTTTAAAATGGCGTTATGGGTGATGAATATGATTACGGTCATATGAATGAAGTTTGCGTAGACTGCTTCTTTAGTTTTTCAGTGATTATCGCTTGAATTTCAGGGAAGTTTTTGCATGATCTTCTGCGAAACTCCCTGCTGAACTTCTGGAAAGATCCATCTTGAACTGTTTCGTCATAAACGTCTGGGCAGTCGTTCCTGAATTTCTTGGAAATTTGCTCCTAAGGGTCAGAAAAGTTACTTCCAGACTTCCTGAGAACTTTTCTTGTTCTGATTAGTATTTTTTGCTGAACGTAGGGGAAAATTACGACTGTCACTTCAAGGGTGAACACAAATCACGGTGAAAAAACTCACGTGTAAATCAAACGGGTGTCACCTAAAAAACCCACGGTCAGTTTCATCCTGAACTCCGAGGAACTGTATTGCTGAACTCTTCTGGAAATTATAACCTTGAACTTCGGGGATGTTTGTTCTTGAATTTTTCGATATTTTTTTTTTTTTGTTGGGGCCTAAAACCACTGCGTCTACTGAGTTGAACTTTTGTGGTATACCCCTGTTTACTATTCTAATTCGCATCTAAAAGCTAGATCACCATTTGTCAAGTGACCAGCCTAAGACGCGTCTCCCAGTCCGGCAAAATTGAGTTTATAAAACCCACCACCTTCCCAGGATTTGCAGTCCAAATTTCTTTAGGTTGCATATAGCCACTGTACAGAAATTTAAGTCTGCTCTTGTACAAAGCATCACAACTGCAAAGCAGATGTTCCGATGTTTCACGTTCCATGTTACAGAAACGACAGATATCATTCTGAACCTGGCCAATGTTTTTCAAATGATATCTACTCGGGCAATGTCCGGATACTAGGCCAGTATAGGTACAAAGAACTCTCTTATTGAGCTCCAGAAGCTTTTTACTAATTGTAACATTTGGAATTATAAACCATTTCGCTTGAGAACACTTTGTGGTGACCAACCAATTGGTCATCACCCTTTGCTCTTCCCAAGATTGTAATTCCATTTTTATGGCACAGTATGATATACCACAGAATGGTTCTGGGCCAATAAACTGTGCATTTGAACCTTGTTTAGCAAGCTCGTCTGCCCTTTCATTGCCTTCAATGCCACAGTGTCCCGGAACCCAGAATAAATTTATTTATTTATTTATTTATTATTATCACCGTCTTCGACAACAAGATCGTACAGACTGTACCTATTCTAACATAACATATGTAACTAAACAATTCGTATAATTCGGTTTTTAAAAATGCTCCTGGACATATTAAAATCAAACTCGTCAGAAATGTCATTGAATGACCGAATACAAGCGTCAAGAGGGTTGTTGTAGCCGTAATTGGTTCGGTGATACGGAACAGCAAGCAAGTTGGAGTTCCGAAAGCGTCGTGGAGGAATGTTCAGCGGTACCTGCTCAAGAAGCGCAGGACAGTCGATGCCACCGGTAATGACGTCGAATATAAATAAACGCTGCATTTTCACGCGTCTGGCAGACAGCAATTCCAAGCCTATCAATTGGCATCGCTCGGGGTATGGAGGGAGATTGTTTGGATCGTTCCAGTGAAGTAGCCTCAGTGAAAATCTCACGAACTTTTTCTGTACCCGTTCAATTGAAAGAATATGCGCTACGTAGTACGGAGACCAAACCGGAGAGGCATATTCTAGGATGCTACGCACCAGCGTGCAGTACAGTGTTTTCAAAGCATGTACGTCAGTGAATTCGGAAGCATGTCGACGAATGAACCCAAGAACAGAAAATGCTTTGGAAGTCGTAATCCCAACATGTTCATTGAACCTTAGCTTCTCATCGATGGTTACGCCCAGATCGCAGATAGAAGTAACACGCTCCAGTGTTTCATTGTCTATACTGTACTGGTGATGCACGGGATTACTAGAGCGGGTAAAGGATATGATCTTGCATTTCTTGCTGTTGACACGCATGCCATTATCGCCACACCAGATCAATATGGTGTTGATGTCCGTCTGTAGAATGGTGCAATCAGCCGGGGACAGTATAGCGCGAAAAAATTTCAGGTCGTCGGCAAACGAAAGCTTAAACGAGGAGAGAAGCAGACACAGATCGTTCACAAAAATGTTGAATATCAGTGGACCAAGGACACTGCCCTGAGGTACACCGGACGTCATGCAGAATAAACTGGATCGTGCTGAGTTAACCGTTACATGCGAGGTTCGGTCAGATAGATACGAAAATATCCACTGCGTTATCCAATTCGGAAAGCCCATGTGCTTTAGTTTATCGATGACTAGGCTGTGCGGCACGGTGTCGAATGCTTTTGCAAAATCAACATACACCGCGTCAATTTGCTTTCTCTTTCTATTTCCCGTGACAGCGTGGTAATGTAGCACATCAAATTAGTTGTTGTTGAGCGGTGTTTCGCGAATCCATGCTGGCTATCGGAAATTAACGGTGACGCAACAGTATACAGCTCCTTGTGCATCAGCTTCTCAAATACTTTGCTTAAGCAGCATAGTATAGAAACACCACGATAATTTGACACTTGGTTGACGTTGCCGGACTTGTGAATGGGAACGATAGAGGCAGTTTTCCAAACCTCCGGAAATGTTCCTTCACGTAGCGATCGGTTGAACAAACTCGCAACAGGTTCTGATAATTCCGTCGAGCAGTTTTTCAAAAACACTGGTGGAATGCCGTCTGTCCCGGATCCTTTCTTAGCGTCGAGGTCTTCAATGGCTTGCGAGATTTCGTTTGGGGAAAATTGGATGATGGGAAGGTTGATGGAATGCGAGGGAATATGTGCGAAGCAGTCTTGACGTTGTACAGGCGACACTTTGCTGAACACACTTTCGAAGAATATGGCGAAGAGATTAGCGGCTTCTGAATTTGAACTAGCATGAGCATCGTTGTAGCTGACGTTGAAAGGAATTCGGGAAGATGATTTCTGTTTCTTCACAAAATCCCAGAAACGCGATGGGTTCTGTTTGACACTGGCCTGGATTCTCGATACGTAATTCTCGTATGTGGTTAGCATTACTGACCTGTACGATGATTCAACATTACGTAGGATGATTCGGTCACTCTCGGACTTTGTGAGAAAGAAGCGATGTCGTGCTTTCCTTAACATGTTTCTGAGATGGCGTAACTCGGAGGTCCACCACGGTTGGTTAAACGTTGATTTAAATGATTGCCTTTTTCGAGGCACAAAATCATTGCAGACTTCATAAAGTTTGTCATAAAAGGCTGACAGTGAATCGTCAATTGTTCCGATCTGCAAGATGGTATTCCAATCTGTATCGGCAAATGCTGTTTTCAGCTGGCTGTAATCACACGCGTTGAAATCAAATATAAAATTGTCGAAATTATCATCTATCGTAACAAAATTATTGTCGGTCACGTCAAACAGTAAAACAAAAGGCATGTGATGGTTGTCGATCTGTAACAGTGGGTGGGGGTTCGACCAGATCCAGATATTCCGGTAAACTTACGAATGCAAGATCAAGTAATCTTCCATTGGTGTTCAAAAAACTGTTAACTTGCCGTAAGCCCGCAGCGAACACGGTTTCGATGAGGGATTGTTCTTGCTCAGAAACAACGTTCGACGGAATATAACCGTTGACCTCGTCATCCAATTGCCATCGCAAGTTGGGGAGGTTGAAGTCACCCAATGACAAAACTATATCGGTTTCGCTAGCGCTGTTTGTGAGATGCTGAACTGCTTTTGCATGGGCAGAATAAAGATCCGCGTGTGAGTTCGGGGGAAGATAAACAGCAATGATGTAGAGCGAACGATGCGTCGATCTTACGCAAACTGCGACTTGCTCAAGTCGGTCGCAATCCATCAAAGGAATCACCTCGCAACGAAGGTGGTTTTTTACTGCAATCAAAACGCCCCCACCACGAGTATGTTGGCTTGTTGATGCGCTGCGGTCACAACGGAACAACGCATATTCAGATGATATTTCAGCACTATTGATATCCTCTCGCAGCCAAGTTTCCGTGAAAACAACAACGTCATAGTCGCAACTGGTAAGCTGCAAGCGTAGCTGAACGATTTTGGTACGTAAGCCTCTCACGTTCTGATAGTATTTACCGAGTTCTCTTGGCACACCTTTCGCAATGAAAGAATGCATTCCCAGACAAGTTTGGATGTACATTTATAATTACTTATCGCTTTGAGTGCCGCTTGGCTGTCTGTAAACATACAAATATTTGCATATCTATATTTTCTCTTCAGACAAACGTTAACACATTTTATTATAGCAAAGATCTCCGTCTGGAAAACCGTTGGATAGTTAATTTTTTTAAACCGTTGGATAGATAATTTTTCGATATATTTTTGTTTGAACTACTCTACAGGGTGCGGCAGAAAATAATGTGAAAATGTTCAACCTTGAGTATTGGGTTAGTTCGTGTAGCTAGTGACTAATTTCTGTTGAAAGTGTATTTGTTTATGTTTACTTTCAAGTGCTGCATCCAAACATTCTATTTGTTTTATTGCAAATTCGTCAAAATGTTCGCGAAAGAAGTGATCACCAGCTTGTTGCTCGCCCAGGAGAAGCCGAAAGAGATTGTCAAGGTGGCAGGGTGCCATTTGGCAACAGTTTACCGCATTAAAAAGTCCCTACAGGATGGCCCTAAGCAGCGGAAGCACGCCGAACGTTATCAAATCGGTCCGTGCAAAAATTGCTCGCAACCCGGTGCGTTCCATAACAAAACTTGTAAAGGAAGCCAATATTTCGGAGAAATCCATGCGAAGAATCATCAAAGAAGACCTGCATGCATCTTCCAGAGCCAGAGTGAAACGCCACTTGATTACGGACCGGGTCAAGAAACTACGAGTGACTCGTTCCAAGAGATTGCTTTCCTTGTTGAAGAAGGAAAAAATGATTATCCTGTTCTCCGACGAAAAGCTTTTCAGCATTGATGCTGTGGCCAACAGCCGCACGGACCGGTTCATTTCACCGCAGAAAATGGAGAACGTTCCGGAAAAAGTGAAATTTAAATTTCAAACTAAAACATGCAACACATTACACCCTAGTATGAAAACCCTGAAGTAAACCATAACACGCACATGGCAGTCAATGTCGGAGGCCTATGTCCGAAAGGCATGCTCTGGCTTCCGGAGTCGGCTCGAAGATGTTATTAATAAAAATGGAGGAAACATTAAATAAATTTGTTTAAGAGGACATTATAAAGATAACTGCCTTCGAAAATGTTGATATTATTGCTTGAATTAGTTGAAAATGGGATTTGAAAGATATAGAACAAATTTTCGCATTATTTTCTGCTGCACCCTGTAGATTGACACTGATTTTTTCAGTTTTTTCATACAGATATCTGTATGTAACGATTGCAGATTTTTGAGATAAACCGAGATTTTTAAGATATTTGACAATCGCTTGTCCACGTCAAATTCAAAATGACCAATGCTAAAGGGTGATACGGTCAAAATTTGGTCAAGGGAAAACGCGTGTAAATCGGTGAAATCGTTTATTTAAAAAATCAAATTAAATTTCTTTTTCAAGTTCAATTAGTATAAAATTCAGGAAAAATATTCAGTTAGGTTTCCGCTTTTCCAAATCCGAATTGCCGGGCCTTACGCTTGACCCCTGCCATCAGATTTTGTACAGCCACCTTGTCCACCTTCTTCGCCGCAGAAAGCCAGTTTGCCTTGAACTGCTGCTCGTCCTTAGCAGTTTTTTTGGTCTTCTTTAGATTCCGCTTGACAATAGCCCAGTATTTCTCAATTGGGCGGAGCTCTGGCGTGTTGGGAGGGTTCTTGTCCTTGGGAACCACCTGCACGTTGTTGGCGGCGTACCACTCCATGGCCTTTTTACCGTAATGGCAAGATGCCAAATCCGGCCAAAACAGTACGGAACAACCGTGTTTCTTCAGGAAAGGCAGCAGACGTTTATTCAAACACTCTTTCACGTAAATTTCTTGGTTGACAGTCCCGGAAGCTATGAAAATGCTGCTTTTCAAGCCACAGGAACAGATGGCTTGCCAAACCAGATATTTCTTTGCGAACTTTGACAGTTTCGTGTGCTTGAAAATATCTGCTACCTTTCCCTTCCTTTTGCCGTATAAAACTCCTGTCCCGGAAGCTGCTTGTAGTCGGCTTTGACGTAGGTTTCGTCGTCCATTACCACGCAGTCAAACTTCGTCAGCATCGTCGTGTACAGCCTCCGGGATCGCGCTTTGGCCGTCGTATTTTGTTTATCATCGCGATTTGGAGTCACTACCTTCTTGTAAGTCGATAGTCCAGCTCGTTTTTTGGCTCGATGCACGGTTGTAGACGATACACCCAGCTTATTTGCGGCATCTCGGAGATAGGTTAGGTTTCGCTTGAAACTACCGGCAACTCTCTTTGTCGTCTCAGCGGCTTCCGGTTTTCGATTTCCCCCGATGCAGACTTCCTGGCTGTCGACAAACGTTCCCCAAACACTTTAAATACATTTGTAACGGTTGATTTGGCAACTTTTAGCGATTTTGCCAACTTTGCGTGCGAGTAGCTCGGATTTTCGCGATGGGCGAGCAAAATTTTGATACGCTGCTCTTCTTGCTTGGACGGCATTTTGACAACTGAAGAGTGAATTCCAAAATCAAAATAGGAGCAACATTCTACGCACACACACCTTCAAAATGAGGGGTGTTCAGGTTTTTTAAATGCAAAATTGAAAGAAATACGTCAAGTTGATATTGACCAAATTTTGACCGTATCGTCCTTTACTTTCATTGTGCTGTTTCTGGCCCAATGAGCAAAAGAAAAAAATTGACACTGACACCTACAATCAATAGGATACTAGCGATTTAAATTGGCTCACTGTTGTAGGAACCCTTTTTCCTAAGTGTACCTGACACCTGGCATCTTGTAGTACATTCTCTCGCTTTTGTTTGATTCGCTTTGTTAATTTGACAGAATATATGAAAGGTTCTTCGATGGGAGTTAAGTCTTTATGGGCGGTTCATTTAGCTAGGTGCTGGCACTTTCTGAGCCAAAAATTGTATCCATTTTGTTCTTGATTATCCAGCCCCTGCTAACACTACAGTGTCAGATGACAGTCTTTAAGTCTTCAATTTTTTTTAAACAACCTTTTCAGAAAATTTTATAGAATTTCCCGAAGATTCTATCAAGAGCCCTCAGATATTCCTTCTGGCGTTTCTAAAGATATTCTTCAGGTGTTAGTAGGCATTCCTCAAGGGATTCCTTGAGGAGATTCTTCTGGCATATCATGAGCAGTTTTTCAAAACATTCTTGTGATGATTTGGTTTGAGGGAATCCATCAATACGGGAAGTACGGGAGGACACCTGAAAGAACTACACAAAAATACACAAAAGATAATTCCTGAAGTAATTCTAGGAGAAAATCCTGATTTGCTGGAGAAATCTAAGAAGAAATATTTGCACGAATCCAACAATCTCTTAATTTTAAAAATTCCGAAAGCGGTTTTGTAGATTTTTTTTTTAATTCGTAAGATAGGGTATGTGTCCCTTGACTCAGTCTATTATGCAACCAGCGATCACATTTTTCAATATAACTCATTAAGTTTTTAAGCTGTAAGCGAGATTCAACTAGTTATACACTTGCAAAGATAAGTATGATAAGACATTTGGTAGTATGTATCACTAAAAGTTACACAACTATTTTTATAATGCCATAAACTTTCGAGGGATGTGGATTTAATGTCGGTCTATAAGCACCAAATTGGGTCTATTCGTGGATGTAACTTCGTCCCATTCGATGGATTTATTACAAAATGCAGTCTTTGCACGGTTTTTTTTTCTAATTTTATGAATTAAGGCATTGTAAGCTATACTGGATTTACTTAATACCACATTTCACAAAACAAACTAAAGTAAAACTGCCTCAAAACACTTATATGATGTACATATATGATTTATCAGTCATTCAATATTGAAAACATTATAATTCACTATACAATGATTTTGTCTCTTCGATTTGTGTTTGGATGAGCCACTTGAATATAAACAACCGCAAATTCATGGATTTCCACTAGAAATTTTACCAATAACAACCTTTTTACTAGGTTATTGATACAACAGGCCATAGTTGGGAACACACAAAAAAATATGTCCCCAACATTGGGTCTACGATTTTCTTGTAAAATCATTTTTATTTTAGCTATGTGAACAGTAAGTTTGTAACGTGTAACTATTTTCTGCACATCCAGACTGCATTAAATGCTTTATCGATTCAATTAAGCCAAAATTAGATCACTTGAAATCGTGTAGATCATCTGTTCAGCATAACCAGTGAAATCATGATGCCCCAAAAGTTCAAGAAACCGAAAATTACGCGGAAGTGAACAACTATAAGTTGATCAAAATTGTCTCAATTGCTTCGGATTACATCTATCATGCTAGTAGGAACATGATTTTGTTGATTATCGCTAAATTAATGACACATTTGGTACATAGGCCGAATGAAGGAGCTAGGCTAACATTACATCCCCTTACCCTATCTCAAGGAATTCCTACATATAGCTCTCCAGAAAATACTTCAAAAATTTCTTCAAGTATTCCGCAAGAGAAATGTTTGTCTCAATTTTCCTTCGGCAGAGTGTCCTACAGGGATTTCTTCAAAAATACTGTTCCTCCAATTTAGAAGTATTTTCATGCATTCACGCCGAGGAACTTTGGGAAGTTAGAATAATGTTCTCGATGGTTATTTTTGATGTTTGATCAGATGAAGCATTGGTTATGATGGGTCCGATAGGTCCAGAAGCTGCTATCAATTCCTCAGTGTTCGCGTCAAAATTGTTGGAGTAGATCTTACGCTTCAGGTTGGCCCAGAAATTTTCGATGGGACGCAGCTGGGGGACGTTGGGCGGGTACTACATCGATATTCAGCCGCTCCATCTCCTCCAAGGATCACTTCGAGTAGTGGGTCAAAGCCAGATCCGGCCAGACCTTCTCGCTGATTGTCAGCCACAACAGCACCTTCTTGGTGAACTTTGTGTATTAGATGAACTTCACATCGGAGCTCACTTTCTTCGTGGGGAAAGTAAAATACGAAGTGCCCTGCCAGTCGTTGCCATCCAGGATGAGATAGGTCTCATCGTCCATAACCACTGCCATCTTGTTGACCATCTTATTCAGCTGCTGCCGCTGCGTTATTGCCTGCAGCCCCGAAACCAGTGGACGTGACATCCGCTTCCTGACATGTATGTTCATGTTCGACTTTTTCACTGTTTGGCTGGTTGAACCGACCTCCTGGCTAAGCGCACGCAGCGATGTAGCCACTTTTCCCTCGGTCATCCTCCCCAGGTAACCAATAAGCAAAGCGTCTTTATGGCAGCCTATCAAGCATTTAAGTTGCCTTAAATGCAACATAAATGACGCTTTTGGCCCAATATACGGCTGTTTTAATGCAATGCTATGATAATACTTCATAAATGCTATTTTGCATTCGAAATGCTTATTACAGGCTACAAGCATTTGAATAGCATTTGAAATGCAGCTTTGCCACAGATAGCATTCAAGATGCTGATAGAATGCTATTATAATGCTTGTAGCATCTGAAAGGCAGATTAAGGGTTGATTTACTGCATATGCTAATGCTTATTGGTTACCTGGGTCTTCAGCGTCCTTTGGAGCTTCTTGTCGCTCAGGGTCACCGACCGTCCGGAACCGGGCTTTTTTTTTTCGATGCTCTGATTGTTGTCTAAAAGGGTCAAGATGCTGTAGATGCCTGAACGGGCGCATCTGGCGCCCACAAAGTGCCGCACGATGTCCGTTTTCGACGCGGTGGGTTGCCGTTCTTTGAACGCGCACACTTCTGAACGGAGTTGTTTCACTGTTTTTCTCATCACGGTTAGAGTTCGACTGATAGAGCTGTCAAATTTTGTTTGCTGACTCATGGGTTGCTATGACTGATGCTGCATGGGTAGTTTTGTCAGTGCGAGTAAAGGTAAACCAATGAAAAATCGGCAATTTTTGCCTATTTGTTCCATGCAAACCTTATGCGCAACGATGAGAGTTGAAATAATGTGAAGAAGGCCGAAGAGGCTTAAATTTAATCGCGGCCCATTTAGGAATCCGTTCTATTCAGTATGATCAGTTCAATTTTTCTTGGTATAAAAAATTAGTAAGGTTTTTTTTTATTGAGATAACTCCGACATATGTATCAGTTGAAAGCCAGCGAAGGCTGTCATCCTTAGGACATCGTGAATATTGAGTAATTCTAGACAAAATAGTCAAAAGTTCGAAAGTAACATTTGTAAATAATGACATCTAGCGTATTTTTCTGGGATCTGCTTGCTCCTACAAACAAAATAGCACTAGAAACAGATACAGAGAGTTATTACCTTCCCGTTGGTAGTGGATATCGTAACCTGGCATTTCCAGGAAAATTACGTTCTAAGTCATTGTTTGCAATTGTTGCTTTCGACCATTTGACGATTTTGTCTAGAATTGCTAACTTGGCTCGGACATTTAAACGGTAAATAAAATTTACCAAAGCACAGATAATATTTAGTGAAGCTCGCTGCAAGTCACTCCAGTTACACCTGAAAAATTGGGGTGAGTAGATAGAACTACCAATCCAGTTCAAGGATGCACGAATGTTTATACTTCTTACTCCGGAGTGCCGTATGCATTGTCCAAATCACAAAACTTGTCCACCAACCTTTGTCGCCAATACTGGCAACAACAAGGTGAGGCTACCGGTAGTGTGGTGAATGTCAAAGGTTTTTTTTTTTTTCATATTTCCTCTTTGCTCGACATTTCCGACACCAACCGGATCCTCCACTGGCTGAGCAAAAAAGAGTGGACCAATTGATTCCCAAGGGGAACATGTGCTAGCTATAGTTACAACCGTATCAGACGTACATACAGTGGCATAAAGTTGGAGAAAAGGGGCACGAGAGGTCATCGTCTGTTGTTGAGCATTACCATATTTTCCCGGAAGAGTCCATTTGCTATGACACACATAGAAACTTCAACATGTGCGCCACGGATTGGAGACCCGATTAGAGTCTGAGATCAAAGTTTTGATTTTAAAGATGAGTGAACGCAAGACTAGAAGCAAGATGAAAACTTAATTTGATAAATTTTGATTTCAATTTGACGCTGACATCAAAATAAATTTTTAATTAGCTATCTTTATGATGCAAGACTTTACTCGGAGAGCGAGACTGTCCGAGGGTAGACGAAAATAGGAAGACATGCACGCTATTAGAGATACGTCAACTCTCTCGGTTGACATTGACCGGAGGGGATGTAAGCACAGGAAAAAAGTGATTTCGAACGGACAGTGAAACCTGTAAACTAGTGCAAAGTGTATAAAAGTTTTTGAAACATGCAATCTGTGATAGTAGTTCAAAGGAGCTGATGGAAGCAATTATGTTACAATGTAGCTAGATAGAAATAAGTGACACTGATGACTTTTGGACGGTAAAAAACTTTAAAAGAAGAACGTACAACCGCTCCAAAAAACCTAAATACACATGTATAGCGTATCCAACTGACCCCAATATAAATGCAGTTTTTTATACCTAACAGGCATGTCACATTGCTATTTCCCAAGTTCACCCATGCATTTGTTTAACTGTCTTCCGCATTTTACCAAAACGACTGACAGGTCGAGGAAAATTTACAACTTCCGGTGGTGCGGGAGGAGTTCTTCCGAGTTAAACTCTAATCCGTGTGAACGGATCCTGCTCACTCGTTTGATAAATTTCGAAGCTAAGTGGAAATTCGTGCACAATAAAATGCAATCAGTTGTTGGCTTGATTTTTGGTTTTGTTCTAATGACGCCGGCATGCGTTTTCGCGGAGAATTCGAAACAAGCCCCCTGCATCCACCCCCTTTCCGGTGTTCCTGGCACTAATTCCCGGTCGGATGGTTGGATAAATGTACATATGCTTCCGGTTGTGTTGCCGCCGGCGCTGATGACGACGACGACGACGACCGACGGTTGGTTTAGTGGTGGAGTGCTAGCTGGGAGCAAATGCAATGTGGTTGTTTCAATTTAGTGGTCTTTTCCGGCGTGCAAAGTTTCGGTGTTGTTGTTTTGCTTTTGGTAGCAGCAGCTGTTTTTGTTCGCAGCATTCTGTTCCTGAAAGTTCCAAGCCCCCGCTGCAGTATGTGCGAGCGAAATGCAATCGAATGCTGAAAGGAACTTAATTACGGAAATTGACTACCGTTTGCCAAATTTTTAGATTGATGTTGTTGGTAGAGGATACGAATAAATGGGAAGGGTTAGTTAGATCAAATTAGATTGTGTTCTCTAGTTGTTCTTCTGGTTTTTATTAGTTCAAGACTTTCGTACAATATATATATATATATATATATATATATATATATATATATATATATATATATATATATATATATATATATATATATATATATATATATATATATATATATATATATATATATATACATTTCTATTTATTTTTACAATTACTCATGGAAATCTTCTCATTCACAATTGATAGCACTAACAAATGAAGCTAGCAGAAAAATACGGATCTTAGCGGAATGTTATTGTCCTGGGTTTTTATTTCTAGGAATAATTCAAATCATCTAGTCAAGTAGTCTTACATATCAAACAATGTATTTTGGTATTCAACAGAGTCTGCAGAGCTCATTTATTACATTAAAAATGTGTAGAGGCCTTAAAAAAGAAATTTATGGCATATCTTTAAAAATAAGCATGCTTTTTGTTTAGTTAAAAGTTGTCATGCCTACATTTTTTTATGACAAGCGGATCGAGAAATTTTCCAACAGCAAGAAAATATGAGATCAGATCGAGAATCGAACTCTTTCCGTCATAATCACTGTGCGATTTTCGGTTTAGAATAAAGTGATTGGAAAAAAGGCCAGTGGAGGTTTAGACACATTTATTTACAAAATTGTGATCTTCTTTTGGGCTGCAAAATGATGAGTAGACAACAGGGCTAGAGCGTGCGTCCCCACAACATAGCTATGGTCCTCAAAAGTTCCTTCCTTATGCTTCCACGGGTCAAGAGACGACAAAGACCGCCTGCTAACGGTTGCGTACCATGGGATCACTATGGCGACTACTTCACGTGATTATGGATAGTGGCTGAAGGGGGACCCAACAGAATGGAGCCTTCTCCAAATGAAACGACGACGAGGGAGGATGCGAACCAGTTCGCCAAAAAGGGTCTCATGAGATCCCCGCCTGGTAAGAAGACAGCATCCGGCGGTGCATCCGACACGTGCGGAAGCGCGACAGCTTCGGAAGCGGGGGTCCTTGGAAAAACGGGAGAGGCCATAGACGGGCCTTGGCTCATGCGGGCCATGAAGACGAAGCATGATAAGCTTCCAAAAGTGTTGGTAGTCGCCGAACAGCTGAATGCAATAATCGACTTTACGTCGTCTCGCAACAACATCAGCAAGGACCTTAAACATAGCTTACTGCAGCTTCGTAGGTTCGTTCAGGCGGCATGCCGGGAGAGAAACGAATTAGAGGCTAAGCTTCAAGCCGAGCAAAGTACCAGGGAATGGCAAGGCTTGTTGCAGCCGAAAAAACGAGGGAGTCCGCCTGCAAGTGCACGCAGACGGAAGCACGAGATCCTGTCCCACCTACCGTGGTGGCGGGGTCTTCAAAGCGTGCAAGACAGTCGCCGGGGGAAACCGCACCCGGTGGCTCAAAGAAGCGGCTGGTATCTGACGGCCCTACGGGCTCAGAGACCTTTGCGAGCGTGGTGTCGGGACGAGCGGGTCCAACTGCACATCCTGCGGGGCGTGAGGTGAGCGACCCCGGCACCAAGAGCGGCAAACGAGGGACCAGCGTCAAGGATGAAGAGCGATAAAGGTGCAAATAGCACCAACGCCACCTTAATGGCACGCGAAACCCCTCGGAGCAAGAGCGACCCAAGCGATAAGGCAGGTCCTAGCAACGGACAGGGCAACCGGCGAGGTAGGAGAGATGACCCCTCCAGAGGTAGGGAAAACCTCTGGACCAAGGTCAGAAAAAGGGAAACAGACCCCAAAAAGAAAAGGAGCGAAAAAGCTTAAAGCGAAAGCGTAACCGCGGTGAGGCCCTCATCGTTAAGACCGACGAGTTTAAGTACTCCGAGGTACTTAAAGCGATGCGCGGAGATGCTAAGCTCGCGGATCTAGGCGCCGATGTGCGGAGTATCCGCCGTCCTCGCACCGGCGAAATGATCCTTGAGCTCAAGAAGGATACTAAGCTGAAGGGCCCAGCTTACAAGATATTGGCCGAGGAGTGGAGATGCATGCCTTGGCCACGTTAGTGACTCTCCAGTGTAAAAACCTGGATGAGATCACGAATGTAGGCAAAATCTCCACTGCCATCAAGACACAGTGTAAGATAGAGGTTGCCACGACAGCCATACGGCTGCGGCAGGGTCCACTTGGAACCCAAGTTGAAACAATTCGTCTGCCGGTTGCAGCCGCAGACGCTATCTTAAAGGTAGAAAAGCCCAAAGTGGGGTGGTCGGTCTGCCCACTGAGCTTGCACCAGCCGCCAAAGGCCTGCTTCAAGTGTCTAGAGAGCGGGCACATGTCGTGGGAATGTAAAGTCCCCGACAGGAGTGATCTCTGCCGAAGGTGCGGAGGAAAAGGCCACAAGGCTCGAGACTGCAAGGAGCCCCCCAAATGTATGATGTGCTCTGGAAAACCAGACGACAAGCACGTATTGGGGGGCCCCAAGTGCCCGGTCTACAAGGGAAGACCTAAAGGCAAAAACAGTGGAGGTAACGCAGTTGAACCTAAACAACTGTGAGGTGGCCCAGCAACTGCTGTGTCAGGCAGTTCGAGAGTCGGGAACGGATATTGCAATAATATCCGACCCACACCGCATCCCTGCCGGTAACGGAAACTGGGTTGCGGATAAGGGTAAGAAGGCGGCAATATGGATGACGGGCAAGTTCCCGGTCCAAGAGGTAGTGTCCACCTCAAACGAGGGCTTTGCGGATGCAAAAGTGAACGGAGTATTCGCGCCACAAAGATGGTCGGTCGACCAGTTCTCGCGAATGGTGGACCAAATGACAACAGAGCTAACTGGCCGCAGTCCGCTGGTGGTAGCGGACGACTTTAACGCCTGGGCGTTAGAATGGGGCAGTCGCCTGACCAACCCAAGGGGCCAGATTCTTCTGGAGGCCCTGCCCAGGCTCAACTTAGACCTGGCTAATGTAGGTACTAGTAGTACCTACCATAGAAATGGAGCGGAGTCGATCATCGACGTAACGTTCAGCAGCCCTGGGCTGTTGAACAACTGGAGGGATGAGGATGGTTACACCTATAGCGACCACCTGGCGGTTCGCTATAGCATCACCCATAGAGCTAGGCAGCGCGCAGATGGAGGAGCACCCACTCCGTTCGTCCGCAGATGGAGGACGTCGTACTTCGATAAGGAAGTATTCAAAGAGGCGCTAGAGCGGGAACAGGGATTGAGCGATACCCAAAATCCTCGTGGGGATCAACTTGTATCAATCCTCACACGAGTGTGCGACGCAACCATGCCCAGAAAGGTCAAACCTAGGGATGGAAGGCTGCCGCTTTACTGGTGGACAGAGACGATCGCAGACCTCCGGAGATCTTGTCACCAAGCAAAAAGGAGAATGCAAAGGGCGCGATCGGACCTGGAAAGACTGGAGCACCGCGTGGGGTTAGCCAGAGATTAATATTTGTGGTGTTAGTTAGAGATAAATATTAAAAATTTGGTGCCTTTATTTTTCCAATGGATGAAAATTAAATAGAACTTGCGCGTTTTTTTTCGGAATATATTTTTGTTAAAATATTTTCGTTTGCAGATGTGTGTAGTTTCTGCAAAAAAACGAAGGTTTGTATTTTTAATTCACCGGTTTTTCTTTCTGTATAGATTTAATTCATAGACAAAGATTAATTTTTGACAAATAAGGGGTTCAAACTTCTATCAGAACATGCTGCCCCTAGAAATACATATTTTGTGTTTGTGGATAATTCTCATGATTGGTAAAAATTTCTTGTTTTTTTTATGTATGAGAGCTCCCCCCTCCCCAAGAGTAGATGGGTCTCGAACCACATAAGAAAAAAATCTGCCTCCAAAAATTCACACATGTCATCCATTTTTTCGATTAGTTCTCATGTTTGCTTGCAATTTGTGTTTCATTTGTATGGGAGCCCCCCTTTCTAGAGAAAGGAGCGGTCTCGAATAACCATTAAAACATTTCTTGCCTCCAATATCTCGCCCATGCCAAATTTGGTTCCATTTTCTAGATTAGTTCTCGAGTTATGCAGAAATTTGTTTTTCATTTGCATGGGAGCCTCCCTTTGTAGAGTTGGGAGGGGTCTCAAACCACTATAAACATTTTTCGCCTTGAAAAACCTCCACATATCAAATTTGGTTCCATTTGCATAATTTGCTCTCGACTTATGCAGAAATGTGGTTTCATTTTTATGGGATACCCCCCTCCCCTCCCTTCCAGAAGGCGAAGAAGTCTCAAAGTGCCCTAAAAACATTTCGCTCCTTCAAAAACCTCTACATGCTAAATTTGACACTATTTGCTCGACAAGTTCTCGAGTTATCTATAAATTTGTGTTTCATTTTATGGAAGCCCCCCCCCCCCTCCCCTTTTAGCAAAGGAAAGGGTCTCAGGTCACCTTAGAAACATTTTGTAAGTTCATAAGCCTCCACCTGCTAAATTTGGATCCATTTGCTTGATTAATTCTCGAGTTATTCAGATATTTCTGTTTCATTTGTATGAGAGCCCCCCCTTTCTGAATGAGGAGTGGTGAAACATTTTTTGCCTTCAAAACTTCCACATTTCAAATTTGATTTCATTTTCTTGATTGGTTCTCGTATTACGCAGAAATAGGTGTTTTCATTTGTATGGGAGCCCCCCTTCACAGAGATGGGAGGGGTCTCGAACTATCATAATAATCTCCCGACCCCAAAAAGCCCTGCAAACACATTTTCACGCCGATCGATTCTGTAGTCTTTGAGTCTATAAGGTTCAGACAGACAGAAATCCATTTATATATATATATATATATATATATATATATATATATATATATATATATATATATATATATATATATATATATATATATATATATATATATATATATATAATATATATATATATAGATATTCCAATATGGTAATTGGAAAAAATCATAGTTTTGCCTAGCCTATTCATCTTCGCAATGACTACTGTAAAACTATTCGGTCATGTTTTTTTGCCGTTTTAATGGCAATCTCTTCACACCCACAAATGGTCGCCAAACAAAATACTTTCGGGCGAATTTGTCCACCGCCTTCTTTCGTACCTCCTCAGGAACGGCCAACTGTGATGTGGCACCGTAAAACTCCTGCCTCGACAATTGCTTTGTGTCCGCTTCGATGTAAGCCTCGTCGTTTTGATACATGTTTGGAAGCTTATGACATATTTGATGTATAGGTCGAATGAAGAAGCTAGGCTGACATTACATCCAGTAACACTATACAAACGAAAGTTGGTTATATGGTTTTACAAAATCACTATCCGGAAAATCTGATAACAATCACCAAATTATTAAATGCGAAACAATTTTATCGTGAGGGGGTGTCCAACTTCCAGCTCCAGTGAAGTAGAAACATGCTGAGCGAAAAACCTTCACGAAATAACCCTGAGCATTGCATTCGAAATTGCATACTGGTTTTGATTAAAACTGGATACTTGCATGTATCCGGCCTACATTTCCTTCTACATTCCAGGATTTAGACTCTGGTTTGCAAATTATTTTCGCCATCAAAGGGCTAATCAGAATGCATTGTTGACAAACGACATTCATCGGATTTCAAAGTTTCCCGTCCAATATTGCACGTTTTCAATGAATAGATTTCTTCCCGGAAACAGGCCGGATGTGCTCGATGTTTCGATGCATTTGATGTTGCTTTCTACATAGGTGGCCTACTCGAACATGCCAGCTCAATAGTCAGACAATGCTATTTGATTTTCGTTGGAATTGGGTTTCCTACTTCAGCATCGGAACATTTTGCCATCCGCACTGGGTACGTCGATCGATTTAGCTATTTAAGTATTTGGTTTCTGGTTTTAGTTCTAGTTAAGTATTTGGTGCTTCAATACGAATGAAACAGACTTAACCAGACCTTTTTTTTTTTAAATCCGTAAGTCTTTTTTGAAATTACACGATTCGATCAAAAGACAGGAAAATGTTAATTTCACTACTTTGCGGCTTGTTTAGGAGGAGAATTCTATGAATTTCTTCTTGTGCTTGAAAACCTTCTACAATTTATTCAAATATTCATATAGAAGGGTATAGAGGGTGGCAACATGGATATAATAAACTCATTTTTGATCCTCTCGGTACAATTTATACTATTATCGTTGAGCCACTTGTGTACGTTTTGAAACAGTAACTTGTTGTCAGGTCATTCGTTAGCAATTAACTGAATTTGTGTTCTTTAATTTACGAAAACAAAAATTAATTCATGCAGAGAATAAATTCGGATTTTGCATCGGATTCACAAACATGGAAATCAAACGGAAGCTGCCGCATTTGAAGCTGAGCAGACTGTTTGTGTACAGGACCATAAAACGGTTCAAGGATACTGGCACTGCTGTTCCTAAGACGAAACCTGGTAAGAAACGCAGTAAACGCACTCCCTCAGCGGTCATAGCGGTCAACAAATATTGAAATGAGATCTTGGATATGGGGCTTTAAAATATAGAGTATTCATGGATTGACACGCAAGAATATTGCCGACAGAGTTGTCAGATCGCGTGCGCTGCTTAAGCGCACGCTGATTATACCATATTTTTTTTCGGATGGAAAATTGTTTACTTTGAATGTGTTTCTGAACAAACAAAATGATCGTGTATATGACTCAAGTCTCCGTGAAATACCAGCTGTTAAACAAGAGGTTGAGCGATACCAAAGTGCTTTTGCAATGATGGTATGGGATGCCACATCGTAAAAAGGCAAATTACTCCTGTTGTTCATAGACAGGGGCGTACAAAAACAAAAACAAAGAGTATCAAGGAATGCGCACAGCAAAATCTAGTCAAAGAAAAACTCGCAGTATGACATTATTTCTACTAAAAATCACCGTAACAAAGGGCTAATTTATAACTCATTTACATCACAATATTATTATTCAGACAAGTTATATCCATATGCCCTAAGTTTACGTTTGATAGCATCCTTTAAGTTCTCCACAGTGTCCTCAGTTGCCTTTATGGAAGCATTTTCCCACTTTTTAGCAAAATATTTCTCATTATTTGCCTATTCTATCTATTTCCCATGGTTTCGCTTCACAATGGCCCAAAATCTTTCAATTGGACGAAGTTCTGTGGTGCTCGGAGGATTACAGTCCTTTGGTACAATGTTGTCGTTGTTTCCTGCACTCCTGAACCGCTTGACCATAATGGCAAGACGCCAAATCAGGCTCAAAAAAACACAGAACTCGTGTGTTTTCGGATTAATGGTAGTAACCGTTTTTGCAGACACTAGTTGGTAAATCGCACCTGTAGTTATGAATATTTTGCTCGTCAAACCACAACTACAAATAGCCCGCCAAAACATGTACATGCACTGAGCACTGAGCAATGAACACTGAGTTATGAGCACTAAGCACTGAGCACTGAGCACTGCACTGCTGGCAACTGAGCACTGAGCACTGATCACTGAACACCGAGTGTTGAGCACTGAGCACTGAGTGATCAGCACTGAGTGATCAGCACTGAGCACTGAGCACGGAGCACTGAGCACTGAACACTGTGTGCTGAGCACTGACCTCTGAGGACTGAGCACTGAGCACAGAGTACCGAGCACTGAGCAATGAACACTGAAGACTATTTCCTGAACACTTATCATTGAACACTGATTTCTGAGCACTGAGCACTTAGTGCAGAGCACTGATCACTTAGCACTGAGCACTGAACACTGACTGCTGAGCACTGAGCACTGAGCACTGAGCAGTAAGCACTAAGCATTGCATACTGAGTGCTGGCAACTGAGCACTAAGCACTGAACACTGATCACTAAGCACTGAGCACTGAGCACTTAGTTCTGAACACTCAGTGCTGTGTACTGAGCACTGGGTGTTGAGTACGAAACACTGACCACTTACAACTGAGCACTGATTACTGAGCACTGCGCTGAGCACCGAGCACTGAGTGCTGAGTACAGAGTACTGAGTGCTTAGCACTGTGCACTGACCACTCACAGAAAAAAAATCTGAATTTTCATTGTGATGTAAAAATCAGAGCATGTAAAATTGTCTCTTTTTCCACATGAAGTAGCCACTTGCATGAAACAGTTGTAATGAAGATAAACTTTTGCATACAATATTTTCCGTAATAAATGGAATGTCGCAGAACTTTACACGATTTATAATGTTAGCTTGTACGTTTTGTGACGCTCCATTTATGTGCATGTTAAAGACCAGAAATCCACGCTACTTTTTCGAGCTGTGCTGTACACTGAGCACTGAGCACAAAGCACTGAGCACTGAGCACGCAACACTGTATGCTGACACTGTTCACTGAATGCTGATCACTGAGCAGAGAGGAAGGTTTTGTTTCCAACGACAGAGAGTATGATTGTTTTTCCAATTTACGTTCACATTTGTTCTTTGTAAAAACAAAATGGATTAACGAAAACAATATTTTCAGTTGCAGAAGCGTTTGCTCTGAAGATGACTGTGTCGATTCCAAACATAGACACAGAAATTGTGATCCTGACTGATTCTGCGAGCTGCCTGTTAGCCTTGGAAGCAGGATAATCAAAACACCAGTGGATACAGGAGATCGAAAAAATCGTACAAAGAAAACCTGTCCGATTCTGTTGGATTCCTGGACACGCCGGTATTAATGGAAATGTCACAGCGGACCGATTAGCCAACGAAGCTAGGAGACAAGCTCCCATCGATACACCTATCCCAGGTGAGGACGGTTGGAAGACAGTGAAGAAAATCATACAGCGCTATAGGGATAACCAGTGGTACCAATCGAGAGATGCAAAACTGAGGGAAATAAAACCGGATACACAAAGATGGGCCAATCATGATAGCGCAGCAGACCAACGTTCGTTAACACGACTGAGGATTGGCCACACGCGGCTTACTCATACTTTCCTGCTGCAGAAAGAATGCTGTGGGACGGTACTGGATGTAAAACACATTATACTAGAATGCAGAAAATACGAGGAAGAAAGACAAGAGAACGAGATTAGCACGTCAAGTTTACGAGAGGCCTTGAATAATACAGAAGATAGTACAGCAAAACTATTGAAGTTTTTACACCAAGCAAAATTATACAAAAAGCTTTAACCAAGAGTGAAGTGATCTAAGAGAAGACCATTGAGAAGAAAATTAGAAATTGCAAGTATCAAATTGAGCAGAGGCAGCAGAAGAAGAAAAGAAAAACATAGAGTACAGATGATATGTAATGAAGGAGAGAGAAGAAAATACCATAAAAAGCGATTAAGGTGCATAAGAAGGTAACGATGGACGATCCCAGGAATGTAAAATGTTACGGAACTAATCAAAAGCAGATAGAAAGAAAGAAGAGAAAAGTAGAGATAAATAAGAGTGAACAAATAAGAAGCGTAAACAGAGAAATAAGAAGAAAAAACTAGAGAAAAGAAAAGCAAGAAAAGGCAAATTAGGGTAGAGAAGAAAAGAATATAGAAAAGAGGTGAAAGGAGCGAACTAAATCGAACATTCCGAAAAGGATATTAAAATCCTTAAAAACGAAGTCGGTCAAACGGCAAGAAGATAATACTGGAAATATTATACAATATTTTATGACACGAATGCACCCTTCTGGTGTAAAGTGTCACAAATAAAAAGAAAAAAAAATATTTTCAGTGTTTGGTTATATATTCGACCTTTGCTTCCGACTTCATTCTTTTGAGTACAAAATTTAGAAATTCTCAAACTGGCTTCAAAAAAAATCATGATGATTGATGCACATGTGTTTTGATGGTCTGTTTCCTTTCTGGACCGAAGGCTATATGCTAAACCTGGAAACACTTTTCGGAATCCAAATCGATTTTAGAAAAGTATAAAAAAAACTACAAGTTACCGCCCCATTGGTTTGTTCGGAATGATGACATAGGACTTCGCAATTTAATGTAAGCCATTTAGATTATACCATGCAATGTTTTCCAAGCTTTATTATTCAAGCAACTTGATGTGTTCTGATTAAATAGGTGTTCAATAACTTAGAAATTATTGAAAAAAGTAGGATATTTTTGTTTAGATGTGCTAGATCGTCCAAACTACATTAGAGTTCAGAACTTCATAAGTGCAGTTGTTACAGTAGCTTTATGCGCTTTACAATGTTCTGATATTTATTCAAACATATTCAATGAATGCCAAGAAAGACCAACAGACATTATGAGATAATCTTGGGATATTCATTTCAAACATACTCACTTACCTTTGTATAGCCCAGAAAGCTACAGTTACAATTGAAGAGCTTATGTTTTGAATGACCCAAAACTACATACCAAGATTATACTACGATCCTAAACGTTTCATAATATTCACCGAATATGTTTGAAAAGTTATCGTTGTTTTGTATAGCCCAAAAGGCTACGGTTACTACTGTATATCTTAAGTTCTGAACTCAAGTCAGTTTTTACGAACTTGAACATCCCAACATAATCAGATAATGGCTGGTGACCTTATAGAAGATTCGCTGAATGTGTTTGAAACCATATCGTCATCTTTCATAGGTTATAAAGCTAATGTTAAGACTATAGGTTCTAACTTCTGAACTCAAGGGCAGTTTTGTTGACCTAGAACATTCCAAAATATCTCATTATATCTGTATACCTTCCATATTACTCACTTAAATCGGTCAAATACACATTGTTACATCGTTTGGTCGAGAAAGCTACAGTAACCGCTGAGGATTTTCGGTGTTGAATTCCAGGATACTTTGGATAACCTAGAAGATTATTTAATAATCTCTGTTGGTCTTCCAAGATATTCAATCAATATGTGCCAATACACAGCGTAGCTTTGCAGTAAGTCCAGTAAGTTTTTGTATAGGACTGTAGGTCCTAAAGCTCGTTTCAAAGTAAATTTGGACGCATTCCAGTGATCATAACGCAAGAATTAAATAATAGACGGTTGATCAAGATGTCAAACGGAAGGGTATTTATTCAGCTTTCAAACGATACATAACAAGTTATTACATTTCACCGTTTCGAACGAACTGTCGCACTTTACTTGTGATCGATGCCATCATGATCTGCACAGTCGCTGGTGACACTGTACCGGCGATTTGTCACTTCTTTACCGCATCCTCGAAGTTTTCGCTTGACAATTTCCCAATATTGTTCGATCAGTCTAAACTCAGGGCAATTCGGAGGATTAATCTCTTTGGCGACGAAATTAACATTTTTTGCAGCACATCATTCTAGTACCTCCTTAGAGTAGTGGCAGCTGGCTAGATCCGGCCAAAACATAACGCTGATCTTGTGTTGCCGAATGAAGGGTATAATCCGCTTTTTCAGACACTCTTCAATGTAAACCTTCGACGTCATTGTGTGAGATGTGATGAAATCTTTGGTTTTAAGGCCACAACTGCATATTTTTTACTAAATTATTAGTTTCCGAGCAAACTTATCAGCAAAAATGAAAGGGCCATCCCCAAGACCAGTTGCCAGGTAAAATTTTCGTCCGGGGGATTTGTTTATAATCCATTTTGACATTTCGTCATCCATTAAAATACAGCTTTGCTCGCTTTTTGGCTACTAATTTTTGTTTCTTGGAGTGATTCGGATATTTACTGGCACAAAAAGACTTATATCGTTCGCTTGAAAGGATGTTACGCCACAGTGGAAAAGTTGCAATGTTATTTCTTTGCCAAATCACGTACCTCAACACCTTTCTCCTCAGCTCTTTGTCCATAGTGCCACTTTTATGATAGATCTATCCACACTCAGAGTATCC
This sequence comes from Aedes japonicus, assembly GCA_034211315.2. Lineage (NCBI taxonomy): Eukaryota > Metazoa > Arthropoda > Insecta > Diptera > Culicidae > Aedes > Aedes japonicus. The sequence goes on along the minus strand of JASCZW010000370.1, from coordinate 232,492 downwards.
TTGTAACGTTTTATAACAAGACACACCGTTGACTTTCGGAATTTCAACACTTATGCTATTTTTGAGGCAAACCACGAAGGATTCTCTAGATGTTTGTGCACAATTAATTTTCTTTTCTCAAGTTCCATGATCCGTAATTTCGAGATGCGTAACCAATTTAACATCAACAAAGGCCTGCCAAACGTTTTTAGTTCCAGCCACCAGGGACGTGGTGGTGTATTAAGCCGTGTGTTCAGATTAACTTTGAATCGAGCTTTAGCTGCTTCGTGTCGTGTTTCCGGGCATACGGTTTGGCAACACTGTGTTAAAGTTCGATCCGATTCGGGTAGATCTGCTCCTTGTACGTTTTCAATCCAGATCGTTTCTTGGCCCTCTGGAGAAAATTTTGCGAGACATTAAGATTTTTGGTCCAGTCCCGCGTTGATTTTTTTCGGATTTCGCTGAAAATGTGCAATTTTTACTCTCTTGGTCATTTTGGCACGTTGTTCCCTAGCAGCACACTTGTTGCCATTAAGTTGAGATAACATAAATATGCTAAGTCATAATCAAGTTACTACAACTAAAAACGACCTTAGTGTGATACTTGGGTATTCATCCAGCTCCTGGATTGTTGTCCATTATCATCCGTGACTAGAACCTTTGGAAGACCCCTCCCGTTAGCGGTTTACTGATTTTTTTTTCATCTCAACCGGAACGTCTCTGTTAACTGCAAAACTGAGACAACAATGTACAATACACTCTACAGGAACACTGGGCAAAATTCGTTACGCAAAGTTACAGAATTTTGAAAGTGTCGCAATAACTACCAACTCACCTTTTAAACACTGTCATTTCTTCACCAAACAGTTTTATAGGCACTAATGTGTTCGAAGCTAAAATGGTAATTGATTTAGTTTTGGTATTGTGATTTAGTTCTATAATTTCAAATTCATGACTGCCATTCACGTAATTGTGTACGACTTTTTTCCGTGATGAGAACCTCCTCGTGGTTTCAAGCAAATAACCATAGCCTCGAATGCTCAAGAGATTTAATTTATACTGTGGCTGTGGACTCCAGTCGTTTGCATTCATGGGTGCTTGTATTCAAAAGTTATTTATCTAATGGCATCACCACTGGATGGACGGTCATCGTTTTTCTTTTTTCCGGAGCCTGAGGCAAGATGCACCTCACAGTGAGAACGGTGGCGATAAAGCGAGAGCACAATATGCTACCAACACCTGAGGGTTAATAATGATAATGAAATACCGTGCTACCTGCCTTTGCCACATGTAGGTATATATTACTGTAGATATGTGTTTGCTTCTGCGGTTGGGGCATGGTCCGTTATTTAATTAAAAAGGAAGTATATTACCGAGCCATTCATACAGAAAATATATTCTCCCGTGGGTTGCACTCGTGAATAGCGAACAAAAAGTGCAGAAACCCGAAACGTGCCCTAGCGGGTTCACTTCTTGGGAAACAGGAACTCACGTCCATCGCCAAATCTAGTCGACTAGTAGTTACCATCTACTTACAAGGGGGTATTTCGTGCCGGAACCCATTCAGCGATATGATATGGTTGATTCGGGTAAGCCACAGCTGCCAACTTTCCAGGGGTGGAAAATTGCTCACGACACCGGTGGTTTGCAAAAGCAGCGAGCGTCCTGTTGCTTGATAGCGGAAATGAGTTACCCTACCGGAATGTTAGTCTCCGTCGTTTGGTACAACGATGAATGAATGGTGTTGATGATTGCACCCGTGATAATTAAAATATTTAACATATTCTACGCTCGGAAATGTGAGGTTTCTTTGAAATTACACTGGTCGACAAAGAGTTTTTGACCCAGAGCTCCATGCCAGTTTCCGTTACCTTGGGTCCCAAAACCACCGAATATCGTGTTTTGACCTCATGCGATTTGCATTTTTATTCAGAAATCGGCATCAAAAATGTAATTTTTGATATTGTTTCGTCAGAAGTATCTCGTGATCCTTCGTATATAGGAAATTACTTTCTTGAGCAACGTTGTTCAATAGATCAAGGCCTTCAAGATGAACGATTTAAATGTTCATAATTATCTCACTACGTGGCGCTAGTGTACATGTAAACATACTCTATAACCTGAATCACGAGATCCTTGACATATAGCAAGTTGGCGTTCGTATGGCTGAGAAAGGCCTTTCAGATGGCGTTTACATTAGTTCAGAACTCGTTCGCTACGTGGAACTAGCGTACATGTGAACTTTGTGCATTACTTGTATTTTGTGATCTTGAATAACTTTACTATTTTCAGGAATGTTAGTTGTAAAATTATGAGCTTCCAGACGCTTGACTCAACAATGCAGAATTATCTCACTCTATGGCGCTAAAGTGCTTGTAAAGGGTGTCCACGATGAAATTGCCACACACAAAATTGATTCGCAAAATTCGAGTTTTCATCCGATTGCCATCAAATTTTCAGGGATTGAGAAATAACTATTAAACTTCATTTTACCATTTTATTCGTATTTTATTTACAGTCCATACGCAAATGCCCGCACCTTGGCCTTAACCCCGGCCATAAGATTCTGCACAACCTGTGAATCAACCGTTTTTTGCATTTAAACCCATACTTTCTTCAGTTCCTCGACTGTCTTCACTACCTTAGGTCGTTTAAGAAGGTCCTGCTTCATAATCGCCCAGTACTTCTCGATGGGGCGGAGCTCCGGAGTGTTGGGAGGGTTGAACATTTTCGGCACGAAATTGACCTTATTGTCCGCATACCATTTCAGCACGTCCTTGGAGTAGTGGCATGAGGCCAATCCGGCCAGAAGATTGTTGGGACGTTGTGGGCCTTCAGGAGAGGAAGCAGCCGCTTCTGGAGGCACTCTTTATGTACACCTGTCCGTTCATCGTGTCCTGGTCACGAAAGGTGCACTCCGCTTCCCGCACGTGCAGATGGCTTGCCAAACCAGGAATTTCTTCGCAAATTTGGACATCTTCTGAGTGCGGACATGCTCCGGAACGCTGAACTTATCCTTGGCCGTGAAAAACAGGTTGCCGGGGATCTGTTTGAAGTCGGCCTTCACATATGTCTCGTCGTCCATGATGCAGCATTCAACTTTCGTCAGCATGTTGAGGTACAACTTCCTGGCACGGGTTTTGGCGGACTTGTTCTGCTTCTCGTCGCGATTAGGGCCTTTGTACCTTGAACGTTCGAAGCTCCAGCCTTAGTTTTGGCCTTCTGGACAAAACTTCGACTTAGGTGCAGCTTCTTAGCCACATCCCGAACGGAGGCGTTCGGATTTCGGTTGAAGGCCCCAACTACGTGGTTGTGATTTTTGGTGTTGTACGGAATACTTTTTCCTTCACTTCTGGGCTTCCGATCGGTGGTCAACCGTTCCTCGAACCGCTTAATCACTCGCGACACCGTGGAATTCGCGATTCCCAACGTTTTAGCGATGGAACGATGCGAGAGATCCTTGTTCTCGTGATGAATGCGCAAGATTTTATCACGCACGAGCTGTTCTGTCGACTCCATTTCCGCGTTTTGATCACAGGACTTTAAAACTTGCAGGATGTAAATAATGCACTATGAACTAAATCCACCCAAATTTTCATTGAATTCTACCCAACGGTTAAAAAGTTAGAGCAATTTCATAGTGTGGCAATTTCATCGTGGACACCCTTTATACTAACTGTATATTCTGGATCTTGAGATTACTGATATATAGCAAGATAGCATCATCAAAAAAGATATTCAAGGGGTCTGAGTATTTTGAATGGTGTACACATTAGATAAGAACTCGTTCGCTACGTTAAATCATAACTATTTTTTTTATGATTAGTTTAATTTATTAATTATTATACAAACAACATTTTTATAAAATTCAAAAGCATTATTTAAGTTCAAAATCATTGCTAGCATTCATCACGGACACCCAAATTTAAGTATACCGCAACTGCAAACAAATCAAGCAAAACAATGCATTAGGTCCTAAGTAACATTGAGAGACTCTCTTTGTCGACTTTCTCTTTGCGTTACTACGGTTATGTAAAAATATGTTCAAATATTTCCAACATACAGTATGGTAGTATAAAGTGTGATTAAGGAACCAATACGTCGAAAACATCAGCAAATCGTTTTATAGACAAGCTGTTAACCAAAGAGAAAGTCGACGAAGAGAATCTCTCAATGTTACTTAGGACCTAATGCATTGTTTTGCTTGAAATGCTTTTAAAATTATGAAAATTGACGACGGGAGTATTAAAAAAATCCCCAACTGCTTATTTGAAAAAAAAAAAATAATTAGGGATATTGAATTAAAAACTATCTGTTCTGATTTAAATTTGATAGGGAAGCGGAACCTATCTTGAGCTCAATAAGCAGACCTCCAGTGGAAATCGGTGAATATGCACTGAATACCGAACACTGAGTACACAAGTTATTCACAATTTATTCGTTCACTTTCCGTTAATCGCTTAGCAACACACAAAACATTCGATTCTGATCATTTTCATTCAATTTAATACGGAAGAATTACCACTGCTATGTATCTATTTTAATAATATCACGAAAAACATTAATCCCATCTGTGTACATATCTTAATCGTACTCTACTACATGAAAAAATACAAACAAGTTAATGCTCTCCACTACTACACCCACAAATTAAGCAGATCATTTGACAGCACTTCACGTGTGTTGGGTAGCATGCATATAACCAAGACAAAATTTAAGGGTTTGTTTGTTATTCGTCCATGAGAATATTGACAACAAGACTCATCATAACGTTGGGCATAGAATGCTCTATGAATGATTGAACACGCACACTAGCGTTGATGTGTATGCTATACAGTATGTGAGCAGTGCCGTCAAATCAACAGAGTTGGAAAAATATTTTTAAATGTGGAATTTTATTTCTCGGTAATTATTGAAAAAATCTACAATTGAAAGTACCTATGTAAGTATTTATTCAATCTATGGAAAAATAACTTCGGGCGATTTGTAAAACTCCCAAAAAAGGTGATATTGAAGAACTGCCAAGCCCATTTCATTCAAATAAGAATCATTATAAAATAGTTTGGCAACATCAAGCGATTACGTCGATTGTAAACACGGTTCAGAATAGTTGCAAGCGCATTTAAATAATTGTGAAAATAAATCCCATAGTTTTCTAGTATTTTATCACGTATTCGTAGATTCTCGTGTGGCTAGTGTAATAAGTGAAGTGTGATTTTTATGGTTTGTGCAATTGCGCACCGAAAATGTGTGAGGATATAGTGCAATTAAAGAGAAAACTTGGAGTCTAGCTCGAGTATATTCCCTAGTACGGTTAGATCAATACGACGAATTTGTAGTTCATAGGTAAGCAATTGTGTTGAAAATCTGATTGCTTAATATTTTTACGAAATTTAAGTCTCCGAAACGTTTTCGTTACTTTTAATTATATTCAAGACCTAATTTTATTTGCGACGATCATATATTCTTGGTTACTGCGTCCATTTATTGAAGAAATTAAACATCTTTTTACATTTGAAGTTGGATGACTGCAGAATGTGATGAATATATGTACTATGGTGAGCATAGGTTCCGCTTTCCTATAATGGAAAACAGACTGGCTTCAATTTTCATCGCCATGAACTTGGCTGAAACCACGCAATTACGAAGCTGACTGTTTTTTTTTATTCAGAGCAAGTAGGACATGGTAAAGCGATAACTGAATAGCCAGACTTGCCTTCATCAGCAGCACCTAAACGTCATGAAGCTGACGCAGAAAAGACCATTCGAAAGCTTCCGGAAGAAATTCCGAGCATTTCTACTTAACAAGTTGAAAATGTGCCTACTGTTACCGTTTCGGATTACCGTTTCGAGGGGATAAGATCTCCATATTAACCAAATCAAAAGGAAATTGACGATCTTTTCTAAGACTTGAGCTTAAAAGGTGTGCTGTTTAATATGCGCGAATAAGTTTTGCACGAGTACTTTGAGAATAAGGATCTGTCGCATCGTGCCATCGAAAAAAGTTTAAAACCTTGAATTCCACGGTGTCTGCAAACATAAAACGGTTTGGAGAACGTCTGATTGTTGATCGGATGAGAAGAACCGGAAAACAGCCGCCAGGTCAACGAGAATGGTCACAAACGTTGGGGTATTTAAACAGAAACCGAATGCCTCAGTTCGAGATGTGGCTTAGAAGTTGTATGTGAGCAAGACTTTTGTGCAGAATACCAAAACTCGAGCTGGACTACGTACGTTCAAGGTTCAGAAGTCCCCAAGCCGTGACGAGAAAGAGATTACGGTCGCAATAAACCGTACCCGGAAGTTTTACGACCAGACGTTAACGAAACACACTGCTGTGGATGACGAACAATATTTGAGGTTCACAAGAATCTTCGCAATGAAGTTGTCAATTTAGCAAGTGATTTGTATTTGCGGAAAGCGGAGTATACCTTTCATTACCGCAAGCACCTTGAATGGACAGGTGTATTCGGAAGAGTATCTCCAAAAGCGGCGTCTCCCTCTCCTGAAGGCTAACGACGGTCCGACGACTGGCGAGATTTGCGTCCATACACGTAGGCTGCAAAGGATAAGTGATGCGTTCATGCCGAAAATCTGAACCTCCAACTTGAAATGTCCAATATAAAAATAATACTAGGCTATTATGAAGGAAATTCTAAAATGATCTAAAGTTTGAAGAATGTAGAAGACATGGGTTGATATGCAAAAACTGTCGTTTCTGAGGTCGCGCTGAACCTCATGACTGGGGTTGAGGCCAAAGTTTGCGCATTTGGATATTAAGGCGAAATAAATTAAATGAATGCCGCCGAAACTAAGTCTAACTGTTTTTTTACTCCCTGAACATTTAGTGGTAATTGGGTAGATGTCAAATTTGAGAATGAATTTTGTATGTGCGGATTCTAAACGGTACAAAAGCTAATGCAGAGCTACTCATCTCAAGCGGCATGAGTCCTAGTCATCATTTTTAACATGGGAAGGACTTTGCTTTCGTCATGATTACGGTGGCTTGTTTGACGAAATGGGCCTTAAACACAATCCGTAAGAGTGGCAAATATTCATCGATAGCTCGTCAAAAAGTTTAAAAGCTGTTCTGCTGCATAATGGAAATAAGCATTCTTCTATTTCAGTAACAAATTCCAAATTGCTAAAGGAAAAATATGACAGTACTAAACTGTAACTGGATTACTTATGTTATTCAAAATATTGTTGGAAAGTGAATGGAGGGATTTTAAAGTTGTTTCTTTTCTCGTGGGTCTTCAAGGTAAGAAATGTTAATTTTGCATGTATTTCATATAAGGGTAAGAAGAATTTGGCAAATAATATTTTTTCATTTCAGCGAATCATGGCAGAACTTCCCTTAAGTTCTGGGCAGAATTTCCCTGAAGTTCTCGGAAAAACCTCCCTATAGTTTTCTGAAGAACTTCCCTGATGTTCTCTGAAGAATTTGCCTTGGTTTTCTGAGAGTTCTCTGAAGAACTTCAGAGAAGTTTTCTGATAAATTTCTGAATTTCTGAAATACTTCCTAGAAATTCTTGCATCATCCCTGAAGTGGAACAACTTCCATGAAGTTCTCTGAAAAACTTCTCTGAATTCTGAAGAACTTCATGAGTTCTCTGAAGAAATTCCCTGAAGTTCTCTGCAGAAATTCCATGAAGTTCTCTGCAGAATTTCCCTGATGTTCTTAAAAGAATTTCCCTTAAATTCTCTGAAAAACTTCCCAAAAATTCTGCTACGGGCTTCTGAGAATTTTTCAGAAGAACTTCCCAGAAGTTCTCTTAAGAACTTCTCTGAAGTTCTCTGAAAAACTTTCCTGAAGATCTCTGAAATACTTCCCTGAAGTTCTTTGCCGAACATCCTTGAAGTTCTCGGAATAATTTTCATGAAGTTCTCTGAAAAACTAAACTGCAGTTTTCTCAAAAAATTTCATGCAGTTTTCGGAAGAATTTTCCTGATGTTCTCGGAAGAACTTTCCTGAAGTCCTCTGAAAAACGTTACTGAAGTTCTCTTCAGAATTTCCATGAAGTTCTCTGAAGAACTTCCATGAAGTTTTCTGAAGAATTTCCCTGATGTTCTCTGAAGGATTTCCCTGAAGTTTCCTGAATTAATCCCTGAAGTGTTTTGCAGAACTTCCACGAAATTTTGTATAGAATTTCACTGAAGTTCTTTGAAAATTTCCTGCAGTTCTCTGAAGAATTTCTCTGAAGTTTCTAAGAACTTCCATGAAGATCTCTGAAAAACATTACTAAAGTTATCTGAAGAACTTACGGGAAGTTTTCTGAAGAAATTCCCTGATGTTTTCTGAAGAACTTCCTTGAAGTTCTCTGAAAAACTTCCTGAAGTTCTTTGCAGAACTTCCATGAAATTTTATGTAGAATTTCTCTGATGTTCTCTGAAGATCTTTCCTGAAGTTCTCTGAAAAATTTCCCTGTAGTTCTCTGAAATACTTCCCTGAAGTGCTTTGCAGATCATTCCCGAAGTTCTCTGAAAAACTTCTATGAAGTTCTCTGAAAAACTGCACTGCAGTTCTCTGAAGAAATTCCCTGATGGTATTTGAAGAACTTTCCTGATGAAAAACTTCCCAAAAGTTCTGCTACGAACTTCCGTGAATTTTTCAGAAGAACTTCCCAGAAGTTCTCTGAAGAACTTCCTTGAAGTTCTCTGAAAAACTTTCCTGAAGATCTCTGAAATAATTCCCTGAAGTTCTCTGCCGAACATCCTTGAAGTTCTCTGAAGAACTTCCATGAAGTTTTCTGAACAACTAAACTGCAGTTTTCTCTCCCATAAAGTTCTCTGAAGAATTTCCTGATGTTCTCTGAAGAGCTCTTCTGAAGTTCTCTGAAAAACTTCCACTGAAGTTTCTGCAGAATTTCCATGAAGTTCTTCTGTAGAAATTTCCTGTGATGTTTTCTGAAGAATTCCCATGAAGTTCTCTGAAGAACTTCCTGCATGTTCTCTGAGAATACTCTCCTGAAGTTCTATGACTAAATTTCCCAAGTTCTCTGCAGAACTTCATGAAAGTTTCTGAAGAACTTCTACTGAAGTTTTCTGAAGAACTTACGGAAATTCTCTGAAGAAACTCCTTGATGTTTTCTGAAGAACTTCCTTTACTAAAGTTATCTGAAGAACTTACGCAAAGTTCTCTGAAGAAATATACTGATGTTTTCTGAAGAACTTTTATGAAGTTCTCTAAAAAACTTCCATGAAGCTCTTTGCAGAACTTTCAGGAAATTTTATGTAGATATTCTCTGATGTTCTCGGAAGAATTTCCCTGTAGTTCTCTGAACAATTTCTCTGTAGTTCTCTGAAATACTTCCCTGAAGTTCTTTGCAAATCATCCTCGAAGCTCTCGGAAAAACTTTCATGAAGTTTTCTGAAAAACTGCATTGCAGTTCTTTGAAGAACTTCCGTGATGTTATTTGAAGAATTTCCCTGATGTTCTTTGCAGTTCATCCCTGAAGTTCTCGGAAAAACTTCACTGAAGTTACTATAAATTAGAAGAAAAATTAGTAATCTCCATTTAATTCCAACTACCTTTGCTTATCTTCGACAGATGCACGTATTTCGTCTACAATGTGCAGACTTCTTCAGTGTCTCGTACTAATAACTCGACTCGAGTTATTAGTACGAGACACTGAAGAAGTCTGCACATTGTAGACGAAATACGCGTATCTGTCGAAGATAAGCAAAGGTAGTTGGAATTAAATGGAGATTACTAATTTTTCTTCTAATTTATAGTTACAAGTATTCCACTAAACAGCTCAAACCCTCTAGGATTCACTGAAGTTCTCTGAAGAATTTCCATGAAGTTCTATGAAGAATTTCCCTGATGTTTTCTGAAGAAATTCGCTGAAGTTTTCTGAAGAACTTCCCTAGAGATTCCTGCAGAACTTTCATGAAATTTCTTAAAGAATTTCTCTGAAGAAATTCCCTGGTGTTTTCTGAAGAAATTCCATGAAGTTCTCTGCAAAACTTTAATGAAATTTTATGTAGAATTTCTCTGATATTTTCTGAAGAATTTCCTTAAAGTTTTATGATAAATTTCTCTGTAGTTCTCTGAAATACTTCCCTGAAGTTCTTTGTAGTTCATCCCTGAAGTTCTCGGAAAAAACTTTACTGAAGTTCTCTGAAGAACTTTCCTGATGCTCTCTAAAGAAATTCCCTGAAGTTCTCTGAAAATGAAGTTCTCTGACTCCCCTGAAGTGCTTTAAAGAATTTCCCAGAAGTTCTTTGAAGTCTTTCATGAAGTTCTCTGAAGATCTTTCATGAAGTTCTCTGAAATGGTCCCATGAAGTTCTCTGAAGGATTTACCCGAAGTTTTGTGAAGAACTTCTCTAAAGGCTTAACTCGAAGTTGTCAGAAGAACGTATCAAGCGTATCAACGTATTAAGCGTATCAATAAATGTACTAGCGATAAACATTTATTGCATAGTACACAGGCAGACCAGTGCCACGCAGTGGAATAATTCTGAATTATGAAGTCGACCGTCTGGAAGACCTCAATTTGACTTATTGGGATTGGGAAAAAAAATAGTGTTTAAAAAAAGTGAAAGTTATTGGGATAGATTTACTGAAAACTTCAGAAGCGGAATTTATGAATATGGTATATGATAAGGTTGTAGTGCTTGGCTAATTCTACAATTTTGACTACACAGAAAAAAAAATAATTATAACAGGCCCGTAAACTTCAACGATATTGTTCACAATCTTTCATGCGGCATATAACAATGTTTGAAATATTTAATACAACAGGCTAGATTCAGGCATTATTTGGCTTAGATTTACATGTAATATCGCATTATTTTCTACCATATCTACACAGATAAAAAGAAACACTGAATTTTCTGCGTTATGTAATGCACATAAAGGGAATGCTAGATTTGCCAGAAAATAATGGGATATTTCATGTAAATTTAAGCCAGATAACGCCTGAATGCAGCCTGTTGTATGAAAGATTACCAATATTGTTGTATGGCACATGAGAAGTTGCAAACAATTTCGTTGTTGACGCCTCCTTTAGCTTGGATTTAAACGAGGGGATATTCTAAACGCTTGTTAAAATTAATTATTTTTTTCTGTGTAGCATTCCGATTATGTACATTTGAGAACGCAGAAAATTCAATGTTCCTTTCTTTTTGTGTACACAGATAAAAAATAATTAATTTCCAAGACAAATAAGCGTAAACAACGATATTGTTTGCAATCTTTCATACAACTGGCTAGATTCAGGCGTTATCTGGCTTAAATTTACATGAAACATCCCATTATATTCTGCCAAATCTAGCATTCCCTTTATGTGCATTAGATAACGCAGAAAATTCAGTGTTTCTTTTTATCTGTGTACTCGTACACTTGTGCTAATAAAAGCATTGTGCATTTTGTAAATTTAGTATAAAAATCATTATCATAGGACATAACTTTTCACTTGTATCATTTTCAATTGTTTACAATCAAGAACATTAATAATAGCCTTTTTCAGAAGAAATATGCGTAGAAAGATTTTCTAGCGATTGGTGTGATTTTATTATAAATCTGATTCTTATGGATCGAGATACGCGTTCACGATTAGACAACTTTCGTTACAGTTCCGATGTTTAGTTTTCATAATTGCACCCCAGTTAAGGAAGCATAGACGTAGTCCTTTGTCAAAATATGCGTTTACTCATACTTGGGTATAACACTCCGTTCTACCTTGAATAGTTATTTCACCGAAATACCCACTACTAATATTTTTTCTAAATTCTGAGAAATTACAATTCAACGTTGCAAAATGTTCCACAATTGGCACGAATCAAAACATTAATGGTTGCATTACCTTCGAATCAGTAATTTCAAACAAATCCTAATTCATGGCGGGTCTGCAGCAGAAAACCCAATTGCCGACCCCATGGCTCAAGCTCATTAATCAAACCCCATCGCGAAAACGCCGAAACACATTAAAATAATAAACCATTGTTGAAAGCAATTTGGAGCGCAGCGCATTCATTATAATATCGAATTTCCGGCCGTGACTGCGCTCCCATAGCAAATCCATCTTCTGGAATTTCACGCACGCTGGGGAACCCATTTCTATCTAAATTCTAACACTATTCACGCGAAGATCCGGATCCGGCGAAGAGCATCAGCAGCCGAGCACAACTCACAAAACTCCCAAAAGTATCAAATTTCACTTACACATGAGTAGCGCGGGATGTGTAATGCGTAATCAGCACCCACATATTGCCGCTGATAGCGAATATAATCGCAGTATTCGTGGCTAGTCTTTTCCTACAAATCATCGTCAGAAAAGATGGAATACACGACCTGAGCCGAGCCAGTCACACCGGTTCCGAAGCAAAGAGAACGGAAACCGGGTAATCAATCATTGCAAGGAGGCAAAATCTAGCCAGCACGCGTATGCCACTCACTCCTATGCATGCAAGGAAGCAGAAACCTTTCATCAGAAAGCTTTTCCCGGATCTATGACATGCTATGTGGAATCGCACATCAGCAGTGCTGATGATGGTGGTATCGCGGACGAGGTGTGGCCACGGCATTCTACACCAGCGCTATGTTATACTCGTACTTAGTAACGAGTTCCGATGTCTGGAGCCACCGCGCCTACAAGTGCGTGTGCCTAATTCAGTTGGAAGTTATGATTATTATTAGGTGGCCCATGCCTCAGTACCATTAGGCTGTATCAGGTCCCGCACAGTCAGCCATTTGGCGCACAGTCAGCCAATGTGCGATGGATCGGAACAGTTAGAAGCGCTTCGTCTTGTGAGAAAAGATGGACGAACATGGAGCGAAACTGCGTCAGGTTCACTGTCTGCATTCTGGATGAATGGATTCACAACGAGGGGTTGCTTCCAGCGGAATCAGATAGAGATCATGCAACCTGGAAACATCGTTAAGGGTTTATCAGACTGCTGACCAGGGTGGAGTAAATATCAGATTTCATAAGGTCAGTGTGGTTTACTGGTTTGCTATTTTAAGCATTTGAGAAAAGTTTTATAGCTACCATGAAAATATGCCTTCGTTCATTCTATCAGTAGCCGTAGTAAAAAGTCTATAAGTCGCACAAATAATAATAAAAAAATAATCCTGTCTGTCAAAATATAAGTTTTTTTTGTGCAATCTAAGGGAACTTGCTCAGGTTTACTAATGATAATTATATATTGTAGTGGTTAACATCCATACCTCTCACGCTAAAGTCACGAGTTCCAATCTACCCCCGGACCAGTTACGGAAATACCCAAAATGGTATTTGAGGGACTACGACGGGAAATGAACCAGCTCAGGACTGAAAATCTCGATAATAAAAGGAAAAACAATATAATTATAAAAAGTACTGCAGTTCCTTTTTTTAAAGTGAACAAGTGAAGTGTTAGTCTGAATTTTCCTATTTTCCAATCTACTAGTAGGATAAAAATAGGGGTTTTAAAGCATTTTTTCTTAAATGTAAGAATTTATTGGTTGCAAAAACTGAGTTGTTATTAATCGATTATTAAACTTTCATAAAGCGGCGCAAAAGTAGTTGAAACTTGTTTTTAAGATTAAGAATTTTTTATCACCATGAGGCTTCAGCAGTGGACAGTAATTTTTGCTAGAACAAAGGTGTACAGAGAAACTATTGATAGCTCTGATAGAACACGACAGGTTGTCATCATTAAATTAAAGTAGTTTGATCGTGATCATAGATCGTTACTCCACGTATGGGAGAATACCAGAATAACAATCAGAATGTAGTTAAAACTTGTTTAATAGTGAAAGTGACATTTCTCGAGTAGTCCATGATTAGGACCTGAAAGCTAATATTAAACAATGGCTTTAAACGTTGATCTCTCACGAATCAAAACATTCCACTTCAATATATGGTACACAGAAAATAAATTTAATTTTAACAGGTGCGTAAATCCCCCCCGTTAAATCCCAAGCCCTTCTGCGTAAACAACGAAAGAATTTACGAAACAGTTATTTTTTGCAATCATTCATGCACCATACAACAATGTCTGCAATCTTTCATACAACAAACTTGATTCAGGGATTATCTGGCTTAAATTTACATAAAATATCCCATTATTTTCTGTCAAATCTAGAATTCCCTTTATGTACATTAGATAACGCAGAAAAATCGATGTTTCCCTTTATCTGTGTAGAGTAAACATGTCTCTACTAGATCCTGCTTTTAGTTTGCAAGAGTGTTTTGAAATTGCAGAGAACTCGATGTTTTGAAGGATGTATGGAATCAAATTGCACCACAAGAAAAGATTCAGCAGAACTCACAAATTCAACCAAACGTATTCAAACTTTCAGAGAATTAAAAAGCATATCATTCACCCTTCCCATGTTCGTGTTCTTCAATTTCATAACCATATCCAAATGCACGAACCTTCCTTTTAACATTACTCATAAGATTGGTACGTTTGAACCAATTGATTTTCGTGTCGGAATCCGTGTCGAAATCTTCATATCTACCTCAAATTTTACTTATTTAGGATGCCTCCTTTTGCTGCATGATGGCCTACCCAAGGAACATTGCTGGTTTTATCATGGTTTTATAGCATTCTTGAAGTCTAATTCATGCTCTTCAGAACCCTTATAAAACCAAAATTGTTACTTGGGTAGTTCTTCTGAACTGGCCGCAGCTCCGTTTGGGGGATTGAGATGCTTCGACACACCACCATTCCAGAACATCTTTCGAGTAATGTCTGGCTACACAGAAAAAAATAATTAATTTTAACAAGCGCGTACAATTTCCCCTCGTGTAATTCCAAGCCAACGGAGCGTAAACAACGATATTGTTTGCAATCTTTCATACAACAGGCTCGATTCAGGCGTTATCTGGCTTAAATTTACATAAAATATCCCATTATGTTCTGCCAAATCTAGCATTCCCTTTATATGCATTAGATAACGCTGAAAATTCAGTGTTTCTTTTTATCTGTGTAGAAAAGCGAAGGACCATCGTATGACCTCAGAAGTGGAAGTAGGCGCTTTTGGAGGCATTCCTTGTGGTTTACCTGCCCATTAGCAGTCCCGGTTGCCACGAATGGGGTGCTCCGCTTTCCACACGAGCAAATTGCTTGCCAAATCATGTAAGGAGTGGTTCGAAAATAAGCTAACCACAAACTTTCTTTCAAATTATGTTGAAAACCGATATTTTATTCATACAAAAAATTGATCCTCTATTGTACGAGGTTAAACTTGAACATAATGAAGACCGGATGAAATTTAAGTTATTCCTTCACGAATTTTCGAACTTTGGATCGAATGCTCTTCATCAAGTTCCGGACAAGTGTTGCATCGCATTTTTTGGACGCTTGAGCCCAAATTTTGACGTAGACTACGTCTCACGGCAAGGGTAGGGTGTTAGTTGAAAATCTAAAATATTGCGACCGTCACGGAAAACCGTACGTTTTGTACGCGAATAACTCAAATAATTCACGATAGATTTACATGATTTCTTCTTCAATCGGTCGGAAATTTTACCGCGCTCCAATTCAATTGTCAAACATTATTATCAAGCAATAGTAAACTATTGAAAATAACGCAAACATAAGGTGATGTCTTATAATGTCATTTTGCAGAGTAAATTTACCAAATTTCCTATCACAGATTTCAAATCGAAGCAAGGAACGTCTTGCATCATCTTCTTCTTCTTTGTGTTAGAGAGAGACTTTAACCAATCATGTCATTCCTCTCTCCATGTACGTCTCGCAGGCAGCTGAGAACGGCATAAGCGCACACTCGCACACATAGGAAAATTTTGCCTCAGTCGTTTGGCAGCATTGAAGCTGTACGGAGCTGGTCGCTGGTAGCTGATCGCAGCTGCTTCATTTGTCGGCAGCGGAGCTGGTCGCAGAGGCAGCTGATGGTAATATGTACCAAGGCTTTCCCAAACAGCGACCGTCGCGATGAGGTAAAATGGCGGATTATGGGGGCGCACAATCACGTCGGTTTGTGCAAGCCGCCATCTTACCTCATCGTGACGATTGTTTCGCCCAGGGGCCTGACGGGCAGCCATTTTCCTGTAGCCAACATCTCTAACATCCAAACGTCAACAGTTTCATTGTTTGTAAACAATACTGGTGTTCATGCCCGTAGTATTTTCGAAGCTGTTCATAAAGTTTATGTGATAAATACTATGGTATTCGTTTCCCGTAGAGAAAATTTCAGCAAAGTCGTCTTTCCTTAATAAGAAGAAAAGTTCTTGTGAATATTCAATTTTTAAAATGAAATGCTTCGTACCATCATGTGTGAGTGATTTCCACAAAAAATTAGAAGATGTTACAGCCAACGGTCTATTGAAACGATCGAAGCATTGTTTTCCTAAAGATTTTGAGCGCTGTATGCAGTGGCTGCAGGCAATCGCTGATGCGGAGAATGTGGAATTTAACACCAACGATATTAATTTCAATACCGCACGCTTATGTTCCTTACACTTTTCGGCATCTTCATTTAGCAGTAGAAATAATCAGCAGCGCCTGCGAAAAGATGCCGTTCCAACTATATTCTCGCATTACAACATCAAGTAAACTTGTTTTATCCCACTGAAATTCATTAAAATAATCTTAAAAATCTTTTAAATAGAAACGAATACTTCTTTGTTGAATCCGAAAACGACCATTCAATGCAAGCACATAATGAGGGTGTTATATCAACGATACCCCCAGGAAATGATATTACTGGAATCTATTCTCGACCGGTAAACAAACGATTCGATATTTTGGAGACATAAGCACAACTGGTGAAATATCGGCAGAATCCGTATTGATTGCTTTACGAAAGTTGAAAAAACAGTTTTGCCGTAAAAGTGACTCGAATAAGCTGCTCAGATCACAAAATAAGCGGCTACGTGATAAACTGACTAGCATGTCAGATCTTGTCAATAAACTCCAGGAGAAATTTGCTATTTGTCAGTTACAAGTAAGTTTATTTAATGCCAGATAATTTTCAATTTTATTCATAACAAATGTAAAATATAGCATTTTTCGATGGATAACGGATTGCTTAATGAACTGAGATCAAGACAAAAAGGTCAGCCTTATAGCGATGCTCTTCGTAGTTTTGCAACTACCTTACATTTTTATTCGGTACAAGCCTATAAATTTGTACGTGAAATTTTCAAAAAATCGTTGCCGCATCCCAGAACATTGATTCGATGGTATGAAAGCGTGGATGGTGAACCGGGATTCACTAGAGAAGCGTTGGATGTGCTTCGAGCAAAAGCAGAAGAATACTCACAGGAAGGGAAAACTTTGTTGTGTTGCCTCTTAATGGATGAGATGGCCGTGCGACAACATGTCCAATGGAATCCACATACTAAAAAATTGGACGGATTGGTTCAGCATCATGGGCTCCCTTTCCAAAACAACAATAACCCAGATGATGCACAAGTAGCTAAGGAAGCCTTAGTTTTCATGGTCACTGGAATCCAAGAATCATGGAAAATTCCCTTCGCATACTTTCTCATCAACGGGATCAACGCCCCGAACAAAAGCGATTTGGTGCGTACTTTGCTGTCTACTCTGTACGATATCGGAGTGCATGTTATAGCTTTCACTTTCGATGGTACAAAAACCAATTTCTCCACTGTCAATCGCCTTGGTTGTAACCTGCAAATCGAGCCAGGATATCCGCTAAAAACAAGCTTTCCTCATCCATGTGGAAATTACGAAGTATCGATTATCCTAGATGCTGTACATATGTTAAAACTTGTAAGAAACACACTGCACTCTCAAGTTTCACTGCATACAATGTGTGGATCAGCTCGGTGGAATGACATTGTTGAACTGAATAATGTACAAAATAAGACTGGTCTTCGAATTGCACATAAATTATCGGACAGTCATATAAATTTTGCTGCATCTAAAATGAAAGTAGTGTTGGCTGTGCAAACTATCAGCAATAGTGTAGCAGATGCCTTAGAAATCTTGCGTCAAACAAATGAAAAATTTTCAGGTTGCAGAGGAACTATCGAATTCTTGCAGCTTTTCAATGATATGTTTGATGTACTTTACAGTATGTCAACTGAAGCTGAAGATTTCAAAAAACCATTGAGTGAGAAAAATTTTGATCTTTATCATCATGCTTTTGAGTATGTAGAAAACTACATTCGGAGCATTACGCTTTCCGATGGAACCCCTATTTTAACATCACCCAATAAGACTGGTTTTTTGGGATTTTTAATTAACATCCAAAGCCTCCGAAATCTATATTCGTCTTATTACGAAAATTCAGAATTTGATGATGAACTGTTTACATACCGTTTGAGTCAAGATCACCTTGAAATGTTTTTTGGAGCTATTCGAGCTAAGGGTGGATCTAATAACAACCCGAACGCTTGCCAGTTTAAAGCAAGCTATAAGCGGATGCTTCTTCAGAACAATGTTAGTTCTTCATCGAAAGCTAACTGTTCGAATGTAAGCGAGACAAAAGCCCTTCTTGCACCAGGAAAGCAAGAGAAATCATCAGATACCAGAGAGACATTAACCATAACTGATTTGCCTAACAGATCAACCGATGATTTTGAAACATTTGAGAAAGATACTTTCACATTCACACTTCCTGGAACGAAGTGCCCAGAACATTCACACGAAAATTTTGTCCACCACAAAATGCAGCAATTGCATCATGAATATCATTCGAGATGATGCAGGAACCATACTATCAATTTGCAAAATAACAGAGTTTAATTTCAAGGTACTTTATTTAAATTTTGAAATCCCAAACACTTTTCCTATCTTTAATTTATTAACACCATTTCAGGCAATTGTCGGTGATCATCAAAATGTTGATATTTCTATATACTACGAAGGATTGCTTGATTGCATAATGGAGCATTCTAAACGAAATTTTGATATTTTGTGGGAACAACAATGGCAGCAGCTTGTTGATAACACGTTTTGTGATGACGGACATAAAATGCAGTTGATTAGAGAAGTGATCGTTAGCTATCTTGACATCAGAATGAAATCATATGCAGAAAAAATGAAACCTTTCAAACCAACGAATCGACAGAAACTTACTAAGCTGATCCTTTTCGAGGGAAACTGAGCCACAAAAGAAAAATGTCATTATATTTTACCTTATTTTATATACATAAATGCAATAAATGCAATACTCGTTAATTAGTTTTGATCAATATTTAATCAAAAAATGTAAGCCTCTAATGATTGAAGCCGTAACAAACATGAAACGTTCTAAAGTGGCCTGGTTATAGTCTCGTGAATTGACGTTCCGTAGCTTAGTCCAGTTATATTCGCTCTAGCTCCAGCCATACGTAAAAATACTACCAGCAACTAAGATTACGACCTTAAGCTCAATTTTTCCTCTGAGGAATTATGAATGCATCCTAAAAAAACAACAAAAAACATCACTGAACTTCAATCGATGGGCCTAATCAGTCCTACCTTTGGCTCTGCAGTCCGCTGTTAATTCGTCTTCGTCTTTCAGAATTAAATGCACACGAACATTTCGGTTGATTTCATATCAGGATGCTCTAGCTAATAGGAGCAACTTCGTGCTGTTCTCCTCCACCTCTCGCTGGGTCTCCGGGTACGTGAAACATGATGCCAGAAGCTATTCGATCTGTAATCAAGTAGTGAGTAGCACAGTGAATGTGATCAGTAGCTGTGGTTCTAAAAGTAAGCAAAAACATGACTGCAATAATTAAGACCGTTAATCAATCAAAATAACTTACCTGCTGTTGCTGAGTGGATTAAACAGTAATTGACGCAGTAAACTTTCCATTAATAACCGAACTATCGCTTGGAACCGTAACAAACTCAATAAATTTGGAAATAAAATATTACAGCTGCAAGCATTGTGACTGTTTGTAAGTTTTTTTTTCTTTTTCTATTATCTCAATAAAAACAAACAAAACAAACGTCAGACGGGCCCGACGGGCCTTATTTAAATAAGGCCCGTGATATGTTGCATACTGTCAATCGCTAGTAAATAGGATAGGGTTGCCAGGCCCCTGGTTTCGCCGCGACTTCGAAAACGCTGCTGTTTGGAGAAAAGCGTCTTTGGGGCGAGCAGCAGTAGGTGAAAATAATCTGTCCTTTTGAGGAAAATAAATTATAATAAAAGAGTTGTTTATTAAAGAGCTAATCTTAAATTTAGTTCGGTGCTCGGTAGCCGTCGGTTAAAATTTTACCAAGCTGGTAGGCGCAATCCATAAATTGATAATCTGTCCTTTTGAGGACAACTAATTTAATTGAAAGAGTTGTTTATACAAGAATTAAACTTTTATTTCGTTTGGTTTGTGTGTCTAATATCATGGTGCCGATTCGTTCGCTGCAACTGCAAAAACGCCTCCATGGAGGGCGAGCCGTCGGAAAAATTTTACCCAATTGGTTGGAGCAATCCACAAATAATCTGTCCTTAACGTTTTAGCCATACTGAATTCACTAATTTACCTGATATTCACATAGAAACATGAATAATAATTTCACAAGAAAACCATTGACCATATTTTAGGTACGCATTTCACGTTATATTCCCAACTATGGCCTAATGTATTAATCACATAGTAAAATGTAGAATATAAAAGTTTTCAATGGAAAAGTAAGAGTGAGCGGTTGTGTATTTTTCGAAGGGCTTATTCATACCAACACCTATATAACTAAATGAATATAGTGGGAATTTTAATGTTTTGAAATGGAATGGCCGATTGATCATATGAGAAAGTCATTTCGTTTTTATAAAGTAGCTTTATATTCCGTATAGTATACCGAATATAGCTGAATGCCCAATGCGATAATATAAATAAAGGCCGGGGCAATGAAATAAATAAACTTTAATGAAATTCGTTCGAACAAGAATCCGTAATGATATCCATATCCATCGAAAGTTTTCGACTCCATAATGTTAGTTGGTGACTTTTCATGGTCCAGTACAGCAAACGCCTTGTTAAGCATGTCTTAGCAAAGGTATAACTAGTTGAATATCGTTTCTAGCTAAATTATTGAATGAGTTATAGTATAAATTGTAATCGTAATGCACTACATAATCGACTGAGTCAAGAGACATGTACCCTATATAACCTTACAACAACTGCAAGATAATTTTTTGTTTTTCTTCTGTTTGATAAAACTTTCTGAACTTTGAACATTTTTAGAGACGCTTACACATCTGAAAATGTTGCAATTGATTATTATGTTTTCATAGCAATCACTAAACCTGTCGGATATTTTCTGATAACGAATTTTATCGTAATTTGAATTCTAGAGTATTTCAATGTTTATTATTACCCTTGAAATTTAGAATTGCTAAAATAGCATAAATTGCAAATCTTTGATTCTTTCAAGTTGAATTATGCAAAGGCATACTACAACTCAGATTGTATACAAATGATTCGAATGGTATGGTTTTTAAATGGTGAATGTTAAATAGGAGACAAGGTATCAGTCAAAATATATGTTTGTATTTCAGGGCCACCAAAGAGTTATAAAGAGTGTACAAGAGAATTTTCCCACATACTGACTTCATAAAACCAAACGGCCCTTTTCAGGGCCATCAAATAATATCTCAAGATCGTACAATAGAATTTTCTTACATACTGGCTTTAAAACGCTAGTCTAATGTCCCATAAGAGCCGCACCCGTCATATTGTGACTTAAACTGCTTCTATCGACTTAAACTGCTTCGACCGGCCCGAATAATTGAAACCCTTTTAACGCTAATAATAGCCACACAGAATTTCCCTGACATTATAATGCATCACTTGGTTTAACATAGTCTACGTCAACCGGTCGTGTCTTGTACACAACCCCACTGATTTTTTTTGAACTCCTGCATGTTCCCAGCTGCCTTACGAGTCAGACCCTCTTCTCGATTGCCCAGTAACGTTCGATGGGTCGAGGTTGAGGGCAATTTGGTGGATTGATATTTTTGTCAACGAAATCTATACCCTTTTCCGCAAGCCAATTGAGAGTGGTTTTGGCATAGTGAGCCGACGCTAAATCCGGCCAAAACAGTGGAGGTGTACTATGCTTCTTATACAAAGGCAACAATCTCTTCTGGAGACACTCAGATCGATAGATTTCCGCATTTATAGTTCCGGTAGTGTAAAAAATGGTTGACTTCAAACCACAGGAACATATTGCTTGCCATAGCAGTACCTTTTTTTCTCCACTTGAATCGACCTGCCCGCATCGCTCACATCCTCCCCAACGACGGCAGTAAAGTATTGTGGGTTTTTGAGTCCTTCTTTACACAGGTCTCATCGTCCATCAAAACGCATGCATCTGGACGCTGCAAAAGACGCGAATACAATTTCCGGGCCTTTGTTGCTGCTCGCTTCTTCTGCTCTGTACTTTGTTTCGAGATTTTCTGCTTCTTGTAGGTCTTCAGGTGGTTTCGCCTCTTGATACGCTGGATCATTCCGACACTCGTTCCTGCTTTTTTGGCCAAATCACGTATTGACATTGATTTGCTCTTCATGATTAGAGATACCACTTTCTGCTCCAGTTTCGGGTTGGAAGAGCCGGGTTCTCTGCCTCTTCCTGGTAGCTTATCCAAAGAATAGTGTTCCCCAAACTTATTAATGATGGTTTTAACACTCGCATGATGAATTCCAAACTGCTTCGCCAATATTCGCATAGAAATACCCTTCTCACTTAGCCTTGTGTCCAGAACCTTAATTTTCACTTCCTGTTCAATACGCGACATTTTGAAAACGCAGAATTTGAACCGCACAAACAAGTAAACAAAAGAAAACTGACAGTCAAACGCACAGCATGCAGTGTTCAGAGCATAAAAAACCATCACAAATACATGCGTACAACGCAAATGTATGTGAATAGCTTATATTCGATACACTCCTTACACAGATAGAAAAAAACATTTAATTTTCTGCGATTTCTAATGCACATGGAAGAAATGCAAGATTTGGCAGAAAATAATGGGATATTTCAATGTAAATTGAATCTACTCTGTTGTATGAAAGATGGCAAATGATGGTCCATGAAAGATTACAAATAATGGGCGTGCTGGTCTTATGTCCATATGTCGGACTACCGGTCTAAATAAAGATTGTACTCGAAAAAAAATGCACGGTGCAATTTTTTTCATAATCGCTCGCGTGGTTATCGAGATGGCTTCCAAGCAAAAAGTGCTTCTACAAAAAGTTATGGGTGCTGTCGTGGAAAATCCAGGCCAGTTCCACCGGTGGATTGCGAAACAGTTGGGAATCGACAATTCAACCGTGTCCTGTGTGGTAAAATCGTTCAAGGATACCCTGCTGACCCAGCGGTGATCTGG
Source organism: Aedes japonicus (assembly GCA_034211315.2). Taxonomy (NCBI): domain Eukaryota; kingdom Metazoa; phylum Arthropoda; class Insecta; order Diptera; family Culicidae; genus Aedes; species Aedes japonicus. Next base: position 209,266 of record JASCZW010000370.1, on the reverse strand, counting down.
CAGCGGTGATAAGCGAAGACGACTGACCCGCAGTGATCGGAAAAGTCTTTTTTCACGGCGAAATTAATAACTCCTGAAGGGTTACGTTACAGATTCATGGTGTCTTGTACAAAGTTGTATATAAACAAGTTGTCCATTTTGTGGTTGATAATTTTGTAGTTCCAAACTTTGCTGTTGCAAACTTTTGAACGAAACACAATAGAAGGTTGAAGTCAAGGACAAGTTTGTAGAGAATATAATTGCAAGCAACTTAACTCAAGACACCATTTTTTTTTAACAAAATCATGTTGCCTTTGACATCACCCTTCTATTGTGTTTTGTTCAAAATTTAGCAACAACGCCGCCCTAGCGGTAAAATTTTGAACTGAAAATCTATCACCACAAGATGGGCAACTTGCTTAGGTTGAACTTTGTAGAAGAAACCATGATTCGAAAACGTCACCCTTAGGAGTTATTAATTTCGCCGTTAAAAAAGGCTTTTTTCAGGACGTGGCCAAGAAGGTCAATTCTTCCATCTGATTCCTCCAGTAGACTATGGAGCGGGCCGGACTTTATGACGTCAAGGTAAGGAAGGCGCCTAATGGAACCGATAAACAGAATACGTTGGACAAATCTTGTGCCAGGAAGTTCTGGAGAAGTTTTGGAAGAAGTAGTTCGACAAATTTGCCAAGAAGTACTTGGTGTGACAGGCGACCTGTGAGTGCGGCATGTTCAGCAACCATACATAACGACCGGCACTATCAACGCCCTGCTGCCTTTCCTTCAGTCCCACGAATCCACTAAACTCTTCAGAACTTCGCCCAATAGAAAAATTCTGGGCGATTGTGAAGGGCATGCTCCAGAAAACAGGGATCGTCTTTGAAAAAAAGAGTGGATGAAAGTATACTAGGCTGTCTGAAAAGTCCTTTTAATTTCTTATAGTTGGCGTTGGTAATCGCCAATGTGATCCATTTTCTATGAGCTTCACTCCTTGAATGACGGCTGTCAAAATTTTAGCCATTTCTGTCCACGCATTCATTAGTGACAAGAGTGAAAATAGACCGATCAGCAAGTTTTTTAAAAATGGATAAATCCGAGTTTCGAGTTTTAATAAAATACTATTTTCTACGCAAAAAAAATGGCTGCCGAAACCAAAGCCAAGCTCGGAAAGTTTTTTCTAGCCTCTGCTCCGTCGATTGAAACGATTCATAAGTGGTTTGCTGATTTTCGTTGTGGCCGTACGAGCATCGTTGACGCACCGCGTTCTGGACGCCCAAATGAGGTCACTACAACAGAGAACGTCGATAAAATCCATGATATAAATATTTCATGTCAATTTTAGTCAGATAACACCTGAAGCTAGTTTGTTGTATGAAAGATTGTTGTATGGTCCATGAAAGATTGCAAAAAAAAAATTGTAGTTTACGCCTCCTTTGGCTTGGAATTTAACGATGGGAAATTTCACTCGCTTGTTAAAATGCATTCTGTGTATTTGATGTTACCGGAATCTTAATTTAAACGGGTTTCGGGATTGGCACGGTTTTTTTTACACCGATTTCGGAATTAGCGCGGTGTTTTTCAACATGGATTGAAAAAAAAACGTGCAAAATCATAAAGGGATTAGTTGCGGTATCCGTGTAATAGAACCGTATTAAAACAAACGTGTAAAAACAAACCTAAGTGTACAGTGACCGGCAAAAATAAAGATCCACCTTTGATCAATGTATTATTGTTGAGAAAAAAACACGTATTTTTGAAAAAGTAGGGTATTCCAATACATGTTTCTGAAAAATAAACATAGACGAACCATTTCAGCACAAAAATAACGATCACTTTTATTCCTTGCATAAAATAGAAAACAAAACTATTGGAGTTTAGTAAAATACGAATGACATAAAAAAGGTCCACTTCATGTATGAATAAAAAAAATAATCGAAAGAGTTGGAGTCAACTCTTCAATAGTCAATATGATCTCCCTTCGCTTTAATGATGGACTGCAATCGTTTCGGGATGCTTTCGACTAGGTTTCTGAGGTGTTGTGAATCCAACTCATTCCAGGCCTGCTTCAGTGCCGCAAAATATGTTTGCTTGTTTGTTACGTGGGTTTTTTCGACTCTATTGTCGAGAATTGCCCAGAGATTTTCAATTGGGTTTAAATCTGGGCTCTGAGGAGGCCATTCCAAGGGTTTAATCCGACAGGCACGGAAAAAAAGCTTGTGTTTTCTTGGCCGTATGCTTTGGGTCGTTGTCTTGCTGAAAAATGTAATTATCTTCCAGACCCATTTTCAGCAAAGATTCTTCCATATTCTCGTTCAGAATATCTATATACCCATCTGCCGTCATAATACCACTGATTAGAATAAGATTCCCCACTCCAAACCATGAGCAACAGCGCCAGACCATGATATTTCCACCACCGTGCTTCATGGTCTCTTGTAGATATTTATCCTTCAGCCCTTCATCGCTTTTCCGCCAAACTCGCAGTCATCTATTTCTGTTGAACAGCTCAAACTTTGATTCGTCTGACCAAACAACCCGTTTCCAGAACTCCAGTGGCTTATTTATATGGTTTCTTGCAAACCGCAATCGCTTCTCCTTATTTACCCTACTTATGAACGGCCGTTTCCGAGCAAAATGACTTCTCAAACCGTGCTCAGCAATGCGTCGCCGAACTGTACGATCGGATATCGAAAGGCTTAAGGAGTGTATCGAAAAGTAGTTATAAACATTCGATGCGTTATTACGCATAAACTACTGTATATATTTTTAGCGTGTAAGCGCCATTTGCTTTGTTTACATGTCAAAAATGATTATTCGGTTCATTCATTTCCGTTGATAAAGTTGTATTCAAAATGTCGCGAATTGAATTTGAGACTAAAAAGAAAATTCTGCACACTTGGTGCACCGAAAAGAGTAAATGTTCACCCGGCAAGTGTAAAACGCATCATCAAAAAGTTTGGTAAGGAGTGCTCCCTCAAGGATTTACCAAGAAGTGGCCGGAAACCCGGCTCCAGCAACCCCGATTTGGACCAAAAAGTTGTGGATAATATTCAACGGAACAAATCTGCCTCTACTCGCGATCTAGCCAAGAAGTTCAGGACCAGCATCGGAATGATTCAACGAATAAAGCGCAGGAATGACTTGAAGACGTACAAAAAGCAGAAAGTGCCCAAACAAACTCCGGAACAAAAGTCTCGTGCCAAAACCAGGGCTCGAAAGCTGTACAGCTGCATTTTGGACAATGTCGACCAGTGCATTTTGATGGATGACGAAACATACGTTAAAGAAGGTTCAAGAACGCTACCGGGGCCGCAGTTTTATACTAAATCTGTTGGGGAACGTGTGCCAACCGCAGATACGACTGTTGCGATGGAGAAATTCGGTCAGAAGGTGCTCATTTGGCAAGCTATTTGCACATGTGGCTTGCGTTCTTCAATTTTCTATACAAAGGAACTATAAATGCTGAGATTTATCAAAAGGAATGTTTGAAGAACAGGTTGCTACCATTGTATAGAAAGCACTAGTCCCTCCTCTCTTCTGGCCAGATTTGGCATCGGCACGTTACGCCAAATCCACTCTACAGTGGCTGACGGAGAATAACATCAAGTTCGTAGAAAAAGACATCAACCCGCAAACTGTCCCCAGTTGCGACCGATCGAACGCTATTGGGCAATAGTCAAGCGTATATTTAAGAAGGATGGTACAGTGTCCCAAAACATGACCGATTTTAAGAAAAAATTGGGCAGCGGCATCCAGGAAGTGCACAAAGGTCACTGTGCAGAATTTGATGGCAGGTGTCAAATCAAAGGTACGGGCATTCTACAGAAATGAACATGATGACTGGTTTTTCCGTTTGGATCTTTTGTAAACATGTTAAGCTATAATAAACTGAAATAGTATGTTAATTTTAACCATGTTTTCATGCCTATTTTATTATTTGGAAGTTTATAACTACTTTTCGATACACTCCTTAGCTTTTCTCTGAGCTCACGGATGGTAACAAACGGATCCTTTTTAATTTCTCGGATGATTCTAGTGTCTTCGCGGTGATCAGACTTGCGATTGCGTCCACGTCCTGTTAGATCTGCGATACTTTCAAGCTTTTGGTGTTTTAAAACTATTTTCTGCACTGCACCACGGCTTACACCATACTTTTTGGCAACTTTGCGCTGAGATTAGTTTTTTGAGCAATCGCGCACGATAAGATTTCGAACTTGGTAATTGAACTGTTATTTTTCTTCCTCCCATGATCGATTCTTAAAAAACTCGTCACTTGGGTTAAACTCACTTATTTCTCACAACTGTAGCAATTATCTGTGATGGATGTAAATAAAGGAATGTCAAAAGCATGATCAACAAGGGGTAAGCCAAGTGGATGTACACGGAAAGTATTTTTTTTTCCTAGTGGATCTTTTTTATTGACATACCGTAAACACAAGCTTATTTCATTTTTCACATGCAGTTGGCTGAAATTAATATGTATATTCAAACTTTTACGCTAAGCTTCATGAATGATACCTAAATATGTACAGTACGAGTAAGAAAGTTGCTATTGATACGAAGTTGTAAAGATATCTATGCCTGATTAGTATACGGCTCGATGGATCTTTTTTTTCGCCGGTCACTGTATATGTCAGCACTAGGCATGACAGGCTTCGGCAGCACTCTTACTTCTTCTTATTTCTCCTATGTTATACGCCTCCGTTTTTCCATACCACTCCACCCGTTTTGAGTAGTGGCATAAGTTTTAAGAACACGGGAAATAGTAGAGTTCACTATTTCCGACTTTGAACTTTTAGCGTTATCTAATATTTAATGTAAATTTAAGCCAGATAACGCTTGAATCTAGCCTGTTGTAAGAAAGATTGCAAACATTGTTGTATGGCGCATAAAAGTTTGCAAACAATTTCTTTGTTTACGCTTCCTTTGGTTTGTAAGTAGATGAGGGAAAATTTTATGCACCTGTAAAAATTTTTTTTTTCTGTGTATGGCACGATACGAAAGATTTGAACTTTCGATGCCCGTACACAATTTTGTCATGAATCCTTTGCCTTTTCAGCTCCCTTTCAAATACTTTTCCGCAAGTTTTAATGAAACTTAGTTGATGTGAACAATACATATAGGACTGAAGTTTTAAACGTTTTACCCTAACGGCAAAAAAGTTTTAGATCTTTGAGTGTGTTGCAATTTTTACGTGGACAACCTTTAGTTGTCCTTAGTAGGCCAAGAGCTGGGGCAGAAATCCTACAGGAACAAAAAGGTAACCAAAAAATATCACAACCAAACCAAAATTTGATTCATAATGTATGCGCATTCAGTTGACAACCATTGAAAAAAAACGGAATAATATCACAAACGAAAAGCACTTGTAACCGCTTTTACCGTTTCATGCCCGTTGCAAAGCCCCTCGACGGCATGCTTCATGAATCGATTCCCTACACCCACGGCCTAAATATACCTCGAAGGAACGTTGGAGGCTCACTGAGCCACGCACGTACATATTTCCCACTATTTGCAGTTCATGATGCGGTGATTAATAAACAACGCTCAAGTTACTCCTTTCGATGAGAAACTATTCATTCCTCACGTGCAAACATCCGTTCACCTCGGAGCAAAGGGTTGATTGAAAGCCCTGAATAATGCGATTCAATGTTTCTGACGGTGCCTTACGTACCAAAAGAAATTTGCTATTCAACGCAATTTCATTAGTGTGGTATTTTCTCGCTGTAACGACGAATCAATAGAAACTGCCCCTTGGGAGGGACTTTTACGCTCTTTCAAACACAACGCTTTTCATTGGCGTCTTTGTGAGAGCCGGTCTATCGGACGCCTTCTTTTGATCATCAGACGGCAATAATTCCTTGGTAGCTAATTACAACCTGTGCTTTGATGACGGAAGCAAAGTAGAAATTTGCATTCATTTACGATGCAGCAGCGGGGATTTGTGGCATCAGGCCGTAAAAACCGACCGGCATTAAAACTAATTATACTGTCTGAGAAGGGAGAATACCGGCTGCCGGTAATGATTTCCTCGTGCACTTGTCAGAACAATGTCAGGCAAGTGATTTTCCGGCCCAAATGTAATACCCGAAAAACCGGCTAATCCCAAAACCGAAAAACAATTCCATTGCTGCAACCCACGTCAACAGTCGAGCAGTAAACCAGTTTGTAGTCCGCCATCCGGAACACATCGAAATTATTCATTCACCGGCAGGAGCGCTCGGTATCAACCTGTTCATGTCCCTTTTTCGCTTGGAAGGTGATATACGGCTACCTGACCGAATCATTAGTTCCTGATATAGATTCATACATGTTGTAGTTGGTGCTCCGGTGGTAGCCTCCGAAAATACCATGAACATTATACATGTCACTCGTCCGCTCGGGGCCGTTCTATTAACGATTGTGGTAAAATAATTAAAATTTCAATATTAATAAGCAGATTTGCGGTGTACAACGTGAGGAGGGGAGGGGGGAAGGCACAAGTGGAGCTAATAAAGATTTTCGTCCATTTTAGGAGACTGACACATTGTTGGAACATCATGAATACCTGAATGGCTGTCTGTCTGTGTAATGAAAATTGACAGGGGTAGCAAATTTAGAGGTGAGCTAGGTGAAATTAATTCATGCGAATGTTCTAACACGTAAATTGCTATTAGAACCTTGAGCATATTGAATGTCTTATTCTTGTTTATAGTCATTGCCGAACGATTATCGGCTAGTAGTTGATTAGTTTTTCAGAAACTTCGTTCTGAAAAAAATTCGTTCTATTATATTCAAAAAGGAGCAATGTAGAATTCTTGGGATGAATATCGTAGTAGTTAACATACCCGAGCAAAGGTGTATACCAAGTTGATAACAAGTTCTAATATCCAAATATCAGTGTTTGATCACAAAATATGCTATAATTTAGGCTGAATAAACAGCAAAAATAACAAAAGAGATAACAAATTAATATTCGTTGGATATCACAATATTTACTCGTCTTATTATCCAGTTCAGTTTGATAAAAAAATTTGGGATATGAACAACTTTGCTTGGGAATCCGAGCAAAGGATTATACCAAATTGATAACAAGTTCTAATACCAGGTTATCATTTTTTGATCACTGAATATGTTATCATTGAGGCTGAATAAACAGCCAAGAAACAGAATGAATAGCGAAAAAAAACTCGTTGAATATCATAATAATAGCTTATGTTGTTATCACTGCGAACAACTTGATAAAAAATCCTGTATTGTTAGCAAATTTATTTTATTAATCAACTAATAACGTTTATAAAAAATTGTGGTTTCAAAATAATAACATATGATAACAACATTTGCCAATGGTGATAACTAAATTTCCTGAGAACTGAGATAACAGAACTTGTTACTTATATAATATCAGCTTGTTATTTTCCTTTTCTACCCTAGCAAAGGAAAATAACAAGCTGATATCATATAAGAAACAAGTTCTGTTATCCCAGTTATCATTTTTATTTTCGCTGTTATTGCATAACAAATTTAGTTATCACCATTGGCAAATTTTGTTATCATATGTTATCATTTTGAACAAACTATTTTTTATGAACGTTATTAGTTGAATTGTAAAACTATAAATTTTTCCAGCGTATTTGAACAAAAAATTTTGCTTGTAATTAAAATATTTTTTTTCAGTCGAGAATTTGATTTCAAATTGATAACATAATTTGATAATATTTCAATAATTTTGCTTACAATACAGGATTTGTTATCAAGTTGTTCGCAGTGATAACAAAATAAGTTATTATTATGATATTCAAGGAGTATTTTTTTGTTATTCATTCTGTTATTTTGGCTGTTTATTCAGCCTAAATGATAACATATTCAGTGATCAAAAAATGATAACCTGGTAATAGAACTTGTTATCAACTTGGTAAAATCCTTTGCTCGGGAAGTTAGAACTAGTTTATTGAGTTGCAGATAACATTACTCAGGCCTGCCTTGTCGCTTTGTTTAGCCTGAGTCTAAGCTGTAAGTTGGCGTTCAACTTGTTTTCGTTCTTGAACCAGAAAAAAACGGACCAAGAGGAAAAACGTAACCCTAGCAAAGTAAAATAGCAAACTGATTTCAAATAAGTAACAAGTTTTGTTATCTCAGATATCACTTTGAATTCGCCTGTTATCGCATAACAAATTTAGTTATCAATATTGACAAATTTTGTTATCATCTGTTATCAATTTTCAAAGACGTTTTTTGGCGAACGTTACTGAATTCTGTCAGCATGCTGACGAATGCTGATTATTACCAGCATGTGATGGTATGGAATTGAGCCCCTCACCAGAAGCACTTCTTCAGTTATTAGTGTTATTTGAAATTATCTCAAGAAATTTGTTCGTATCACAAAATTTGTTATCCAAATGAACTCGATGATAATAAAACGAGTAAATATTGTGATATCCAACGAACTTTAATTTGTTTTGGCTGTTTATTCAGCCTCAATCATAACATATTTTGTGATCAAACACTGATATTTGGATATGAGAACTTGTTATCAACTTGGTATAAACCTTTGCTCGGGAATACAGTTATTGCTTTATTCAAAGCAGGAACAAGGCAGAAGGATGTGCAGAAGTTTATGAAACCGTACAATCAAAAGGTACCTGAAGACCGACTCTACTAAAAATTGGTATGGCGTTGCCTAGCCTCAGCAACTACACCTGCCACGATTTGAAAAAAATCGCGTCCGAGTTCCATTCAACTGGTTTAAGGGCTTCATATACCAGATCGCAGTATCCGACGAATCCTTAAAAAGAGGCATGGTACAATCCATTTCTTTAACGGGAAGGAAAATCTGCAACCAGACTCCTGAAGAACTCAGGGTGTGGGATTGAGGGGTCACGACCCATTAAAAACCCTCCCATGCCTTTAGCGCTGCAACCCCTCCCTGGAAACAGCTTTCGGTATTACTTCCGGAATCAGGCTATTGTGCTTTAAGCATCCGCTTATGTTTAACTACATAGGACTTTAGTAGTTAGTTGGCCCCTCTGACCAGCCGCTGGTCATTTCGCCATCTGACTTGGAGCTCGAGGACGATCTGCGAGGAAGCCATGTTACCCCCGCCCCAGTCGTCCCGGTCTTGACACATTTTCCGAACTAGATTATCCGAAGTCATGTTCCGACCGGTCACGGCCGTTATGCCGTTGAAGCGAGGACAAGCGAAGAACACATTTTCTGCGGTTTCCTCAACATCCGAGCATACAGGTCACGCAGAGGACTCAGTGTGCTTGTACTTGTATATATACTGTCTATCGAAGCCGTGACAACTCAGCTAACCAATAAGCAGTTCTAAAGCGTCTTTGCGGCAGCCTATCAAGCATTTAAGTCGCCTTAAATGCAATATAAATGCCACTTTTGGCTGCTTTACTGCAATGCTATGATAATGCTTCATGAATGCTATTTTGCATTCGAAATGCTTATTACAGGCTATAAGCATTTAAATTACATTTGAAATGCAGCTTTACAACAGATTGCATTCAAGATGCTGATGTAATGCTTATATAATGCTTGTGGCATCTGAAATGCAGATTTAGGGTTTATTTACTGCATATGCTAATGCTTATTGGTTACCTGAGCAGACAGGAGCTGCGTCAAGCGGAAGATATATTCCCCGTGTCGACGACCAATCCATCCGGATATCTCCAGAATTAGCCCTAGATCCGGTATTAGGTATCCGTAAGACCAATCGAGCCGCGACAATGCACTATGGTCCAGATCATGAATTTACGAGGATACATGCTCCCAGCGCCTAAACTAGGAACTTTACAGCAAAGTGATGTTGTACAACATGGTTTGTTTCACTAAGGCCCATTTTTTATGTTGCTCAAAATTAGGGTGGTCCTCATTTTCACGGAAATACAAAAACTAACTTTTTTATTTGCGGAAATAGACGTTTACGTTCTTACGCAAAGTTGTAGCGTAGAAAATTTCAAGGAATTTTCATATATACATTTTTTTATAGCTTGAAAATTTACCGATTCAGAGCAATTTTCCCTCATCAACTTAGGGTGTGCCATAAAAAAATGATTTTTTTTGCCCTAACTTTTTTTGTGTCAATTCCCACCGTAAAGTTGTGTTCTGACGAGTGATCTGGACCATAGTGCAATGGTCAATTGGTAGAGGAAATGAAACTACTCCTACCGAAATTTGGTGGAGTTATTACATTCCCGGTGCCACTTCATCACATTGATGCGACTCGAGTGGTCTTACGGCTACCCTGCGTGCCTTGTTGTTCGAAGCACTCCACGTCTTTTTTTATGATGGTGCCGGTCAACATTATACCTGCTGAGACGCAGACTGCGTCGCGTGATCCCGTACGGTATGCGCTCATCACTTGCAGGCACATTTACCTGTGCGTAGTTTCGAACTTGCCTAGGTAGCTCTTAAGAACTAAAGGCTGTGGCCCATGCCGGACCTCTATACCTCAGTATGGACAGAACGAAGCTGGCCAGGCACTTCCGTTTGTTCCCCAGTACCGCTGAGCTATTCGACATCATGCGGGATAATGCCGATTTAAAGGCTTTTTTGCCGTTTTTGGCGTGGTCCACGAGGCGGATAAAACACCGCTTGTCGTCGACCATAACCCCCAAGTACCTCAGGAACCGCTTGAGGATGATGGTGTAGTTGTCTTTTCTCCAATTTTCTGTCGTTAACCTCAGTAATCTCCGTTTTATGATGGGCTTACACCAGCGACTTGGAGCGCATCCATCCCTCGAAAATATCGATGAAATGCGGGGTCGTTAACTCCACCTCTTATTTGAATTCTAGACTTCTAGAGCAATGTCGTCCACGAAACCGACTATCTTTACCCCGTTTTGGAACTTCAACCTCAACACTTCGTCATACATTATGTTCCATAGCATCGGACCCAGGATTGAACCTTGCGAAACTCCTGCGGTGACTTGATCACGTTCCTGACCGCAGTATTGTAAAACAGTACCCGATTTTGGAAGTAACTGCCCTGCATCCTGTACATGTCTTCTGGAATCCGGAGGCGTTGGAGCGATTTGGGAATAGTATCCCAACTGGCGCTATTGAACGCATTTTTCACATCCAGGGTGACTACTGCCCAGTAGCGAACTCCCCGCCTCTTACGTTGGATTGCCATCTCTGCCGTCTTGGTGACGGGCATGATGGCATCCACCGTTGACTTCGCTTTACGGAAGTCAAACTGATTCTAGGACAGGCCGTCCGAGCCCTCTGTGTAATTTGACAATCTGTTGAGGATTAACCTCTCCACCCTAGTAGCACACTTGTTGCCATTCAGTTGAGAAAACATAAATATGACTTGCTAAGTCATAATCAAGTTATTACAACTAACAATGATCGTAGTGTGCTACTTGGGCAGCACCTTACCCGTCGTATCCAACAAGCATATCGGACCCCTGACTTCCGCAGCAATACTAGTGTCTGACGTTTACAGGCGTCCGGGAAGACGCCCTAGTAGTTCGCCTCCTCGCGATGCACCCTGGAAACGATAAGCTCCCCTTATCGGCTACACGAACTACAACGCAGGAAGCACCGCACGGCGCGGGATGCGACAGGCAGCCGTTAGCGGTCGGGAAATGCGGAACAGAGACGACCCTGGGATAGCCAAGGCCCCAGACGTTCCAACTCCGGTTCTGACCCTGGCTTTCTCGTTCGGTGGAAGGACCATATGACGCGAGGTTCGGCAGGTACCGTAAGTAGTCAGGCAGGGAGATCGTGGACGATCTGGCACGGTGCCCCGAACCATGTTTACATCCAGGAGCACCTCAATCGAATCAGCGTGAGGTCGGCAAAGCTAATTACTAAAGACCTATGTAGTTAGATATAGTGGGTGCGTAAAGTACACTAGTCCCCTCCCTGAAGTAATAACAAAAGGTGGTTCCGGAGAAGGCGGTGCTTGAGGCACGGGTGGGTTTTTAGTGGGTCGAGGATTTGGCTTCCTCATCCCCACAGCCTGGAGGGACAGAAGTATAGCTCGATGGCCAAGTCGATATGCCATCTAGCCTTGGCACTTTGCTGACCTTTAGCGACTTCCCTATCACAATGAGTTCATCATTTGTAACCGTCACCTCGCCCTTTCCTCCGCGGTGTCGTTATCCCTCTCCCTTCTGCGCGATGCCTTGTATTGTGGACGATGCTATATCGAATTACCAAGTTGTCCATCGTCGTGTAGCCATCGTCCACCTTCCAGTTGTTCGACCTTCTAGGGCTGCAGAACGTCACGTCAATGATCGACTCCGCTCCTTTTTTATGGTCGGTACTCTTGGTACTCACATCGGCCAGGTCTACGTTCAACCTGGCCAGGGCCTCAAGCAAGATCTGGCCCTTTGGGTTGGTAAGGCAATTGACCCGCTTCAGCACCCATGCGTTGAAGTCGCCCGGTATTACAAACGGATTTCGGACAGTTAGCTCCGTTGTCATCTGATAAATGATTTGTGAAAACTGGTTAATCGACCATCTTGGCGGTGCGTAACAGCTGCAGAGAAGACTCTTTTCACTTTTTCAACAGCAAAGCCTTCGTTTGAGGTCGACACAACCTCCTGAACCGGGAACTTGCCCATCGTCCATAATGCCACCACATTGGACCTATTCGCAACGCAGTTTCCGTTACTGGCCGGGATGCGGTATGGGTCGGATATTAGAGGGATATCCGTTGCCGACTCTTGGATTGTCTGACATAGTAGTTGTTGAGCTGTCCCGCAATGGTTCAGGGTTAGGTTGGATACCTCCACTGTGGTTAGCTTCTTGATTTAATCTTGTGGGTCAGACACTTAGGGCTTCCCGCAACGTGCTGGGCTTTTGGTTTCCCAGAGCACGTTACATAGTAGGGGCTCCTGGCAGTCCCGAGCCATGCGACATTTCTCTTCGCACCTTTGACATAAGTCGCTCCTTTCAGGGCCCTTCCACACTTCCACAACATATGCCCGCTCTCTAGCTGCCTAGCGGCTGCAGCGGTGCAAACTATGTGGGCAAACGGACCCCCCACCTTGAGTTTCACCACTTTTAGAGCCGTGTCCGTGGGGGATATTGACAGCCGTTCGTCGGGTTAAGTTTTTTTCCGGGCAACTGCATTACCCGCTTGGATATCCGTGCCACCATGGAAGGTGATGTTGGATCCCCCACGGAGGCGGACGCATCCGTCTGCGTGTCTTTGAAGCCGGATTACCTGGCCTTTTCTGTTGCGACTAGCCTTGCAATATCTCTGGCACTTTGGTCGGCTAGAAGTTTTGCTTCCAGTTTGTCCTTCTGTGTTTGATGTCCTTGCTGATATTTTTCCAAGTCGACGTGAAGTCTATTATAGCATTTAGCTGTTTTACGACTACCAACTCGTATGAAAGCGTACCTAACTTCTTTTCCATGGTCCGGATGAGCCCAGGCCCATACCTTGCCTCTCCGATTCTACAGAAGACCTCTGCTTTTGAGGCTGTTGCGCTTCAACGGGTCGGATGCGCCGCAGGATTCCGTCTCCCAGCTAGGTGGGGATCTGACTAGACCTTTTTTGGCGAACGGGTTCACATCCTCTCGCCGTAATAGTGAAATAGTCGCCATAGTGATCCCGCGGTTGTCTATGCAAGCTTGAAGGCGAGCAGGGAGGCAATGCGAGGCTTGACGCGGGTCACACACGTTCAGAGCCGGATCACGGCGCAAGTCAAATATGGACATCGGCACTCCTGCCCGGCTGACACAGCCGGTTGGTGGAGAGTGGAACGTACTGAAGGCCTGCCAGGGTTATAGTGGGTCGGAGACAGCCTGTGCAGCTGAAATCTCTTCATTTCCAGTAAGTGTCACCCACCAGTACTCAGGGAAACGACATAGGTGCCAGCCCGAAGTCGTGGTACCGTGAAAAGATTTCGCAAATCGGGGTCTAACAGACATCGACCTTAAAGCGCCATGTGGCGCACCCTCCATAGTTCATGTAGCCGTCAAGAACAAGCCATACAAGATCTGAAATGTACTGGTTCTTCCAATCAAGCAAATGAAGGTGCTTATGTTAATAGCTTGCAGCAAAAATATCGTATTTCCCGGCAAAAAGCTTTTCACTATTCCGCAATTCGTAAACAAGCAAATGGACTTGGTTGTCAGAAAAAACCCCGAAGAAGTTCCTGACGTTGACAGCCACTCAACGACAAAAACTTGTTGCAGTGATGTTTGGGCCGGAATTACCCATAATGGTCGAAATCCACTGGTCCTTGTTCCAACAAACGGGACTTGGTTTTACTGAATGTTGTTGAGCCGTGGGGTCAAGCTCATCTTGGTTCTACACCTTGCGCTTTCCAACGGTTCATAAAGCGAAACAGACTCAACTGTGGATTGCTGTACTTTTTCCAATATCCAGGATTTCAGGAAATCGAAAGCCGGAAGCCACAGCGACGACAAAAAGAGTTGCCTGCTGTTTCGAGCGGAACCTCAACCTGTCCGTCCGAGATGTCGCAAAGAAGCTTGGAGTGGCGCCTTCAACCGTGGATAGAGCTAAAATACGAGCTGAACTGTCGACTTATAAGAAAGCGGTGACTCCAAATCGCGACGATCAACAAAACACGTCGGCCAAAGCACCACCGTGAATTTTTTTACACGACGATGCTGACGAAGTTTGATTGCGTGGTACTGGACGATGAAAGTTACGTCAATACAGACTTTAAACAGCTTCTTGGACAGGAATTTTATACGGCAACTGGACGGGGAAACGTGACAGATATTTTCAAGTACATTAAACTGTCAAAGTTCGCGAAGAAATATCTGGTGTGGCAGGCCATCTGTACCAGTGGCTTGAAGAGCAACGTATACATTGTGACGGGAACCGTTCACCAGGAAATTTATCTGAGCGAGTGCCTACAAAAACGTTTCCTGAAGCGACACAATTGTTCCGTTCTATTTTGGTATGCTGCCAACAGCATTCATGTGATGCCCAAGGAAAAGAACCCTCCCAAAACGTCAGAGCTCTGCCCAATCGAACAATATTGGGCCTTCGTCAAGCGGAATCTTAAGAAGACTCAAAAAGCTGTTGTGAGCGAGAAACAGTTCGAGGCAAACTGGCGTTCTGTGGCGAATAAAGTGAACAAGGAGACTGTACAAAATCTTAGGGCAAATCGCATTCGGTAAAAAGGAAGCATAGGTGAATATTTCTCCTGTATTCTGTATTAACTGAACTGCATAGAATTTGACTTATTAATAAAAACTTTGTTCGACTCATACACACATTGTTTGACCAAATTTTTATCGGAACACCCTTTATGAAGCTAGGGTTTGGTCTATAAAAAATTTAAAGTTTAGAAAACCTGAAAGGCATCTAGGGAAGGTTCATTAATTATGTCACGCAGTCAGGGGGGAGGGGGGGTTTAGGAAAACGTGACGATCCATACAAAACAATTTGAAGGCCCATACAAAAAACGTGACAAGGGGGGAGGGGGGGCTAAAAAGTCATTTTTGCGCGACGTAATTAACGAACGTTCCCTCTAGTGGCTGAATGGGATCCAATTCCAGAGGAATATCTGCGGGCAGCATTCGATGGGTGTTTTGATCGTTTGAAGCAGGTAATTTCTCTCAAAGGTGGTCATCTTGGGGTGGTTTCAAGTGAAATAGAATTTGAAATAAAAAGGTTTTGTTATGTTGAATTTACAAGTTGTAAAGTTGCGTGACCCTGTAATATTCAAACGTGATTTATCTTCTCACCATTAACAGTACCAAAAGTAAACAAAAATAAAAGAAAATTTAAAACCGCATGTTAGATTTCAACTAACTGACCTAGCATATGCTGTAAAGAATATCAAAACCAACACTATTAAGAACCATGATTCAGCTTCCAATGACATCTTAAAGTGCTTCTCAACCCGCAACTTTGCAAAGTTTGGAATAGTTTTATCACGCCATCATACGCAGCACTTTGGTTCATCCGTTGACCCTTCGCCTTGCATGTTATAAAATCTAATTACCCCATCCCAAAACCCTGAAGAAGTCCTCTTAATTACTATTGCACATTTGATACTGTACCCGAATGCTCTCTCTATCTCTCTCGCACACACATACCAACTTTGACACCAGACCGTCAGTGAAGGAGAGCAATTTTCACCCCGAAAAACTATTCCCATTAGTAGCAGACTGCAGCCAGACAATTTATTATCTCCTTCCTCTGCAAAATGGACCGTCCATATTCAAATGTGATTATCTCCCCGTGGAACCTTGTCTCGGACGAACCCAGAAGAAAAGATTTCCCAGAAGTAATAATACCGAAAACAGTCGCTTTGCGGCGCAAAAATAACGTCTATTCGTTGTCGGAGTCCTCTACTGACACTGTGTCCAGAGAGAGAGAGAGAGAGAAAGAACGGAAAATATCCCGTCGGGATCGCACTTACGATTATAAGTGAAGCCATTTCTCAATCCTGCTTGGCTTTTTCGAGCCGAACTCTTCTTAGAACTATCCGGGCCAAGAAAACAGGGAAGCTCCCACATCTTCGGCGGATGAGCTTCATCTAAATGTTTTGACTTCCTTCACTCCTTGATTCACACTACTCTCTTACATAGAATGATGAACTTTTACACCAAAACATAAACCGTTTAATAGTAATCTTAAGAAACTATTGCTACCTCATTTAGGAAAATGTTGAGGGGAAAATTTCAAAAGGTAAGGTTTTGCGAGCTAATAACTGCTTACAAAAATCGATCAATTTATGATCGACAAATCGCCTTGAATGATTTTTTCCCTGTTGTTCGTCAACAGTCCCTCGATAAATGGCAGCATAAATGGGGAGAAGGAGATTTGGGGCGTTCAGGACAATATACCATTGTAGTGATGCTATTATATTTCAAATGTAGTCGTTTATTTCAGATTCATGGGATATAATTTAACAATCTACGAACATTACCGGTAAAATTGGAAGTTGTGTTTTCATAAATGTTGCGTTAGATGCGCCTGCTCGGTAGGCAACAGTAGATGTAGTGATGAAGGCATTTTAATGTTTGTTTTGATCATTGTTGATTGATGATTGATGAGGGAAGTTGGTGAGGCCTACACTTAAAGGACACAAACACAGAATTGATGACGGATAATTTTATAAAATTTTGCTTTGGGAAATGGGTTTTGTCGTCATCCTAGGTAGAATTTTTCTCCGTCATTGCTGTCTGGCGGTCGGCGTCTTCATCGGATACGAAACCCTCCATCATTGCTGCTCGTCCGTTGCTGCTGCTCCGCTTGGGTCCTCCGCTGTCGATGCGTTGCGTGCGATATTCGTCACAAGAATGGCCCGATGCTAGGCATTCGTTTTCTTTTATACCTTCGTAGGCCAACAACAGGAAGTGTATCCAGGATTGCCACATTATTTCCCGTTTCCATCTTTAATTTTAACCAAAAAATCTTGTTTATCTGTGTTTAACTGCAGAAAATCTTAGCAAAAATCTTTGCTTCAAACTTTGTGTTGTGGAAGTAGAATGGAAACTTTTCAGGTGACTGAACGCTTATACTCTCCTTTTTAATAATTGCTTTTGAATTGAATGCAAATTAAAACAGATATACTCATCAGATTGCTTTTCCATTTTAAATTTTCGGATACAAAATGGTCGTTTTAATAGGGCTAAAGTGTATCTATTGGTTTTCCTACATCGCACTACAGGAAAATTGATATTTTTTCTAAAGGAAATTAGCAGTACAAAATTCGTAGAATGTTCACAATAAAAATTTTCAGCAAGGGAAGTGCCTGCTTTCCATCTGCTCGTAACCCATCAGTTTTCTCCAATATGTTTCCAAGTCATCCGATTCGTCCACCTCGATGTGCTTGCAGGTGATTGTCGTCCTCAGCTCACGAAACTCATCATATGGACTCACTTTCATAGAAGCTCGGACATAATTCAATACTCGATGCATTAGTCAGAACTGGATTGTTCAAATCCAAGCGCTTAGTGATTTGTTTAATCAACACGGTATAGAATGCAAAGCGGATCAAGTGGAAAGCCTCCTTCCTGGTATCATAGACGATTCTGGATCCATGCATTTCTCTTGCTGCTAAACCGATGTATATTTCCGACTTCTTACGAAGATGTTTCTCGAAATTAGAAACTCTGAAATCCGTCCGGCATTTAAGGTAATCATCTCTATAAAATTTGCAAGGAGAATGATTAACGAGCCTTCAGCTGATTGAACATGTTTGGGAAATCTGGAATTTCTGATGACTGACTCCAACGAAATCCATCTAGTGGTAAATGGATGCAGAAGTATCAAATGCTTCATTTCTAAGATACTTTGTATCATCTGGAATTCCTTGGATCGTATCGGAACCGAACAACTGTTCCTGTCCTGTTGAACTGAAGCCAGTTCATTTGATAATTATAAAATGGGGACAGTCACGTTTTAGCTGCTTCTGAACAGATCGATCCGAACCCATCATAACCGATGTTCCATCTGATTTAAACCTCACAAGCCTTTTTGTAATCAGTGCCGTCGATCTGGAACTGTTTAACAATTGCGCAAATTATGTATAGGTTTTTACAAATATATAGGTTCGAAATAACATTATTTTTACTTCACAAAACTTCTCTGCTCGAATGCATGAATATACTTCTAAATTGGAAGAACACAACTTATTTGGAAATCCGTGTGGATATGCTGCCGAAGGAAATTCTCTTAAGGATTATTGAGACCAACACTTCTCTAATGTAATACTTGAAGAGACTTTAGAAGTATTTTCAGGAGAACTAAATATAACAATTCCGGCATTCAACTTAGACAAAGTGTAAAAGAAAATCAACAAAACCTCTTGAGGAATTTTTAAAATTTAGAATTAAATATATGAGATTATGAAATTTTTCTTGGATTTCTTCAACAAATCAGGATTTTCTCCAAGAATTACTTCAGGAATTATATTAAAGGTTTTGTGTTGTTCTTTCTGGTGTGTTTCAGTGATTCTTTTAGAATCACAAAACATCACTAGAGAGAACTTTTCCTAAAATCTTTGGGAAATTCTTTAATATTTTCTTAAAAGATTATCCAAAAAATAAATCATGGAAAAATTATTTTGGGACTCACACTCAAACAGTTTTTCAGAATGTCATCTTTCATTGTAGTGTTAGCAGGAGCTGGATTGTCGAAAAACAATAGGATAAAGTTTTTGGCTCACATCGGTTCCAAGTTTAATGAATCGCCCCTAAAATTTAACTCACATAGAAGAACCTTTCATAAATTCTGTTAAATTAACAAAGCGAGTCAAAACAAAAACAAAGATTCTTGTTTAGAACTGTGGAAGAATAAATTGCAAGGTGCAAGGTATCAGGTGCACTTGGGACCAAGGGGTTTTACAATAGTGAGCCAATTTTGAAACGCTAGTGTCCTTTTGTTTGTTGGTGTCAGTGTCAATTGTTTTTTTATGCTTCATGGGCCTTAAACAGCACAATCAAAGTAAGTGATCCGTGAGTAAGTGAAACAAAGTTGGATCCTAAAATGTACACATGTTTTATGTTTAGGTTTTTAATTGGACAAGCAATTGCCAAAAATCTTAAGAATCTTGGTTTATCTAAAAAATCTGTAATCTTTACATACAGATATCTGTATGAAAAATATGAAAAAAATCTGGGGCAATCTAGATAAATCTTTGCATGTGGCAACTCTGAGTGTAACGACTAATCATATGTAGAGAAACGATGAGTGGAAAGAGTAGAAGAAAACAAATGTTCTATCGTTGATTGTGAACAGGGATGACTTCAAGTGGGGTTTCCTTCAAACTCGCAGAATAATTTCGACTCATTCAAATTTTTTTGTAAAATTATTATATTTATAACCACTTTCTATACTTCAGGTTTGTATGGAGCATGGGAATTAATGTGGTGAATTTGTATTTCTCCAGAATTTATTTTGATCTAATATCACGCATTTTATTTTAAAAACATCGTGAGTCACGTGTAGAAAAAAGTAACAGGATAGTAAGTGATAATTTATGAAAGTAAGTAAAATTGATTTAGTAACTTGATTGGTTTCATTATAGAGAAGTGATAGGAGTAAGTTTAAGCTTATAGAGAAAGAAAAAAAAAACAAAAGTTATCATTACTTTTGTTCAGTCTGATATGGTCTAAAATATAGCTTGGTAGAATATTCGATGTTTTGTGTAGAGTTTCTCGTTATTGAAATTTTCTCTTATCATGTATTGTATGATGTAAGTGTAGTATGTGGAGAACGAGAGCATTCGATCGGACTCGGATCTAGGGTTAGCTAGGATAAGAATTTTAATAAACTGCCAACTTGGCTTTTGACCACCGCCTGATACGGTCGTTTCTGTGTAGTCCGCGTTTTCATTATTTCGTCCGTCTGAGTGCTCTGAATTCCCCGTTTTCCGAGGCCATAGTCCACGCTGCGTGTGCAGCTATGCGAAGATCGAACATAATAAAAGTGGTCCTTCGAACCGGATTTGTCATCCGGTAGTGGTTTTGGACTGATCAATTGGATCAATTGGACATTTTTGGTGACGTTGACCTCTGAAAACGTGGAACTCGGCTGTGTGTGCATTGTGTGCCTGTGAAATGAACGCTGGACATTGTGCGTCTATTGTACGATTGTGCCTTTTGTGAGACTGAGTCGAAAGTGAATAAAAGAACCTTGGGGAACGACTCAAAGATAAAAAATATGGACGCTGATCCCGCATGCCAAGTGATCATAAAGTGACCTACAGGTGGTTGAACATAAACCTAACAGAGAGTGGGATATCGTGCTGTGAAGGTCATAAGCCTTACGGTGTAGTGCGCCATTGCTCATTTACAGCTGGATCACCTCGTGGTTTGATCGCTGATGCATGTATGCCCTTCATGCTTTTTAGGTCGGTCCTAGGTGGAATCGATAAAGTGGAAATCAGGGAAAATCGTGCAAGTGGGTGCGTTGTTTCTGGGAGTAAAAATGGCGGCCGAGAGAAAATTCTCGTGACATCGTATACTCGCATGGTGGATTGCATTCAGTCCCGTGCCGAGAAGTTATTACTTTTGTGCGTTCCTTTGATCCCGAGAAGCAAGAAAAATCACTTCTCGAAGACAAGCTGCAGTCGGTTGACGAAATGCGTTCCTTATTCCAAGAGACAGAGATCAAGCTGTATGGTGTAATTAAAGAAGATGAGGTCGAATCGTGGCAAATGACTAGTGAAAAGTTAGAGGATATGTGCGATGAAACACGCCGTCTTATTCGGAACAAGCTTCGAGAAATTGATCCCCCAAAGCCTATTTCATCACAGGTTGTAGTTCCTACTTCGCAACCATCACAACCTAAACTGCCAGACATTCCTCTTCCTAGATTCAACGGCCAACTGGAAGATTGGGTTAGTTTCAAAAATCAGTTTTGTGCCCTCGTTAAGCGTCGAGAAGGTCTTTCGGAAAGTGAGAAGCTATTTTACCTCAAAGCGGCCATCCAAGATGGTGCCGCTCGCCATATTCAATCGTCCGAAGATTCCTTTTCGTCCCTTTGGAAAGCCCTTTGTTCGGAGTTCGAGAATAAAAGAGTCCTAGTCGACAAGCATATTGCCCAATTATTTCATTTGAAGCCCATTGTTCGCGAGTGTGGTTCAGCATTGCGCTGTTTGCTGAATGATGTCACTCGTAATGTCCGAGCGTTAGCCAATCTCGAATTGAAGCTTGAACCATTATCGGAACAGTTTTTGATACATTTGATCTGCACTCGCCCAGATGCTCGCGCTCGTAAAGATTTTGAGCTTAAATTGGTCGATAATTCGCTACCGTCTTGGGAGAAATTGCTCGATTTTCTTCAATCTCGATGCCGTTGTCTGGAAAGCATTGAACAGGATGGAAAGGAATCAGGGTACAGTCAGCCTTCTCGTCCCAGACCGGAACGATCTGGATCCCACGTCGTGAAAACCTACACCGAGAAATCAAACCCTTCCAATTATAAATATGGAAATGTGACATGCTTTGTTTGCAAGGGGTTACACTTTCTAAACCGATGCGAACAGTTTTTGAATCTCGCCCCGAACGATCGTTTTGCCAGAATTAAAAGTTTGAGACTGTGCTTGAATTGCTTCAGCAATAAACACCTTGTGCATGAATGCAAGAGTAGTTCGTGTCGTAAATGTGGCAGTCGACACCACACATTACTGCACGAATCTAATTTGTTCACTACAAACGAGAATCACCATCAGTCTGGGTCACACTCAAGTAATCGATCAGCATCTGTTCCGTCTACTTCGTCAATCAATTCACTAGTTGGGACCGTCTCTACGAACACTCGAGCATGCCAATACGTTCTGTACACTGCAGTAGGGTTAGTCGAGGACGCCTACGGAAACTCGATTGACTGTAGAATTTTGCTCGATTGTGGGTCAATGCACAATTTGATCTCCACAAATGTTGTGAATGGATTGAAGCTTCCGAGATCAAATGCACACGTTACCATTGCAGGTGTATCTGGAACACCACAAACGATCAAGAGCAAGGTCAGAGCAACGATTCGCTCTACCTTCACGTCCGATACATAGTTCAATTTAGAGTTTTTGGTCATGAAAAAGGTCACAACTGATTTACCAATACGGTTATTCCAGGTAGATCCCGAGCGAATCCCAGCCGATATTGTACTGGCGGATCCTTCGTTCAATCGATCGCGACGCATCGATATGCAGTTGGGAATCCAAGTGTTCAACGAGCTATTCACTGATCGAACGTTCCCTTTGACAGATGATAACACATTCTGGTGTAAGGAGACCATTTTTGGATGGGTAGTTGGTGGTGCAGTAACCGATCAGGAAGCAGAGCAATCTTCCGTGAACCATTGTGAAGTTGTGACAAACGAAATATTGAGTGAACAGATCAGCAAATTCTGGGAAACGGAGGCAATTACCGAATCCCGGGTAATGACCGAAGACGAACGAGCGGCCGAACAAAGCTTTACGGACAATTGCCGGAGACTTCCCGATGGACGGTATGAAGTTGGACTTCCGGTAAAGGAGAGCATCCGGGAGCTAGGTGACAGTAAAACTATGGCATTGCGCAGATTTGTACAGATTGAGAGAAGGTTGATTCACAACACGAACGTTTACGAGCAGTATCGAGCATTTATGGAAGACTACCACGAGCAAGGTCACATGATCAAGATAAATCAGGCGATGGTGCTTACATCATGCCACATCATGCGGTGTTCAACCCGGCAAGCACAACAACTAAAACCCGAGTTGTGTTTGATGCGTCGGCGGTCACAACAACAGAAACCTCCTTAAACGATCATCTTTATGTTGGTCCGGTGGTCCAAAGAAAGCTCGCTGACACGGTGCTAAGGTTCCGAATCCCGAAAATTGCATTCACTGCTGACATTACGCAAATGTTCAGGAAGATTCTTATCAAGTCACGTGATCGTAAGTACCAGCAAATTTTCTGGCGTTCACATTCGAACGCTCTCTTGGAGATGTACCAGTTAGCAACGGTCACCTATGGCACTGCTCGTGCACCTTTTCTGGTGACACGAGTATTGAAGCAATTGTGCAAGGATGAACATGGGCGTTTTCCCTTAGCGTCGAAGGCGGGAACCGATGACTTTTATATGGACGATTTATTGATTGGAGCTGATACTGTCGAAGAAGCTGTAGCAATGCAAACCGAATTCATCGGAATGATGACCGCTGGTGGATTTGTGTTGCATAAGTGGGCCTCCAACCATCCAATGCTTCTGCAGGCTGTACCGAATTCCAGTACCGAGCAAGTTGCATTCTTCGAGGACGAGAAGACAACTTAGGGTTAACCTGGCAACCCCGTAACGATGTGTTCCTTACCAAGCTACACGAGATCCAATTCCACAACGGCCAACCAACGAAACGAACCGTTTATTCAGATACTGCGAAACTGTACGATCCACTGGGTTTGCTTGGTCCGCTGATCTTTGCTGCTAAAGTTCGACTCCAAAAGCTATGGCAGCTAGAAGTGAAATGGGATGATGTCTTGATCGCCGAGGAAGCAGAATCATGGGAATCTTTCCGGAATCAAATCATCAACATGGGCGAAATTTCGATTCCACGCTGCGTACAACCACATGTATCACCACGGCAGATTGAGCAACACGGCTTCTGCGATGCTTCTGACTTGGGCTACGGAGCGTGTGCCTATATTCGCTCGGTGGACTGCAACGATGTGTGCTCGGTCCTCTTGCTTACCTCTAAATCTCGAGTCGCACCCCTCAAGAACGCTAAACTGACTACCGCACGCCTCGAATTATGCGGTGCGCTTGTACTTGCACGATTGATTTCTAGCACAACGCAAAATTTAAACATTACCTTTTCCAAAATTATTCTCTGGTCCGATTCCACCACAGCTCTTAATTGGATCAGGACCGACCCAGGGAGACTGAAAACCTTCGTTTGCAATCGTGTCATTGAAATCCAAAATTTTACCCAGGGCATGGAATGGAGGTACGTAAACACGCTCGACAACCCAGCAGACGTACTTTCACGTGGCCTCCAACCTATTGAAATTCGACACTGTAACCAATGGTGGACAGGACCATCATTCCTGCGCAACATCGATTCACCTTGGCCATGCCAACCAAACGTCACACCCGCAGAGCAACTCCCAGAAACGAAAAACCTAACAGTAAACCTCACAGTCACAGATCCTCCTGTAACGTTCATCCTGTTCGAAACCCAGAGTAAATTCCGGAAAATGCAACGAATAATGGCATGGATACTACGATTCATCGATCACATCCGAAGGAGAAATCAAAAGAAGCATCGATTTAGAGAATTGACCTTCCGAGAACTTCAACAATCTACGATGGCGCTCAACGAGAAGCTTTCCCCGATGAAATCAAAAACCTGCAACCTGGAAAGGTAATTCACAGTAAAAGCAAATTAATCACGATTTCTGTGTTCCTAGACAAATCTCATTTTACCGTCCTGCGGGTCGGTGGAAGAATTCGTCACGCCGCTCTTTCCGTGGATCAGAAACATCCAATGGTCCTTCCATCTGGTCATCCGTTCACACAAGCTTTGGTCAGATCGTATCACGTAGAACTCTTACACGCTCCACCACAAATGCTGCTCACAACGATGCGGCGACGCTATTGGGTTCTACACGGTCGCAGTACTGTTCGCAGCGTCATCCGAAAGTGTGTCACTTCCTTCAAGGCGAAGCCGGTTGTAATGCAACAATTGATGGGCGACCTACCTAGATCCCGTTTGGAAGGAGTGTACCCGTTCCTCAATTCGGGTGTCGACTTTTGTGGACCAATCTACATTCGCCAACACAACAAGCGGTCTACCGTCACATACAAGGCGTATGTGGCAGTTTTTATATGCTTCGCTACACGGGCGATTCACTTTCAGCTAGTGAGTGATCTGACTGCTGATGCCTTCATTGCGGCTCTCCAACGCTTCGTTTCTCGCAGAGGTAAATGTGCAAAACTGTTCTCCGATAACGGCCTTAATTTCTTCGGCAGCAAAAACAAGTTAAGGGAATTGTACGACCTGTTCCAGTCTCAGCAACTCAAAATTAAACTGGGTGACTTCAGCATGAAGACCGCTATTGACTGGCACCTGATTCCACCTTACGCACCGCACTTCGGCGGACTATGGGAGGCCGGCGTGCGCTCTGCCAAATACCACATGAAGCGCATCACTGGAACTGCCAACATGAACTTCGAAGAGTACACTACTGTACTCGTTCGTATTGAAGCCCAGCTCAACTCAAGGCCCATTACTGTACTATCGGAAGATCCGAACGATATAACAGTCCTCTCACACCTGGGCACTTCTTGGTGGGACGTCCATTGAACGATATCGCCGAACCAGACCTCTTCGACCGAAAGGAAACAACACTGTTGCGCTGGCAGCGACATACCCAAATGGTACAACACTTCTGGGCTCGTTGGTCGCACGATTATATCACAACACTGAAGAACCGAAATAAATGGCACAAACCCGTAACTGTGAGGCCAGGCCAAATTGTAATTATCCGTGAAGACAATCTGCCGACGATGCAATGGAAACTTGGTAGAATCGAGGACGTATTCCCTGGTCAAGATGGACTGGTGCGAGTAGCAAGTGTGCGAACTGGAAGCAAGGTGATCCGACGACCGATTGCCAAGCTGTGTTTACTACCGATCGATGACAACAATGTGCAACCCGATGATGACCTCCACGCAGATGACGATGACAGCAATACAATAGATTGAAATCTCCCTGTTTCAATAGAGGCAGCATGTTCGGTCTGATATGGTCTAAAATATAGCTAGGTAGAAGGTTCTATGTTTTGTGTAGAGTTTCTCTTTATTGAAATTTTCTCTTATCATGTATTGTATGATGTAAGTGTAGTATGTGGAGAACGAGAGCATTCGATCGGACTCGGATCTAGGGTTAGCTAGGATATGAATTTTAATAAACTGCCAACTTGGCTTTTGACCACCGCCTGATACGGTCGTTTCTGTGTAGTCCGCGTTTTCATTATTTCGTCCGTCTGAGTGCTCTGAATTCCCCGTTTTCCGAGGCCATAGTCCAAACATCGGAGGCATTCATTTATGGAGCGTTTGCTGAATATGGTCTTTGATTTGCTATGCGCGTTCGTGATTTTGCTTTGTCATAAGCCAGCGTCGGTAGTGTTCTGGTAAGTGTGACTGTTACTTGGCATTCCAATAGGTCTGAGCTCAATCCCATCCGAGGTTGGTGAAATTTTTCTGAGGCGAAAGGGGAAGAGAAATAAAGGTGTTGGTACCGGCTCATGTGTTCATGAGTGCGATATGTAGGGTGTAAACGATGGAACGGTCAAATCTTGGTCGACTCAAATAGGACGTAGTTTTTTTCAATCGTGCATTTAAAAAACTTGAATACCTCTCATTTTATAGGTTTAAATGTACGAAATGTTGACTTTATACTGTGTATGTTTGTTTATTCAGTTGAAAAAATGGCGTCGAAGCAAGAAGAGCTGCGTATCCAAATATTTCCGCGCATAAGCTAAATCCAAATAATTTCCACGCCGACTAGGCAAAATCACTTGATATTGCCACACCAACCGTGACGAATGTTATAAAAGCATTTGGAGAACGGCTGACGACTATCAAGAAGTCGGGAGCAGTAGAAAATCGAAACCAGGAAGCTGCAGTGACCGGAAGAATAGTTGCAAACATTTTCAAACGTAATCCCAACCTTTTCATCAGAGATGTCGGAAACCAATTGGGAAAGTTCCACATAACAGTGCAAAGTGCAAATAAATTAACCGGGCTGCCAACATATAAGCTTACATGGACGATGAAACATACGTCAAAATTAAGTTAAGTAAGACTTCATGCAGCTCCCAGGTCAAGAGTTGGATACGGCTGTCGGAAAAAGAAAGGTTCAAGATAAGTTTAAGCAAAAAAAAAGTTAAACTTGATGTTGAAGGAGATGCTCGCTCTTTACCATGAGGCACCAAGAGTGAACATTAATGTTTTTGGCTAGAATGAAAGATATGATGAGAAAGTGTTGAAAGTTCCGTCAGTGTGCGGCAGGCTGGAAATAGAACAGATGTTTTTTTTGGAAATTGAGCGAAAGGGCATGTGTACAGTGGTACTCGAACCTAAGACGTCATCTTTTGCCTTACATTCCACTGCGGGGTAGGTTGAAGCACGGACAAGTCCGCCACTTCAACAGGCAAAAACTGAAAACTGGCACTGTCAACCAAGATATTTATGTAAAGGAATGCTTGCAAAAACGATTATTGCCTTTCTTGAAGAAACATAGTTGTTTCGTACTGACTTACGGAAATTGGCAAATCGTACTCAAGGAGAAAAACCCGCCGGAACTACGCCCAATTGAGAAACATTGGGCAATCGTAAAAAGTAACATCAAAAGAATTAAAAAAACAGTTGGAAGTGAAAAACAGATCACGGCATATTGCCGTTCAGCATCAAATAAGGTGGATATAACAGCTGTACAAATCTTGATGGAAGGTGTGAAATAAAGATTGATCTTTTTTTTTAACTCTTTATTTATTTCAAATTTTACATTATTTTACATTCATATATTATCCTAAAGGGCGATACGGTCAAAATTTGGTCAATATCAACTTGACGTATTTCTTTCAATTTTGCATTTAAAAAACCTGAACACCCCTCATTTTGAAGGTGTGTGTGTGTAGAATGTTGCTCCTATTTTGATTTTGGAATTCACTCTTCAGTTGTCAAAATGCCGTCCAAGCAAGAAGAGCAGCGTATCAAAATTTTGCTCGCGCATCGCGAAAATCCGAGCTACTCGCACGCAAAGTTGGCAAAATCGATAAAAGTTGCCAAATCAACCGTTACAAATGTAATTAAAGTGTTTGAGGAACGTTTGTCGACAGCCAGGAAGTCTGGATCGGGGGAAATCGAAAACCGGAAGCCGGTGAGACGACAAAGAGAGTTGCCGGTAGTTTCAAGCGAAACCCTAACCTATCTCTCCGAGATGCCGCAAATAAGCTGGATGTATCGTCTACAACCAGTGCATCGAGCCAAAAACGAGCCGGACTATCGACTTACAAGAAGGTAGTGACTCCAAATCGCGATGATACAAAAAATACGACGGCCAAAGCGCGATCCCGGAGGCTGTACACGACGATGCTGACGAAGTTTGACTGCGTGGTAATGGACGATGAAACCTACGTCAAAGCCGACTACAAGCAGCTTCCGGGACAGGAGTTTTATACGGCAAAAGGAAGGGAAAGGTAGCAGATATTTTCAAGCACACGAAACTGTCAAAGTTCGCAAAGAAATATCTGGTTTGGCAAGCCATCTGTACCTGTGGCTTGAAAAGCAGCATTTTTCATAGCTTCCGGACTGTCAACCAAGAAATTTACGTGAAGAGTGTTTGAATAAACGTCTGCTGCCTTTCCTGAAGAAACACGAGTTGTTCCGTACTGTTTTGGCCGGATTTGGCATCTTGCCATTACGGTAAAAAGGCCATGGAGTGGTACGCCGCCAACAACGTGCAGGTGGTTCCCAAGGACAAGAACCCTCCCAACACGTCAGAGCTCCGCAAAATTGAGAAATACTGGGCTATTGTCAAGCGGAACCTAAAGAAGACCAAAAAACTGCTAAGAACGAGCAGCAGTTCAAGGCAAACTGGCTTTCTGCGGCGAAGAAGGTGGACAAGGTGGCTGTACAAAATTTGATGGCAGGGGTCAAGCGAAAGGCCCGGCAATTCGGATTTGGAAAAGCGGAAGCCTAACTGAATATTTTTCCTGAATTTTATACTAATTGAACTTGAAAAAGAAATTTAATTTGATTTTTTAAATAAACGATTTCACCGATTTACACGCGTTTTCCCTTGACCAAATTTTGACCGTATCACCCTTTAGGTGATCCTGCTAAGTAATTAACATTTCAACCTTATATGCTATCATTAATATCTAATTGTGTTAATATTATTTTTACTTTGTTTATTCAGAATTTTTAACAGGGTTTATTTTGCCTGTGTGTCAGAATTATAGTTGATTTCTTAAAACTAGTTCTTATCTATAGAGAGAATTGATCATTGCAATTGAAGATTGCAATGATTTTTGTCTAAAATTATGAATTATTTTGTTGGACATTTCTTCTAGAGTCTCAACGTTTGAAATTCTATGTAATTCAATAGTACTGAACCAGGGTGGCAGCTTCAAAATCATTTTCAGAACTTTGTTCTGAATCCTTTGAAGTGCTTTTTTCCTAGTTGCGCAACAACTAGACCATATTGGCACAGCATAAAGCATGGCCGGTCTAAAAATTTGTTTGAATATTAGAAGTTTGTTCCTTAAACAAAGTTTGGATTTTCTGTTTATGAGAGGATACAAACATCTTATGCACTTATTACATTTGGCTCGAATGCCCTCAATGTGATCTTTAAAAGTTAATTTTTGATCAAGTATCAGTCCAAGATATTTTACTTGACTTGACCAAGAAATTGGAACTCCGTTCATAGTGACCATATGACTATTACTTAGTTTCAAAAATGCAGCTCTAGGCTTGTGTGGGAATATTATAAGTTGAGTTTTGGAAGCATTAGGAGAAATCTTCCATTTTTGAAAATAATCTGTAAAAATATCCAAGCTTTTTTGTAGCCTCCTGGATATAACACGAAGACTTTTTCCTTTAGCAGAAATGCCTGTGTCATCAGCAAAGCAAGATTTTTGACACCCCTAAGGTAAATCAGGGAGATCTGAAGTGAAAATGTTTTATAGTATTGGCCCAAGTATGCTACCTTGAGGAACACCAGCTCTAATGGGCAATTGAACAGATTTAGAATTCTGATAATTTACTTGCAAAGTTCTATCAGTTAAGTAGTTTTGAACTAATTTCATGATATAAAGCGGAAAATTTAACTTTTTCAGTTTCGCAATCAAACTTTCATGCCAAACACTGTCCAATGCTTTTTCTATGTCTAGAAGAGCAACTCCAGTGGAGCAGCCTTCAGCTTTGTTTGAACGAATTAAATTTGTTACTCTCAAAAGTTGATGCGTAGTTGAATGCCCATGGCGAAATCCAAACTGTTCATCAGCAAAAATTGAGTTTGAATTGATGTGAAGCATCATTCTATTCAAAATTATTTTTTCGAAAAGCTTACTTATTGAAGAAAGCAAACTGATCGGGTGGTAGCTAGAAGCTTTAGCCGAATTTTTGTCTGGTTTCAAAATTGGTACGACTTTTGCATTTTTTCATTTATCTGGAAAGTATGCTAGATGAAAACATCTGTTAAATAGTTTTACCAAAAAAGACAAAGTACTCTCAGGGAGTTTTTTGATGAGGATATAGAAAATTCCATCATCACCTGGTGCTTTCATATTTTGAAATTTTTTAGTTATAGTTCTTACTTCATCCAAATCGGTTCCCCAAGAATCATCAAAAATATTTTCTTGAGAGAAAATATTCAGATACTCCCTGGAAACTGATTCCTCAATAGGACTAGTAAGTCCCAAACTGAAATTATGGGAGCTCTCAAACTGCTTAACAAGTTTTTGGGCTTTTTCCGCATTTGTGAGCAAAATTTTATCACCTTCCTTAAGAGCTGGTATAGCCTTTTGAGGTTTTTTCAAGATTTTAGAGAGTTTCCAGAAAGGTTTGGAACTCGGATCTAATTTTGACACATTATTTTCGTTGTTGAAGGAGATGTTCGCTCATCACCATGAGGCACCAAGAGTGAACAACAATGTTTTTGGCTAGAATTGAAAGATATGAAGAGAAAGTTTTTTGATAGTTCCGCTAGTGTGCGGCAGGCTCGGAAACATAGCAGATGTTTTAGGAAAATTGAGCGAAAAGGGCATGTGTACAGTGGTACTCGAACCAACGACATTTTTGCCTAACATCCCACTGCGGGGTAGGTTAAAGCACATTATTTTCAATGTTTTTGTTCCTCAGGGCAGAGAAGCGTTTTTTAATTTGCTTTTGTAAATCTCGCCATATGACTTTCATAACGGGATCACGTGTTCGTTGATATTGACGCCTACGTACATTTTTCAGACGAATCAAGAGCTGAAGATCGTCATCAATTATAACTGAATCGAATTTAACCTCGCATTTAGGTACTGAAGCTGCTCTTGCTCTAACTATTGAAAAAGCCAGAGATTCAAGAGCATTATTAATTTCATTTCTTGTTTGCAATGGAACATTAGGATCAAAGTTGTATTCCATAAATGTGTGATATTGATCCCAATCAGCTCTATGGTAGTTGGAAGTAGAACTGATGGAATTAGAAATGATTTCTTGAGATATTTCAAATGTAACTGGAAGGTGATCAGAACCAAAGTCAGCATGGGTAATCAATTGACTACAAAGTTGACATGAATCAGTTAAGACCAAATCAATAGTTGAGGGATTTCTTGCAGAAGAAAAGCAAGTTGGGCTGTTTGGATATTGTATAGTATAATAACCCGCAGAACAATTATCAAATAGTATATTACCATTGGAATTGCTTTGAGCATTATTCCATGAACGGTGTTTTGCATTAAAATCACCAATAATGAAGAATTTAGACCTATGACGGGTAAGTTTCTGAAGGTCACCCTTAAGCCAGTTCTTTTGCTGGCCAGTGCATTGGAAAGGCAAATAGGCAGCTATAAAAGTAAATTGGCCAAATTTTGTTTCAACTGAAACCCCCAAAGTTTCAAAAACTTTGGTTTCAAATGAAGCAAGAATGTGATGTTTGATTCGCCTATGGACAATGATGGCAACGCCACCACCAGCTCCATTAAGGCGATCGTTGCGGTAGACAAAATAATTTGGATCTCTTTTGACCTTATGGGCAGGTTTGAGATAAGTTTCAGTTATAACAGCAATGTGCACGTTATGAACTCTTAAAAAATTAAATAGCTCGTCCTCGTTATCTCTGATGGATCGAGCATTCCAATTCAAAATATTTAATGACTTAAAATCCATTACTGAATTTCAATGTCATGACAATTTTATTGGCAAATTTAATACCAGTTTGAATAGCATCAAACATGGAATTAGTTTTTAGCATATCGGTTATCATATCGATTAACGATTGCTGTAAAAATTCTAATTAAGGAGCGGATATGCTACCTAAATCAAATTCATCAGAAGTCCCGTGGGAAATTTGGTTAGAAGTTCCGTGGGAATTTTGGTTTTGGTTCCTACCCACTGCTACGGAAGCATAAGTAGGTCCATTTAAATGTTGAACATTGTTAACAACACGGTTAGGTAAGAATGTAGGGTTTGCAGAATGAACCCTGTTGGTACCCGCAGGTATCGAAATAGTATTTGCTGCTCGTTGAGCGTTTGACGTTGCGGATGGAAAACCCTGTCCACTGTTTCTACCGACGGTTTGGTAGGAATTTGTGCTTGGCTGATCAATGTTAACAGCTGCAAAATGGGTAGTAGCTGGTCGGGAACGTATATTGTTTCCTACCTGTCGTTTAGTGCGCGACTGCAAAATTGCTTTGCGAGTCTTGCATTCCCAAAAATTTGATTTATGGTTTTCACCACAATTCGAACATTTAAATTTTTTAGGATCTTCCTTTACAGGACAGTTGTCCTTTGTGTGTGAGGAATCACCACAATTCATGCATTTACCAACCATATGGCAATGCTTTGTTCCGTGACCCCATCCCTGGCACTTACGGCACTGGGTGAGGCTTTGGAAGTTTGCTCCAGGCTTCTTGAAATGTTCCCACTTCACTACGACATGGAGCAAAAGGCTTGCTTTTTCTAAAGCCTTAAGGTTATTAAGTTCACTTGACTTGAAGTGAACTAAGAAGAAATCGTTTGAAATCCCTTTGCGAGAATCGCCAGGCCGGGATTTCGTTTTCATTTTAATTACTTGGACTGGGCTTGTTCCAAGTAATTTTATCAACTCAGTTCTTATTTCTTCCACAGATTCACCACTGGGCAGACCTTTCAAGACAACCTTGAAAAGACGCTCAGCTTTGGTGTCGTATGTGAAAAAGTTATATTGCTTCTGAGTAAGATACTCTAGAAGACGTTTGAATCCGTCCAAGGTTTCTGCACGCAAACGGCATTCACCTCGTCTGGAAATTTGAAGGGAATATTTCACACCTTCAACAAATGTTAAGATTTCCTTGCGAAAAGCATGGAAATCCGAAATTGTCACCACAAAAGGGGGAACTTTTTCCTTTCTCAATAGAGAAAGTTTATTGGAATTTTGGTTTGATGATGGATCACTCTCATCATCTGTGAGCATATCAAATTGATTAATCACATTGATTTGATTTGAAGGCGAATCAGTAGGTTGCCCTCTACGTTTTCTTTTATTTGCCATAGTGGCAGAATAATTTGCTCCAAATCGTCGTCCAAGCAGATAACTATAAGAATCCGATGGACCGAAGAGGAATTTTCCAATGCGATATCCAAGCCGGGTTACCCGAACGGCCTAACAAGGATCGAAAAGGAATAAGAGCAAATCAAAAAATGTTGGGTAGTATTTAGCACTGAAAAGTGCTGTTTAAATTTGTTGTAGCGGTGGGTAGCAATAGCACTTCCTTCAGCAAATAGAAATAGAACCGCACGGCATGAGAGCAGAATGCAGACAAGATTGATCATTTATATAATAAACTAACCAGTGTACAAGTTATCATGTTTGACCAATTTTTGACCGTTCCACCCTGTACAAGCGTAAAGCTGTAAGTCTCGTTAACACTGAAAGAAGAAAAAGAAGAAATAATAATAAGAAGAAGAAGGTTTGTCATATATCGAAGTAGCCTGTTCGAAATTCAATTCAGAAACTGTCTTGCGTTTTTGCTGCGCCTTTTCCGACTAAGACAAATCAAGCATAACAATGCATTAGGTCCTAAGTAACATTGAGAGACTCTTTTTGTCGACTTTCTCTTTGGGTTCCTACGGCTATGCAAACACATGTTCAACTACTTTCACCCAGTACGTTGAAAACATCAGCAAATCATCTAATAGACAAGCTATTAACCAAAGAGGAAGTCGACGAAGAGAATTTCTCGATGTTACTTAGGACCTAATGCATTGTTTTGCTTGAAATGTATCCAAATTATGATAACAAATGATTTCTCTTATTATTCCATAAAACGATTTCAATTCAACATGAATTAAAAAAAAATCACACACAAGAAGGGTTGCCCATCGTCGTCGATGAATCAATCCCCTTCAGTCATTCCCGGCGGATTCCTGTTCCCGAACTTTCAAGGGTCGTGTTTTTCTCTGGTGGAGTTTTTTTTCCCCACATTTCTTGCCTTCTACTGCATGCTACATTTTTTAGTTTTAATTAAGTTCTTTTATTCGCTTCCATTACTCAAGTGGTTATTTTACTGGCACCGAGCTTCAATTTGGACTTCCATCCTCTGCCCGAGATCCGACTGACTGCGGCGAAATGTAAAAGAAACCGTTTTTTTGGCTCTATTTTGCTCAATTCAACTGTTCATATCTCGCGGCCCGTGCCACGCCATTGCTCGCTCCTTCTAAAGCGAATCACTTTACGGTTAGTCAGTGTTACAAATGAGAGAAAATTACAAGCATTCTTATTCTTTTTAGTTTCCCTGGAATTTTTTGACGCCGGAACTCTGGGGGTCTAGTTTGAGGAGAGAGAAAAACAGCATCTCCTCGTTGGAAGTGGTCCAAATCATTTGTTTTCCAGCAAAACGGTTCTTTTTTTTTGTTGCCGTTTCATGATAGAAAGAACAACTCGGTCCGGAAAAATAAACGCCGAAGTTTTACTCGCTGATTGATACATCAACTCTCGAGGTTGTTGGTGAATGGAAGCAGTTGCGAAGCCGGGCGAAAAAAAGTGGCACTCTGGAGCAATGGAAAAGACATGATTGCTTTTCGCCTCGGGGAAAAATTGCGCCATTCCGGAAGTGGTTGAAACAAATTTGATGGCCTGGCTCTTTCCGCAGTCAGAGATTTCTGTTTTTTCTTTGTATAAATATCAAACTAAAATGATACCTTCCAGCAGCTGCATGGCTATTCGAACGGTGGTGGTACGGTTAATAAAAAGAGAAAAGCACTCAACGGGACTTTATTTGAAATTTATTTCAGTTAACGTGTGCTTTTAGATTTCACTTTTCCTCTAGTTAGAGGTGTACGCTTTTAAGTAGGAAAAATATGATCTCTACCTGACGGAGACCGGCGGATACTTTCAATGGGATCCGTGACCGTTGTTGGATATGGAGAACGGATTCAGTGGAACCGAACAGAGAGAAGAGAAAAAAAAATGGAGGGAGGTGATAATTGGCAATTTAAATTCCAGAGCGTACCGATGATGGCAGCAGGGTCTTACTCCAGATGTATGAAGCTATTATTGGACAGTGGGATTGAAAGTGGATGAATTCAAATGAAGATTTGGAATGACTGGGGAAAATCAAGGTTTTAATGAGGGTTAAAAGAAATAAAGGCCAACCTCGTGATTTACGACTTAAGAACATGGTTCTAGCGATGTTTTTTGCCTTCTCATTGAATCGCTTGTAGGAAAGGTTTTTTTTAATAATATTTATTCCCAAAATGATTTAACTGCAATTAGTTGAATTCCGGTAAGTGCGAGCTTTTCAGTGGATTACCTGTAACTAGAAAATGTGAAGAAAGATTACTTATTGCCACTGAATTGCTTATACACGTATTTTGTCTACAATGTGCAGACTTTTTCAGTGTCGTTTACTAATACTCGACTCGGGTATTAGTACATGACACTGTACTTAGTACTCAGTCTACTTAGTTTTCAGTCTACTTAGTACTCAGTAGAGTATTAGTATACGAAAAAGTCTATACATTGTAGACAAAATAGGCGTATCAGTCTAGGTAAGCAATAAAGGTAGTTGAAATTAAATGGAAATTACTAATATTTCTTCTTATTTTCTACTTGTACACGGGAAATAATGTGTTCTTCTAAACGAGTAAAACAGGTGATGATTTTTTCAATATGTTGTGTTTTCAAGTTATGAATATACACCATGAACAGAATTCATGATGTCATGAACTATTTTCCCGCCGCAATGAAATCATGAATAAATCGGGTCTAAACCATGAGCTGAATTCCTGATACTGAAAACTTTATCCATGAATCTACCAAATCTACTTTATCGACTCTGTATTAAAACAAAAAAATAAATCCACCTTTAGGATTCGAACCTAGTGTTGATGAAGAGTGATGTGTTAGCACTTGGTGGATGTACTGACTACGCTATAGTTGATCTTGATTAATGAAGCTAATAACACAATTTAAGATTAGAGGCAAAACAAAACTTTCTAAGTTTCTAAGCGAGTCTAATGACTCGCATCTGTCATTTCAATCATGAAACCATGAATAAGAGTCACGAATTCATAAAATAAGAAGAGAGTTAGTATCATGATTTTTTGTTCATGAAAACAGAAATGGATTTGTTTCCGTGTAATTAGTTTTAATATTAGGTTTTTCGATGAAATGCTCAAGGGATAAATTTGAGTTTAAATACACAAGTGGTTGTTTTGCAGGTTACTCAGTTTTTAATCAGTTATCGTTGCCTTATACTTTTTCATTTCCAAAATGCGATAACAAGATGATAAATTTCCAACTGGTTGCTCCTTAGTCGGTGCCCACTATGTTTCTTGTACAACGTAAACGCTTAATTTAAACTATTGGGCTCTGTGATGAATTACCGAACTCACTACAGCTTAGCAATGTAGTCAGCAATCGATGTTTTATGATCGATCCGTGGTGAAATTACAGACAAACAGCATTGCAAAGTTGTCTTATATGCATGAAAACCGAAGTTTTTGTTTTATTAAATTTGGTAATTAATCACCAAATTTTTATCTTCATAAGATGAAGAATAATTCATGAGGAAACTTTGCAGAAGAAACTATTCTGAAGAAACGTAGTTTTTGAGGTCAAAACAATTTCGATCACATTTGATGATCCCAAGCAATGATCCAAGATGATGATCCCAAGCATACGGCCAATAAAATAAACGTTCAAACTCTTAGAATGGCCGCCACAGACTTGAACCCAATCGGGAATCTTTGGCAGACCCTCCGATTCGGTTACAGAGGGAAATGGCAAAAAAATCATGAAATGGTGTTGGCTGACCGGAAAGGGAAGGTGCGTGAGCTAGCAGATGCCACAAAGATTAGTACTGAGTAAACACGTCATATTTTGGGTGACATTCTGCATATAAAAAAGTTATCCTGCCGCTGGTTGCCACGCATGCTCACTCCTGACCAAAAAAAAAAAATAAACACGAACGCGAGAGCCCTCACAAACAGTGTTTAGACTTGCTGATGCGGATTCGGAAGGACTTTTGGCGGTGATTGGTAGCTGTTGATGAAACCTATTACACAACAGCGCACAAAATGAGTGCCCGGCAATGGACTGAAACTGACACGAGTGTTCCAAAGCGGTCTATGGAGGCTCAATAGGTCTGAAAGATTTTGGCGTCGGTTTTCTGCCCGAAATTCTTCAAAATGGCCTCACATGAAGAAAACAACAATTTTGTTTTAGCAAGACAATGCACACAAGAGTATCAAAACCATGGCTAAGACCAAGGACTTCCGGATCCAATTGCTTCCGCATCCACCGTATTCATCCGATTTGGCTCGCTTGGACTATTCTGTTCTGTTCCCAATCCTCAAAAGATGGCTCATCAATAAAAAAATCTGCTCACGTAAGGAAATCATCGGCGCCGCGGAGGAGTATTTTGCAGACCTTTCTAATAGTGGTTTACATTGAATAAATTTAAAAAAAACATGAAAAAAATCTTTCCGAAGGAGGTTACTTTACACCCCACCTAACATCCAACTATGCTCAGAAAATTATATAATAGATTCCATTGAGTTGAACTTCGATGATGAGTATATATATGGATTGGACATTAATTTAAAGCTTAGTCTTATAAGAGACAAGTATTTATTTTATTAATATACTAGCTGAACCCAGTGCGAGCCTTACTGCGCTTGCAACTAAATGAATGAAAATTTAATAGAACTGGCGCTTTTGTGGTTTTTTAGGAATGAGTTTCTTAAAAAAAATCGTTTGCCAATGTGTGTAATTTGTACAAAATATAACTTAAGTGTGTGTTTTTAATTTAATCCTCGGATCGTTAGTTTCAACCCTGGTTTTTTCTTTCTGTGATGAAGTTTTTCATTGACAAACAGTTATTTTCAAATTACGTCGCATGTTGTCAGTTTGAGCGTAATTTTCTCTTGCATAGGGTCTTGAACTACCATAGAAAAAAATGCTGCCTTCTTAAACCCCCACATGCCACATTTGATTCCATCTGCATGATTAGTTTTCGAATTATGCAGAAATTTGTATTTTATTTGTATAGGAGCCCTCCCTCCCAGACGGGTAATAAGTCTCGACCATCATATGAACCTTGCCCGCCTCAATAACTATTGCATACAAATTTTCATAACAGTACGGATAATTATCAAGTATGGTTTAAATTTGTGTTTCATTTGTATGAGAGCACCTCTTTCCATATGGAGAGGGGGGGGATCTTCTAAATGTATATTTAGACCTTTTATTTAGGAATTGCACTGAAGACTTTTGTGTTTATACATTGTCATCTTCATGGAAAAATTAAGTATTCCACACAGCAATGGAATATTCAATCTTCATAGGCAACACTCCCTTCCCCAGCGACTGGGAATTTGAAGAAGTGCCGGAATATCATATAGCAAATAACGGAGAAGCAAAGCGTAGACTATGTGCAATCAATTGGCAGAACATAATAAGTAACGAAGGAAATTTTGACCCTTAAGTAGGCAAATTTCATTCTATTATTCAGTGCCTTATATCAGAAATTGTACTTAAGTGAAGAAGGCTAACCTAAAATAATGAATTACCAATGTGGTTTAATCCACAATTGAGAAATTTGAAGAGCAAAAAGCAATAACCACACAAATCATATAAAAAACAGAATACTAGCACAAA